>JAKSZU010000003.1:183143004-183678004 GCA_026018925.1 Tupaia tana
TAAAAGTGGAAATATGGCAGCGGAAAATGACTTTACAGGTTATAGAAGATTGGGAAATAATAAAGGATATTGGAAGATGAAGAAAAGGAATTCTACTTCATTGAGTTTCTAAGAAAGAACCCCAATCCAGGAAGCTATAAAGGTATCCTCTGAAATCTACAGATAGTGAGTCAACCAATGGTCCAATGTGGAAACTCTCCCCTGGTGACTAGGATATAAAAAGTAATAGAAATGTATAAATATCTGAAAAGAGGTAACGTTGATCCTTCAGGACCTACTGGAAAAATTTTACAGTGCTGGTGATCCCTGGAAGCCAGAGTGACTATGACAATACAAGACTATGTCTGTGAATGAATAGTTTCAGAGCATAAAGGAAAAGTACAAGGAAGAGGAGATAAACTACTAGGAGAAGAAGAAGGGGAAAGGCAAAATCCTAATAAACCAAGTGTAAATATGGATTATATGTTGGATAGATGGTAAACTCTTGTTATAGATGTGGACTTGTCAGAGAACAGAATTGGGAACCAGTAGTTAGCGTAATGGCTATATGTCGCTGGACTCCCACGTAGTCGACCGCGGTTCGTGTCCCGGACCCGGTGGCTTGAAAACTCACGCCGGGAGCATGTGCATACATGCCCAAGATCCCGAGAGGAGAATGGAGGAGAAGGGATTGCGGCATGACCATCCCCTCTGGGGGGTGATTTCTCGCTTTCTGTCTCTATGTATCTCTCTGTCTGTCTGGCGAGCGCACACGCCCTATAGTGAAAATCTCTCCAAAAAAAAAAAAAGAAAACTGAGAATTAATAGTCTCAGAAAATTGATGCTGTGAGCAAGTGCAGATGTCTAAGACTTCATGTCTCTTATTTTGGGGGTAATTTGGGAAAGAATTTAAACAACTGTTAGGAAAACAAAAAACCCAAAGTAAAGGATCTTACTGGTACATGTGGTAAAAGAAAAACAAACTAGATGTTGAAAAATTTTTAATCCTCAGCTTGGAATGCTTGAAAGATATTTGGCAACAACAGAGGGAAATTGGGAAATAATATTTTTGCCTGTATGAGAAAAATCAGTACCTAAATGCCTTATCTGTTAAGATTTATAAAATGTGGGGACCAGCAGATGGTGAAATGGTTAGGTCACTGGACTCCTGTGTGGTCGACTGTGATTTGAGTTCTGGACCCGGAGACCTAAAAAACTCATGCTGGGCATGTGTACATGTATGCCCAAGATCCAGAGAGGAGAATGGAAAAGTGATTGCAGCATGGCCATGCCCCCTGGGGATGATTCTCACTTTCTGTCTCTCTGTCTGTCTCTGTCTATCCAGGAGTGCACACACCCTATAGCAAAAATCTCTCAAAAAAATTTATAAAATCTGCAAGATATACCTATCTGTTATGAGCTAAGTTATGTACTCATAAATTTTATATATTGAAATCCTAATTTCCAGTACCTCAGAATGTGACTGTTTTTAAACGCAGTCTGTAAAGAGAAATAACTGACATTAAATGAGGTCATATGTATAGGCACTAATCCAATCTGACTGGTGTGCTTACATTCTTATAAGGAAGGAAATTTGGGTACACAAAATCACTAGGGGTGAACACACAGAGAAAAGATCATGTAAGTACACAGCAAGAAGGCAGCTATCTGCAAGATACAGAGAGAGGTCTCAAAGAAATCAAACATGCCAACATCTTGATCTTGGACTTCTAGCTTCCAGAACTGTAAGAAAATACATTTCTGTAATTTAAGGTATCCCATCTGTAGTATGATTTTATGGCAGCCTGAATATACCATTCTAGTGGAAAATAGTCTAAATTTATAGCTGCTGAAGGTGACTATGCCAGTTACCTGAATGAAATCCATTGGCTGAATTGAATTCAATAGGAAACTTAGAGTTGGGCCAGTCTAATGGCCTGGTGGTTAAGGAAACTAGATCCCTTTGAGCCCACATGGCCAACAGCGCATGAATCCCAGTCCAGGCTTTAAAAACATGCTGTACATATGTGTGTGTGTGGGTGTGTGTGTGTGTCCACAATCCCAACAGGATGGAAAAATGGAGGACTGCAGTATGACCATGTTTCATGGGGAATTCTTTTTCCCTCTCCAGCTCTATGTCTTTCTTTGGTGAGTGTATGTACCCTCTGGCAAATTAAAAACAAAAACAAAAAATAAAAGAAAAAGAAATTTAGGGTAAACTGACAGACATTTGTATCTCAAGTCCTTAAAACTTCTTCATCTCTGAAGAAAGAAGGCAGTCATCATTATATTAGACATGTGGTACTCATTTGACTACATCTCGTGATCTATTTTAAATAACATGGGATAGGTATAATTTGAAATGAAGAATTCAATGGCATTTTTTGAAAACTTTCCCAGTGTAGTTAAATAATATAGTTAAGGCTTGTTTTAAAGGCTCGGTTGTGAGAGCAGAACTGTCCCTATAGCTGGGTCCAGGAGATCACCAAGGAACAATTACCACTATGAAGGAAATAGCATTTAAGGATGGAAGACCTCCCCTGACATCCTCTCATCTCTTCCCCAAAGGAAGATTTCTACAACCCTGTATCACTATAAACTTGGTAGCTTAAAATAATATGTGAAGAAGTTGAATTTTTAAAAATAGAGAGATATCCAGATAATAACACTCTACCTATAAAGGAAGCTTATGCCTGTCCTTTTTCAATGTTTCTCCTCCAAGAGGATATATTATCTATATAGATTTCTAAAGGTTTTTGCCATAAGGTGCAGACACTCACCAAAGAAAGAGAGAGAGAGTCAGTGAGAAAGTGAGAAAGTGAGAAATCACTTCCCTGCTCGGGGGTGATGGCCATGCTGCAATCTCTTCCCCATTCTACTCCTAAGATTCTGGGCATGCATACATATGCACCTGGTGTAATTTTCAAGCCGCTAGGTTTGGGACTTCAACCATGGTCAACCATGTATAAGTCCAGCACCTTAACCACCATGCTACCTGTTGGCCCAGCCTCCTTAAAGCCATGAAAAAAGTGAAACGAGGGACCAGCAGTTAGCGTAATGGCTATGTCGCTGGACTCCCACGTAGTCGACTGTGGTTCGAGTCCCGGACCCGGTGGCTTAAACTCACGCCGGGCGCGTGTGCGTGCGTGCCCAAGATCCCAGGAGGAGAATGGAGGAGAAGGGATTGCGGCGTGGCCATCCCCCCTGGGGGGTGATTTCTCACTTTCTATCTCTCTCTCTCTGTCTGTCTGGCGAGCGCACGCGCCCTATAACAAAAACCTCTCCAAAAAAAAAAAAAAAAAAAAAGTGAAACGAGGAGTTGACTGGCTGCTTATTATGAAATATAACATATTTTTATTGTTTACCACAGGTAAGTTAACCTTTTCTTGCATCTAAATCATCTCAACTGATACACCTAAAATGTCACTTAAGCAATTGCTCTCTTCCGTCATGCAATAAACTAAATGTGTCTCCTCAAAATTCATGTGGTGTAACCTTAATGGCAATGTGATAGTGTTGGAAGTGGGGCCTTGGGAGGTGATTATCAGGTCATAAAAGTGGAACACACATGAATGGAATCAGGGCCCTTATAAGAAGAGGTGAAGAGCTTGCTCACTCTCTTTTGATCATGTGAGGATAACAAAGCAGTCAGAAGTCTACATCCTCACCAGCATCTGACCGTACTGGCACCCTGATCTCAGATTTCCAGTCTCTAGAACTAAGACAAATAAATTTCTGTTGTTTCTAACTCCCCACACCCAATCCATAGTACTTTGTTGCAGCAACCCAAAATGACTAAGATATGCATGAAATTCATTTTGGAATTATTTGTAATAGGGAAGCATTAGAGTTAATTTAAATGTCTATCATTACAGAAAGCATTAAGTAAATTATAGCACATTCATAAATGAGAAAGCAAAAAGCCAATGAAAAGATAGTTATGAATATTCATTGATGCACAAAAATATCCATGACTTATTATGGAGTGAGAAAAAAGCAGAATTCACCTAAATTTAGAACATAAGCAAAATAATCATTTGTTAATAAAAATCTCATGGATATATTTATTTAATAGATATACAGGTGAATAATAACATGAAGTATAAAGACAACTAACATTTATTAAATATTTACCCCAAGTCAGGTATTGTGTTAAGTGCTTTGCACGCACTTTAGCAATTAAACCCCATGTCATGTAATGTGGAAATTGGTATTATCTTCATTTCAGAAATGAGAAGTTCGGGGAGCAAATATTTTTTTACTTAGGCCTTAAATGATAAATTCAAAGTTCTAGCCAAAGAAGTCTAAGTGACATTATAATATTTTATTGGATGGTCAGAAAAGACATGACACATTTTTGAATAGAAAGAAATATGTCATGATTTTTCTGACAACCCAATATAATATTTTAAAATTTTTATCATATCACACTTATATTATGCCATTTATGTATTATATTACATTATAATATGCTTGTGCTAATCTAGAGTAATTGTCTCCAAAGGATAGTAATTGTCTTAGGATGGTAGAATCATTTTCCGTAATCACATCCTTTTGTATCTTTACATTTCCTATGGTAAATAGAAATTATATTTAAAAGGAAAAGGAAAGTACAGAATATATGCATGTGTGAATACTAATAAACATCTACCATAGATTTATTTTTCCATTTCTTTTTGTGCAGGGTGTCAGGAGTGTTTCTAATTCTAGTTTGCCACTTGATTTATAACCTGAGTCAGTCATTGAATCTCTAAATTTTCTCATACGGAAAGTAGATGTAATGCTACATAGCTTTCCTTCTTCAAAACTTGTCATGACCCCAGCCACCACAGCACACTCTGGTAAGACACTGTTGTTCAGTAGACTGGGGCCACATGGGAGGCCTGTCTTTGTTTCCTGACCCACCCTAAAATGCTGGGCATGGAGGCATGCACCTGCAGTCCCAGCTACTCAGGAGGCTGAGCAGGAAGATCATGGCATATGTCTAAAAACATCCCCACGCTTAGCACATACACAAAGATTTCATGAGGTAATGGACACCAAAAGCTTGGGTGATTAAATAGCATGCTAAAACTAAATGGGAGTGTTATTGTTCTTTTTTCTCTTCATATTTGAAATGTATTTCAAATGTATATTATGGGTTTAAAAAGTTCAGTGCTTTGAAAATCCGAATACAGCTTATGTCTTTTTTCCTAATCTAGATAACAGGGTAATATTGACCTCCTAAATTATTGTGGAGTATGTTGATACAGTATACATAAAGCACCTTGTACTATCAATTCTGCCACAAAGTAGGGCCAGTAAAGGGGTCTGAACGTGAATGTGTGTGTGTTTTAAATTAAAAGTCCCAGTGGAAAATAAGCATCTCTTTGGAACACTCCTCTGATATAAACTCACATTTTAGCTCAAAGGAACAATAACAGGAACAATAAATGTTCCGTCTAGTTCCCTAAGGAAAAGGAAATCCACATTTAAGAGCTTTCACAACAGGCTCTAAAACACTATCTAGTCTGTCAAAGGGGATATATTTATCAGCATAATAAAAGAGTACCAGGAAATTGCATAATAGTAACTAATTGCCTGCCTTTCCTTCCTTCTTGGAAATAAAAGTGCCACAGAAGTTCATGAACACACATGAGACCTTTCCATCCTGTTATTTCTAAGTTTTCTTTTTTTCCACTCCTCCTGTGTTTTCAGTCTGCAGAGAAATTGTCTTCTGGGGAGGAGGGAGTTCAGTGTGGTCGAATGCACTAATTTTCTAGCCTTCCGTACATAGTTTCTTTCACATAGTCTATTTCCTCCAACTCTCTTTTCATCTTTAGTTCTTGAGTAAAAAGCCTTCAGCTGGGAAAACAGATTTATGGAATCCTATGGAATGAATCTAATAGTTAATTACTACAGAAGTGCTAAATTATATTTCTTCGTAATACAGTCATCCTTGGAAGAAACAATTTATTCTACATTACTATGTCCAGCTTGCCTGATAGAATATGGTTCATTATTTCTTGTTTTCAGTCCTCCCTGGCCTTTAATTGATAGCTGCTGATGGGGGCAGAGGATTGAGGAAGCTATAAACAAGACACTCCCCAAATAATAGCTAATTTTGTGAATGCTTCTGGCACCCCTTGATGTCATTCAAATCTCCTTTTCCTGGGTCCCATTTTTCAGGCATCAGCTTTCTATAACCTGACACTCCAATAATCTGATAAGCCAAATTCAAATAGGGAACTAATGGTTATTAATAGATAATGATTCTCTATCCAGGGAATTTGAGTTCATTTGAACTAGTGTTTTGAAAACAAAATTTTAGGCTAAAAGATTCCTTATAATGGGGATTTCAAATCCTCCAGTAGATCCATCATGGAGAATGATTGCAAAAGTCATGAATAAATGAATTATGAGTAGGTAGGCTTTTTCTCTCATCTCTTAACAGGTAACTATGACATTCTGATGGATACAAACTAAACATTTCTCTCCAGGAATTTGTGATCTAAGGCAGTTACAATGAAAGACTGCCAAAAGAAATGAAGACACTAACAACTCTACAGGCCACAGATCAAACAGTTACAACATTACAAGATATCAAAATGGCTTGTGGCCAATTATAAAATGTTAAGTCAAGCATGTTATCCACAGATGATCAATAAGGATGACGTTTCCAGGTCTCCCTGTCTAGAAAGGAAGGTATACAAATGCAGCAATGAAAAGGAGGCACTTAAGATATTAGGACAGGATGATGTGAACATTGAAAGATGTGGGATACGGACCAGCAGTTAGCGTAATGGCTACATCGCTGGACTCCCACATAGTTGACCGTGGTTCGTGTCCCGGACCCGGTGGCTTAAAACTCACACCGGGCGCGTGTGCGTGCGTGCCCAAGATCCCAAGAGGAGAATGGAGGAGAAGGGATTGTGGCGTGGCCATCCCCCCTGGGGGGTGATTTCTTGTTTTCTGTCTCTCTGTCTCTCTCTGTCTGTCTGGCGAGCGCACACGCCCTATAGCAAAAACCTCTCCAAAAAAAAAAAAAGAAAGAAAGATGTGGGATGGCCTGGGCAGAGATCCAGAGAAGATGAAGCAGAAATAATTTTGACATGCATGTATGGACCAAATTGAAGGATAGTAACAGGAAAAAAAAAAAAAAAAAAGGAAAGATCATTGGAAAAGAGCATTTGAAACAACTACATTAACAGAAACATTAAATAAGAGATTTGCATTAATTAAATCTAGGCCCCAGACCCATTAGTCAAAGATTTAGGCAGCAACATTTCTTCCTACCCCAAAACCTATTAAGTAAGCAAACTTAGTTTTAGTAGGCTCCGTCTTCCTTTTCATTATATTGCTTCAATTTCTTCATTTTTTTCTCTTAATCAAAAACTAATATCTGAAAAGATGCTATTCAAAGAATCTATCATAATGAAAAAATTTCTATGAAATGAGTTACCCTTTCAAAATTAATCTGCATGTTAGCAAAGGATGAAGCCTTGATCTCAATGATTAATTCTGAATTACAGTCATATATGTTTAGATCAGTGTGAATGTGCCCACATTGAGATCGTACTAGATACCCTGCCATGTACCTCACTGTCTCTGGGGCAGACTGGGCTCCCTGCAAGGTAGGTTAATTTTCAAAATGCTAAGAACTATGCATACTCAGACATGAGACACAATTGGAGTATCTGTGTTTTATATTAGAAAAGCACTTGTCACAAATAATTTAATAAAAATTTTAAAAATGTATCAGTGATGTCTCCTGGGAGGTTCTTCTTTATGGCCATGAATAGACTATGTTAAAAGGGCTAAAGAACTGTAAATATATAGATAGATATATATTTACACAGTGATGTTCTTCCCAAAGTAAAAAGTTGAAAAGCAAGTCTTAGGAACTGTTCTGAGGTTCAGAGACTTAAGCAGATATTTTCAGAATTTGCATTCCAGATTCTCATTCCTATTCCACCTTATATCTTAAATCTTTCTGGGTCCCTAATTGGCACCTTTGCAAGTTTACCTCTATATGCATCTCCTGAGGGCTGTAAGAACTTGTTTGATTTGATTTTTTAAGGGCACCCAGAAGCCTCATTATTGCATCAATCCCCATTCTCAGCACAAGGCTCAAAGCCAGTATTGCTACTTCTTTTAACTCTCTCTCCCATAGGTTAAAATATTAAAAAGTAGTTCTCCCTTGACAATCTTTTACAATAGCAAAGGTAGTGAGATTTTATTCTGGACCCCATCCATTGGCGAAAACCAATCATATAGAATAAATAGTTATAGGGTATCATATAGAAAAAAGGGCAGCCTAGGGGCCAGCACGTGGTGTGGTGGCTAAAGCACTGGACATTCCCACATGGCTGACCACAGTTCAAGTCCTGGACCTGGTGGCTTGCTTTTACACTTTCCTTCTCCTTCTCTCTGTGCCCTGTCTTTCTCTGGACAAATTAAGATAAATGAATGAATACATAAAATTAAATAAATAATCCTTTAAAAAAAAAAGAAAAAATGACATCCTCTGGAAAAACGATTCCTTATATTCTAGTGAGGCATTTCAAGAAGATGAGGAACTAGGAATTAATGTAAGAAACTACTGGAGGATGAATTTCAATTCAATATAAAGGTTACCTGCCTAACATGATTATCTGTTTTCCTAGATGACAAAAACTTCTTCAGAACATAGAAAGCTCTCTATCACTGGAAAAGTTTGTATTATTACAAACTAGCTTAAAGGACTAGATGGTATGACAAAGAATACAAAATAGTAGATATGCTGGACAAATATCCAAGGGATCTAATGTATAACATGAGAACTAAAGTTAATGAATGAAATCATGTTAGGGATCTTTATTAAACACAAATACCTTGGCTGTTCTTGTTACAAAAACAGTAACTATGTAGAATGATACATAAGATAATCTGCTTCACTGTAGAATCCACTATATTATCTACATGTGTTTATATGTATCCCATGTCATATATGCCTCAAATACATACAACAACATTTATTTACAACAAAAGAAATCAGATTGGGTTAGTAAACTATTATTAAGGTTCTTTCCAACCTAAAACTGTTGTCTTTAGTGTTTTTTCTAGTTTATTTTCACCATGCATTTTCTCATTCTTTTCCATTTAATGTGTTTTTTCCTTCCCATCTTTTTGTTCTCTATGTTATCATAATGTAATCTGTGAATAATATGCATGATAAGAAATCAGTGACCTAATATGTTACCTTTCTTAAGACCATTAGCAATTGGAAAAATAAAGAAGTTAAGAATACAATGCTTAGCTAAAAAAAAAAAAAAAAATGAGTTGCTAATAATGAGAATCAGCTATGAGGATACACTAGTACAGAGAAAGCTTCAAGTAAAATATGCTTCCTAGTGTCCTCTCAAACAGAAAACATAATTGAAATTCCTTGCCTTATGTAAATATAAAATTAAACTTTATATTATTTGGGTATCCTTTAAATAAAATAACAAACATTTATTCATGGCTAAACATTTTTAAAACATTAACATCAAGTTATTTCTAGTTCGATAATATTAAAAATAGATAAAATGAGATTGTCAACACAATGATGAGCAAGTTTCGTACGGCATGATAAAGCAGAAAAGTATACTGTACTAGAAGCTGAGACATTCATAGTTTCTACTTATGGCTCTCACACTAATATTCTGCAACTTAGGCAAATGACTATACTTCTCTGAGACTCTGTTACCCAGTCTTTACAGTGAGAATTGAACCCAGTCTTTACAGTGAGAATTGAAATGATCACTGAGATTTCTTCTACCTCAAGTCCTATGTTCTAAGAATATCCTGGGCCAGTAGATAAGAAACCTCCCCCTTCTCTGATCTGTGAGGTAGCTGTAGCCACTAATAGAATGATCCCACACGCTGGGGAATTCATACTCACATACAACCAGGTCAAATAGACTGATATACTTGTAGGTGAAATCTATTTCGAAGGCTTCATCACAGAGAAGTGGGCACAAAAGATTTTCACTTGGATCCTCACAAGTGAAGGCCTCAGCCCCTGGGTTTTATCTGTTCCCTGGAACTATCTTAAGTTAATTAGCCCAGCAAGGAGGACTGGTAACCAGCCTTCCTGGCCAAGGTTCTAACTGTCTTGAATATGCTCAGACCACCGCATCTGTTCACGTAGACATAATCTTTCAACTTTTTGATCTCTGCATTGACAGCATGATCATTCGACTCTTTAAAACAAGACAGCAACACACTGACCATGCTAACAGGTCCAATCTATTAATATAAGTTTTAATCCTACACTCATTTATGGAGCATCCTTCATAAAACAAAACAAATTATAAGTAACAACCAAAAGAAAACAGTAGTACTGAACCAATATGCCAAACATAATGCAGTTAACATGATTAAAGATACCATTCTCTCTTCCCTCTATGTTCATCATGCAGTGGAAAAGTTAAAAAAGTAAGATTAAATATTAACTTTGATGCACACCTCTTATTTAAGTCAAAGTAGAAGAGTAGAGTTTGGTAAACTTTTTTTTTTTAATAGAGTCACATAATAAATATTTTGTGAGCTATGTGATCACAACTACGCAACTTTTCCAGCACAGCTCAGTAACATTCATAGACAATATTCTGATAAAATCTTACTTACAGAAACAGGCAGTGGACCATACTTGATGCTTAAGTTTTAATTTTCTCATTTCTGTATTAAAGTATATTTCATTAAGTGTATATTATATTTGGGTAAAGTTGTAATAGGATGGCAACTAGAGTTAAAGAACCAGATAGAAAAAAGATTGATTTATCAAGCCAATTTCTATAACACTACAATCAACAAGTCCATTACTTGCAAACTGCTCCTGTCTCCAGAAATTAAGTGATGCCTAGAATAAATTTATCAAGTTATGAAACATAATGGAAAATTCTTGTGTATTTAAAAGAAGAGCAAGGAATCATATTATCAACACAGTCAAAAAGCATATAAAATTTAGTAAATCATGCACTACATAATAACTCATTCAAGGACAGAAATAGGATAAAAAAGAAAATGTGTTTGCACAGCTGTACAATGTGTGTTTTGAACTAAGTGCTATTACAAAAAAAGAAGCACTTTTTTAAAATTTAAGTTTATAAAGTAAAAAGGTTGCAATCAGCTAATTTATTAAAGAAAAAAACACTTTTCTAAATTTAGCATAATCTAAGTATACAATGTTTATGAAATCTACTATGGTACAGTAATATCTTAGGCCTTTACATTTACTCACTATTCACTCACCAACTTACCCAAAGCAACTGATAGGCCTGTGAGTGCTATTTTTGGCAAGTGTCCTGTGCAGGTGTACTACTTTTTTTAAAATTTTTCATATCATATTTTATTGTACGTTTAGATAAATAAATACTTCCCATCCTATTACAATCACTGGTAGTATTAAGTAGAATAACATGCTATACAGGTTTGGAG
The DNA here is from genome assembly GCA_026018925.1 of Tupaia tana. Lineage (NCBI taxonomy): Eukaryota > Metazoa > Chordata > Mammalia > Scandentia > Tupaiidae > Tupaia > Tupaia tana. Next base: position 183,154,426 of record JAKSZU010000003.1, read on the forward strand.
GCTAGCAGCAATTGTCATAGGGCGGGCGCCACCACACCCCTAGCAGCAATTGTCTATACCATACGGCTTAGGCAGGTTGTAGGTTGTGGCGGGCACTGCATACGGAAGCCATCATGAGCTATCCGCCATCTTGAGCTATCCACCATCTTGGAAACCATTAGGCTTCACTTCCTCACTGAGCAAACCAGTTCTCAGAAATCATGTGACCAACCGTTCTCTCCGGAAGTGGTTGGGTTTCTAGGCAACAGGAGAGATCCGCCCACTTCAATGACTGGTTCATGCTGTTCTATCTCAATTGCATTTCGGGCAACCGATTGGTGCCCACCAGCTGTATATAACTCGCCATTTTTCCTGAATAAACGGAAGTAGACGGAAGAAGACGACTTGATCAGCACCTCGTAGTGTGTGTGCATGTGTTTGTCCCATCTCTCACTCCCTCCCCCAGGGAACCTGTTCAACTGTCCCGCCTGTTGGGGCAGTAGGCTATGCCATCTAGGTTTGTGTAAGTATACTCTATGATATTTGCATATGGAAAAATCAGTTAACAATATATTTCTCAGAATCTATCTCCATCATTAAGCAACACTTGACTGTATTTAAAATTTCCATTTATATAATGAGTATGGTAAGCAAACTTCATAAAAGTACACAACTTTGCATTCAAGAATGTTGGCTGTTATAACGTAAGGTCACCTTAGCTTTTTTTTCTGCAGTGTACAGTACACAAAGTGAAAGAGTAGATGTATACATCTTAGGTGCTCCAAAAAAGAAACACAATATTCTGATAATTTATATTCCGAAGTACTTACGGTCTACAGAAATGTAATAAAGTTTCTAACAAAAGATTCCAAGATAATTCCAAGATAGAAGAAAGAGACTAGTATGATGAGAGAAGAAAAGTGGGGCTGAACTAAATAGTAAAAAGATTATAAAAGAATAGAGAGTATAGTTATATTCCAAGATAATTTATGTGTATAGGTTTATTATGTTATCGTACCTTTTTTTTTTATTTATTTGTTTGTAATTTGCAGGGGGTGTTTGTGCTCACCAAAAAGAGAGAGAGAGAAGTGAGAAAACACCCCCCTATGGGTGATGGTTACACGACAATCCCTTCTCCTCCATTTCTCCCTCCTTTTGGAATCTTGGGCATGCATGCACACTTCCCTAGTGTGTTTTTCAAGTTGCCAGGCCCAGGACTTGAACTATGCAGTCTGCCTTGCAGGACTCCTCCAGAAGCACCACATCACCAGCTGGTCCTAGTCACCTTTCTATTTTTAAGATAAAAATTTTTCTGGTATTATATTTCTGCAGCCAGTATAAGAATTAAGAATAAAATGTTTTTGGCCTTCAATTTGAATGTGATCCATTTTTTCTGGATTTCAGTACTCTCTACTTCCAGTGAAAACATTTTCAGAGTCCTTGATAAAAGGGTCATTATTTCCAAATGAGGGTGATGCTTTACAATATCAATATTCATGTTGATAAGATTGAAACAAATTAACTGGAAACCTACCTGGCAGTGTTATCTATATAGTATGGTCTTGAGAGCTATCTTTAGTCTTTAGAATTGAAATTTCTATTGTTAAATTTTTATTTGTTTTCTGTTTGCTTTGCTGCAACTTTTTTCTCATTTTATGACCTTTACTGAAGAGAATTGTATCACTGGTGATTGCTACATGCCAGGATAAATAATGTGCCACTCCAGTTTTTCAAAGGCTTTGGTCATTATACTTTGTTATTTAAAAACTAAGTAAAGTTATATCAGCATTAACCAAGAGAAGAGATGCAGTTGATTCTTTGGTTAAACTACATAAAAACAAGTCCTAGATTAGCAGACTTAAATTTACTCCATTCTATGAGCCCTGGGTTAGAGAAAATTTGAACAAATCATTTAATCCATCTGCATATTAGTTTATTTTCTAGTAAAATAAAAGGAATAGACATGATCTAAATTCCTTGAAAAATGACAGGGTACAAATATCTATTTTATGATGATCTTTGGTAATTTTGGTAAATAAAAAAACCCTTATAATAAAAATATAAAATAAAAATATGATCAAAAATTAAAAATACATTTTTATTTGTCTTAGCTTCTGTTCTCCATGAAAAGAGAAATTGAAAAAAGATTCTGAATTTATTTGGCAAAATGATTTCTGGGAAGAGGAGGGAAAATTAAGTCAGGAGGGCATTTTCAGATTGTTTTCCACTAACAGTTGTAGGTACTCAAACCTGATGAAATCTTATCAGAGCTGGAGACATTGGCTCAAAATGGTTTATCTGCAGTTGGAGGAAGAAAGTGATCATCCTTTGGTTTCTGCCTCTCATTGGTCTAGACTTTACCAAGGAGAAATTACCTCCCTACCACATTTAAATTGTGCATACGTGAATCATCAGGATTACATCAGGCTCCAATACTGAGTATCAGAGAAATCCCAGATAGGAAGAACTTCATGCTGAAGGGAGGTGCCAAATGGCTGTACCTACAGGAAGTCAGCCATTACAGAAATGGCTGACAGAAAAAAACAGGCTGAAAGAACATAAAACAGGGCACAAGTAGAACTCAATACACTATCTGAGAGTGAATTTAAAACTACTAGTGCAATTTAAAATAATTAATTAATTTAAAATTTAATCTCTAAATTTCTAACATAGCATTTCTTCTATCTTAATAAGACTTTGCTCTTGTTGTACATGCCTGGAGGGCAAAAACAATTCCCCTTATAAATTTTAAGAAAAAGTCTGAAACAAGAACAATAATTTTAGAAATCAGATGATGTTTTTAAAACAAAAATGAATTAACTACTAAATGGAATTTAATTTTAAATAATAGAGAATGGCTGAGAATGAAACTAAGAAGTCTATTAGTAAGGAAAGTTTAGCAGTCTTGTTTATCTGGAGGTACTGAAGCAATCCAGTATACCATAGGGGAGTGGATTGAAACAGTGGTTTTAACACTGCAAGTCATTATTTTCTCTCATCTATATTCTCTGCTTCTTAGTCTGTTTATAGAATATGGTGTCCTGCCAATTAACTTTTCTAAGATTCCTTGGCAACTACTATGAATAAAGTCAACCAATGGGAGATTCACAAGAGACTAGAGGGAACCTCTCTGGTTCCTCTCTTTTCTTTTTCTTTTTTTTTGGAGAGGTTTTTGCTATAGGGCATGTGTGCTAGCCAGAAAGACAGAGAGAGACAGAGAAACAAAAAGCAAGAAATCACCCCTCAGGGAGGATGGCCATGCCACAATCTCTTCTCCTCCATTCTCCTCTCAGAATCTTGGGCACACACATGCACGCGCCTAGTGTGAGTTTAAGCCGCCGGGTCTGGGACTCGAACCACGGTCGACTACATGGGAGTCCAGTGACACAGCCATTATGCTAACTGCTGGTCCCTCATTCCTCTCTTCATGGTTCAAGTTCCCTTCAGTGCTCTGCTTGTCATTGCTTCCCACCAACCCTAAGGAAGACATTGTATTCCTGCTATTGGTAATTATTGGGGTACTCTTTTTTTCAATGACTAGCTTTCAGACTCCCAACACCTTTGTAAACAAATTCTCTGTATTAAAATCTCTTTATTGTTCTGACTGGCATACATTTTTCTTACAAAATTCTGACTGATAGTCTATCTCTCACCATTAACAGAAATCAACACAAAGTGGATCAAAGATCTAAAATTAAGACCTCAAATTATAAAACTACTGGTGGGAAACTCTAGGAGATATTGGAGTAAGCAAAAACTTTAAAAATAAAGCCCCCAAAGCACAGACAATAAAATTTTTGTAAATTATGCCTCATATAAGGGACTGATAAGCATAATACACAGGGAACTCAAGAGGCTTACCAGAAAAAAAAAAAAAAAAATCAACCCAATTAAAACGAAAAAGAGCTGAATAAACAACTCTTCTAAGGAAGACATATGAACAACCAAAAAATATTTGAAAAATGCTCGACATCCATCATCATAAGAGAGGCAAAAATCAAAACCACAATGATACCAAGTAACACCAGTCAGAATGGCTGAAATGTAAAAACAAAACAAAACTTATAAGTGCTGGTGAGGCTGTGGTAAAAAGGAAACTCTCCAACACTGTTGGTGGGAATATAAGTTGGTCCACCCACTGTGGAGAACAATATGGAGGTTCCTCAAAGATCTACAAATAGAACTAACATATGACACCGAAATTCCAGTTTGGGTATCTACCCAAAGGAAAGTAGAACACTCAGTCAGAAAAGTGCTTGCACACCTACGTTTATTGCGGCTTTATTCACAATTTCTAAGACATGTAACCTACACAAATGTCCATGAACACATGAATGGATTGAAAAATTGTGGCACATATATTCCATGGAATACTACTTAGCCATTTAAAACAAACAAACAAACAAAGAGTAAGACTCTGGCATTTGACAGAAAGTGGATGAATATGGAAGATTTACTGCTAAGAGAAGCACTCTAGGGCAGAAACTGAAAGACTAGAGTATATACAATCATGGAAAATGGTAATGGATACTGGAGACAGTGTGGGTAGAGGGTGGGAGAAGAGAGAAAGTGTGAGGAAAGGAATTAAGGAGAAAAATAAAGAGATAAGACATTTATGGGACACAGAAATAATGGATTATTATCTGTTGATAATAACATGTATAATATTTTCAACTGGACTGGTGTGAAGTATATTCCTGTTGGGTAAATACAAGTTACGGTGATATATTGATTGAATGTATAAAATAAAAACTAAATACTGCTATCTGACTGATACAATACTCTTATCTTGAAATAACACACTTATAGTTTGTTACAGTCTTCTCTTTTATTTGTTAAAAGTTTATTTCTTTCTTCTATGACAGAGAGAGAGAGAGAGAGAGAGAAAGTCCTTCCCAAGAGGGTCTTCATCTGCATTTACAGCTAGCCTCAGCCAACCCAGATCACAGGGATGAATACAAGTGCATTTTCTGGGTGTACAGGGAGTCCTCAGGACTCACGACACAAACCCAGAACCTTCTCATGTGGGTGCAGCATCACTGAGTGCTGCATGAACGTTGCATTATCACTGTGCTACCAGTTAGCTCTTATGCTCTTCATAATGATGGCTCATTTGGCCAGTGAATTTCAGATAAGTTTCATTGTGAGGCTACAGAAAACAATATGATCCTAGGGATTATAGCAAACTGTATACGTTGGGGAGGAGGTGAGATGCAGAGTGTGTGTTTGTGTGTGTGTGTGTGTGTGTGTGTGTGTGTGTGTATTTAAATTATTTTTTCCATGAAAGACAAAGAGCACGCACACATCCAACAGGGTCTTGATACCATAATCATTCTCAGCTATAGTCAGATCATAGGCACATGCCCAGTGCACTTAGGGAAATCTCTGGACACAAACCCAGAATTTCCCATGTGGGTCAGTCTTGCAAAACATCACATTTTACTGCACCATTGGTAGCAATAAAATACATTACCAATCTCAGCACCACTGTCCAGACCCAGGAAATGTCTATTTTTAAAAAGAATTCTCAGGACCAGCAGATGGCATAATGGTTGTGTCGATGGACTCCCACAAAGTTGACCACAGTTCAAATCCAGACCCAGAGGCTTAAAACTCAGGTTGGGTGTGTATGCATGCATGCCCAAGACCTTGAGAGGAGAATGGAGGAGAAGGGACTGTGGCATGGCCATCCCCCTGGGGGATGATTTCTTGCTTTCTGTCTGTCTCTCTGATGAGCACACATGCCCTATAGCACAAATCTTTCTCAAAAAAAAAAAAAAAAAAAAAAACTTCTCAACTCATTTTTTTTTTTGGAGAGGTTTTTTTATTTTGCTATAGAGCATGTGTGCTCGCCAGACAGACAGAGAGAAACAGAGAGACAGAAAGTGAGAAATCACCCCCCAAGGGGATGGCCACGCTACAATCCCTTCTCCATTCTCTTTTTGGGATCTTGGGTACACACACACACGTGCCCGTCATGAGTATTAAACCACCGGGTCCGGGACTAGAACCACAGTCGACTACATGGGAGTCCAGCAACATAGCCATTATGCTAACTGCTGGTCCCTCAACTCATGTTGATACCCTTAGTCAGCATAGGCCCTTCATTCCTGGGGAGGACAGTCACTGAATTAGTAATAGTTTAGCCTCAAGGTATATTATTCTAATGCCTCCTGCTTGCATAAACATTCTCTAATTTGACAACTAAACAAGCTTCCATTTTGACTTATGAGGACAAAAAAATACATAGGCAAGACAACTGTGTATATAGAAATGAAGTGTATCTCTGAGAAAGAAAGACTTGAATTATCCTGCACTAATCAGATGCTTGCAATTGAGGAGAGAAAATCCACTTGCTGACCCCAAGGAAGAATCAATATAGGCCGCCTGACTTAGGCTGGAAGGAAGATAGGCAGCACATCAAATCCTGACAGTGACTGTTAGCCCTGAGGAAAAACCTATGGTCTGGCTCAGAGGTAGCACAGTGGGTGAAATGTGACTTGAGTTAGTACTTCATTTACAGTTCAAAGAAGATGACTGCTTCCTATAGAGTGAGGGGAGGTTTTCATAACCCTGAAACATCTGGGTAGATAGTAGAAATGGAAATCACCTGAATGCTCGCTCTGGGCATCAAACACGCTAGTAAACAAAGTGCTGTGGAAAATGACTAATAGGATGAAGGGGACTTGCTTTGTCAAACCAAGGAAGGCAAAAAATGATGCTCCGGAGACTTATAGTCTGTACTTTATTCCAAATTCCACCATTTCCTATTAGTGTGATATTAAACAACTTAACCTCTTTGATCCTTGTTTGTGCATCTATAAAATGGAATAATAATAATAGTGATGACAGGGAACTGAATGAAATACTCCATATAAATTGACACATGGTATTTAATAGAGACAGTTATAGTTAGAATTAAAATTTTTTAAGTTTATTTCTTCCATGAGCAAGACAAAGATGTGTGTGTGTGTCTGTGTGTGTGTGTGTGTGTGTGAGAGAGAGAGAGAGAGAGAGAGAGAGAGAGAGAGAGAGAGAGAACCAAACAAGGTCTCAGCATTGCGATCCTCTCCAGCCTTTAGCCAATCCTGGATCATGGCATGTGTGTGCCCGTTGTGGTCACAGAGGTCTCTGGACATGAACCAGGAACCAGCTCTTGTGGGACTGCCTATCACAGAATCATAGTTTGCTGGATTGGAACCATCCAGTCCCAGCATTACATTTCTTCAGAAAGTCTCTAAATACAACACATGATAAACTTAACTACAAAGGGGAATGCGTCACCTTCTTATGTTGACTCTCTCTTGACAATCCTATACCCTATGTGAGCAGTTTTCCCCACAAAAATGACAACAGGGCCACTTTCAACAAGTGGCATCTTTGTGTTGGGAGATAAACTGGCTAATCTTTTGGAAGAACATAACCTTGCTGCCTGTCCTGTTTGTTATTACTTCTTCAGATTCCTTTTTCTCTTCTTTGGGGCAATTGTCCCCAACTTTGGAACAAACGAGGAATCCACTTTTTCCAGGTCCTAGGGCCTGGGTGGGGTTCCATTTTCAGTTTCAGGAGCTTGTGAGACTTTCATTTAAACCAATTTATGCATCACATTCTCTTGAATGCAGTTACCAAGTTAAAATAACTGTACCTATTCATTCTGTTGATAGATATTTAGGTTGTTTCAAATTTTCCCTAATGGATCCTCACATTCCTTTTCCTATAAGTAAGTTGTGAGAATTCATGCAAGCCAAGGTTTTAGTCTTAGGCTCAACTTTCTTAGCTGCAAAGTGGGAAATTTGGATTAAAGTCTCCTTTCTATTTTAAAATCCTGTGTTACATCATTTCTGAATAGTGAAACAACTTATTTAATAGTCAGCCCATGTCAGTGCCTACTCACTGAGTTTTGTCATCTTCTTGGGTTCTGTGAAGAACCTGAGACCATGGTGTTGAGAAAGGGGCTGTGCAATGCTCAGTCTTCCTTCCCCAGACTACAATATGCTCATATCGTGGTCCATTTATTTAGCCTTGTGTCTTTCCACTGTCCTGATATGCCACCACAGCAACATCTGGGCTGCCTGCTACAGATTTTACCTTAGGGAAAAATTCACCACAACAGGAAGACACGCTTTACCTTGCAGAGCTTTTTGGCTGTTTTGGGGGAAAACAAACATATTCTCCCAGATGGGCTAGAAGACATTTCAGAATTGATTCCATGTTGGCTATTCTCCAGGAATCTCTGCAAAAAAGCTACAAGGGAGCAGACTCAGAAGTCTGACCCCAGAAGCTCGCTGTGATGTATGCTACTCTGGCTCAAGTTCATTGTCTCCCAGAAACCATTCAGTTCATAAAAGCCATATAGGCTGAGTCCAAAAACCTGTTTGAGAAAAAGGGACAGAGAACTCAAAGTATGTAAAATCAGTTAGAATTTCTCTATCTTGTAAAAATAATGTTAGTATACTTACTATTACCAGTAAGAACTTGATATGAAAACTGTTTCTGATAAAGCATTTTTTTGAAGCCGCAAAAGCTGCAAAAGTTCATTTTAATAACACAATCTTGACTGAAGTACAAAGTTATCTTAAATAAGTACCACAAAGTTTCCAGTTACTTTTATGTATTAAAACTAACAATTATTAAAATGTATTTTAAACTACAGTTATTAAAACTAACTGTCAGGAAGTAAAAGCAATGTCTTTCTAGATATCAGAGTTCCAGGTCCTCTTCTGTCTAAGAAATTATGGTGAGGCTTAGGTTTGAGCATTGACTCAATGGGACACGATGGTTTCCTGCACCCTGTGGCATGACGCTGCTGAAATATTGCTCCTTTTCCCTTTATATATCCACAGTGGATGAGGACACCATGAAGAAGGATGTGAGATCAGTTGGCACCGAAGTACATAACATGCAGATACTTGCATAGCACAAATTGTCCCATAATCTTCAGTTCCATGGTAATAAACATAAAAAGCTGTCATTTCAATCAAGTGTTAGTGGGGCCACGTATCTCTAGAAGCCCTTCCAGGCTTCTTCATGTGGTGGCAACAGTGAGAAGGGGATAGCAGTTGCTGCAAAGAAGTCACAGAACACGACACATGCATCTGGCATGTTGGTCAAGCTGCCAGCCCAGGATTCAAACTGCAGTCACTATGGAGAGTCTGACTCAGTTACCCATTAAGCTACAGTACTGGCCCACTAGATACATTTTTTTAAAAAATGTTTTCGTTTTGTTTTAAATTTGCAATAGGGTGTGTGCACTCACTAGAGAGACAGAGACAGAGACAGAGACAGAGACAGAGAGAGAGAAAATGAAGAAGCATCCTCCAGGGAGGATGACCATGCCATAATCTCTTCTCCTCCATTTTCCTGTTGGATTATGGGCACTCATACACATGTGTCTGGTGTGTTTCTCAAGCCAGCAGGTGTGGGACTCAAACTGCACAGCTGGCCACGTGGGATGCAGCTGCCCTAACTACCATGCCACCAGTTGGCCTGGGATACACTTTTTAAAAAACTCATTTTTAAAGAAAACCTCTTACATATAACTTGATAAAACTCTCACTAATACTTAGCTGTTTGCTGTTATCACCTATTATAAATGTGGTCTTATCTTCATATTTAATATAACACACTATTTAACTCTTAGTCTGAAGCATCTAGAAAGATTCTTGGTTCCAGAACTTTATGATCACTTGATATAGCAAGATTCTTAATAGACTGATATTTTCAATGACTTATTCATTCCAGTTTTCACTTCCCTTTGCAGTGTAACTGTACCACTGTCCCTTGGGTAGGCTGCTCTGCAATTTGGTCTGGCTTACAGAATATGAGAAGTCATGTTCTGTGACCTCGTCACAGCAACTTCTCTCTCCCTCTCATTGCTGCCACCACATGAAGACACCTGGGCTAGGCTTGTAGAGATATGTGGCCTCACTGACAGCATTGTCAATCAGCGAACACTTGTGCAAGATCAATGCATACTGGAAGTGTCAGGAACTGAACCACAGAACAACCACAGTCATAAGAGCAAGCCCAGGTACAATCACATGGGACAAGACAAGCCATCTTACATGATGCCAGGCTAAACTGCTGATCTGTGGAAACATAAACAAATGAGTGGACCCAGAAAGTGAGTGTTGCCGGGACCAGCAATAGCGTAATGGCTATGTCGCTGGACTCTCATGTAGTCAACCGTGGTTTGAGTCCTGGACCCAGTGGCTTAAACTCACGTCAGACGCATGTGTGTGTGTGTATGTGTGTGTGTGTGTCCAAGATCCCAAGAGGAGAATGGAGGAGAAGGCATTGTGGTGTGGCCATCCGCCCTGGAGGGATGATTTCTCATTTTCTGTCTTTCTGAAGCACCCACACGCCCGATAACAAAAATGTCTCAAAAGGAAGAAAGAAAGAAGGGAAGAAGGAAAGAAGGAAAGGAAAGAAGGAAAGGAAGGAAAGGAAGGAAAGGAAGGAAAGGAAGGAAAGGGAAAGGAAAGGGAAAGGAAAGGAAAGGAAAGGAAAGGAAAGGAAAGGAAAGGAAAGGAAAGGAAAGGAAAGGAGGGAGGGAAGGAAGGAAGGAAGGAAGGAAGGAAGGAAGGAAGGAAGGAAGGAAGGAAGGAAGAGGGGTGTTGTCTTAACAAAGTCCAAAATTTGTGGCACTGGCCTTGGGATCAGGTGAGAAGCAGATGTGGGAAGAAGAGTAAGGTAGCTACTCTAGGCAGCTGAGGAAGTATAAAGTCTACTATGTAGACTGAAACAATTATCAACATTGCTTCCTAGGGCAGCTTAGAATACAGGTATGTGAACAGCAATTGATACCTCATGAATCCATGATCTGCTAATCTTTCCCTTCCCATCGACTAGTAGTAGCTCACTTATCAAATGCTGGAATGAACAAAGAGCTGAGAGTGAATGGAATGGAGACATGAATAATTTACTTTAGAGGTGACACTTGAATTGGACCCTGGAAATCTTGTTCTCTCGCTGTCCCTCTCTCTCTCTCTCATAGATGAGGACATTCCTGTGAGAGGTTTTATGAAGAAAAGCATGAAAGTCTAAGACATCCAAGAGTGTTAAGACTTAGGTAGGTAGAACATGGGGAAAATGGAAGGGAAGAGAGACCAGAAAAACAGCTTAGTATTTGAGATGAAGGTCCTTGAATGTCATGCTATGCAACCTGAGTTTCATTTTGCAGTCAGAAGTATGTGGTAATATTAACCTTAACATTGCATTGGAAAGGTTTTTTGTTATTGACACATTTGTATGTTCCAAATAATAACAGATATTATAAGATATTTCATTTTCTTATTTAAAGATGTGGTTCTAGCTTGGGAAAATTTATAATTACATTTAAAAGGCAAAGACTGGATCCAGTGCAGAAGGGTGGCCCTCCGGACATAGCATGGATGAGCAACCTGGCCAAAGATGCTCAGTGGGGCTACACGAAGGCTCTGCTGCGGCCAGACCTCCACTAAGCTGCAGGGCGTGGGGCCCAGGGAACGTGTGCAGCAGGGCAAGGGGCCAGGGCAGTGAGTCCCAGGCACAGGGTACACCAAGGCAGGCAGCAACATGTAAGGGAACGCTTCAGAGGAGGGGACAGCTCAGAGGAGATCAGGACACAACACAGGCAATTTATGAGAACAGGGTTGGATAAGCTAGGTAGGGACTTTATCAGGCTGAAGAGGCAAACTCAAAAAAGCAGTAACCTACAGACTCTCAGGGCCTCAAGTAGATGCTGCATACAGTGCTGGAGCTTACCCGAGGGCCACAGAAAAGGCCCTCCTACAATCACATCTGACCAAAAGGAAGATTTTCTCTTCCTGTATTGTCTCCTCTCTGTTCTTCCCATTGATTGTCAAATCTGACAAAGCCGCCTCTCCCTGTAATGTTTCTCAGATTCTGGCAGCAGCCTTAGAACACCTTTAGCCCTACACAGCTATGGGAATATCTTGGAGAGCTGCTTCCAGCTGATGGTGCAACATGGGTCCCCCTCCAGACCCACACAGCCACTGAAGCTCCTGAGTTCTTGAAATGCTCCAGTCCACCTGAGACCAGCTAGATTGTGAAACTCCCACCAGACTTCTAAAACAGAGGCTGGGGGCTGGTGGAGTGGAGTGACCTACAGTATATTGTTAATAATTCTGTATACTAATTACATGTGGAAAATGACACTTAGTATACATTGGATTACACAAAATATTAAAGTAATTTTTTGTTTTAAGAGAGAGATTTTGGTATGGGGTACATCACTCACTGGAGAGACAGACACAGAAATTGAGAAATCACACCTCTGGGGGGATGGCCATGCTGTAATCCTTTCTCTTCCATTCTCCTCTTGGGATTTTGGGCATGCATGCACACACACCCACCATGAACTTTAAACTGCCAGATCTGAGATTCAAACCATAGTCAACTACATGGGAGTTCAGCGACATAACCATTATGCCATCTGCTGGTCCCTTAAAATAAATTTTCCTTGAAAAAATGAAACAGATGATCTTCATTTAAATATCATATCATACTTTTAAATACTTTTGCATTCATTTCTCATTGGATATTCACAAAAAGAAAGTGTACCATAAGTCACACAAGTCTAATAAAAAAGCATGTAGTTAATGAAGAAAATGAAGTCCCAAGAGGTTTAAAAATTTGCCCAAGGTTGGATAGTTATGCAGATTAAGAAATAACAACAGCCTGGGACCATCAGTTAGCATAATAGCTATGTTGCTGGACTCCCATGTAGTAGACCGCGGTTCGAGTCCTGGACCCGGTGGCTCAAACTCACGCCGGGCACATGTGCGTGTGTGCCCAAGATCCCAAGAGGAGAATGGAGGAGAAGGGATTGCAGTGTGGCCAACCCCCTTTGGGGTGATTTCTCGCTTTCTATCTCTCTGTCTCTCTCTGTCTGGCGAATGCATGCGCCCTATAGCAAAATCCTCTCCAAAAAAAAAAAAAAGAAATAAAGAAATAACAACAGCCCTTGTTCTTACCTCCTGGTGCTGTTTACACCATGATAATTAAGCATAGTGAAAATTCCCTATCAATTCCCGTATTACTTTAATGATCCATTACTACGATCTCCATGCACTTCTAAATATGTGTTTGTATCTGTATTTGTGTTATCTATTTCTGATTATAAACTCTTGTAGAGTAGAGCATATCTCCCAGAAATGTTTAGAACATTAGAAACCTAATTGCTTTTGATGGTTATTTTCCACAAGGCTAAAAACTTTTTTTGTTTGTAAGAGAGATTTTTGCTATAGGGAATGTGTGCTCACCAGAGAAAGGGAGAAATAGAGAGAGGAAATGAGAAATCTCCTCCTAGTGGGGGATGGTCATGCAGCAATACCTTCTCCTCCATTCTCCTCTTGGGATTTTGGGCACTCATGTACACATGCTCAGTGTGAGTTCAAGTGGCTGGGTCCAAACTCAAACCACAGTCAGCCGTTTGGGAGTCCAGCACCTCAGTCACCTTGCCACCTCCTCACCCTGGCAAAAGATTTTTAACATCTTGTTAAAACCTGGTTTTTTATACTTAAAAAAAAAAAAGGTTATGTTCCATTATCCCATTTCTGCATATATTCCAAGAGCCCAGTGGAGTAAATGAAAGAAGAAAGGAATACCAGAGGAAAAAGGTAAGAGGAAGGAGAGGAGAGAGAAGGAAAAAGGAAAAGAAGGGAAGGAGAGACGGAGGAAAGGAAGAAGGGAGGAAAGAGAAGGAAGATCTCAATAAAACTAAAATACTACATGATCTAGGTCTTGAATCGTTTAGCATCAAATGATGCTTGCATTTCATTTACAAGTAGTTTCATCCATTAAACACAATTATAGTTATGCAAAGCATATTGATTCAGCTGCAAGTATCCAAGGTCTATGTTAATATCTTTCCAAATCCAAGTGACAAATTCAGCTTATAAATGGCTTCTTTTTTTTTAATTCTACCAAGAAATATTATTTAAGGTGCTTCAACTATTTCTCCTAATTTTGTACTACATTAAAAGATATCATATGTTATACCTAAGAATCCAAAATATGATGAAATTTCCCAAGTAGTTTTTAGGAGAACACAATTATTTTATAGTTTTTAATTAGCCAGAAATACAGCTTTCTTCTTAAACTCTCTTCTATTGAAGGAAAAAAGAACTAGATAGCAAAAATTTTAACAAATAAAAACATATATTAGGGATTCATAGAAAAAGTATATTAGAAAATGTTTCAAAATAATTATTCAAAAAGTATCACTTAATAAAATGACAAATATATCTTCATTTTTAAGAGAAAGGGGAAATTATCCATTTATGACATTGGGTTAACTTTTTAATTACTTTTTTTTTTAAATTTTCAGAGGGCGCATGTGCTTATTACAGACAGAGAAAGGGAAAGTCAGAAAACACTTGTTCCCTTTGTGAATAGACACACTGAAATCTCTTCTCCTCCATTACTCCCTCCTTTGGGGATCTTGGAGATGCACACACACATAGCTGTCATGTTTTTCAGACTGCTGAGTCTGAGACTTGAACTACATAGTCTGCCACATGGGATCCAACCACCTTCAACACCACACTACCAGCTGACCTGAATTATTTTCTTAGATCATAATCCAAGTCAGAGTAATAGACAATATAGAAACAATTTATGTAAAATACCAATATTAATAGTAATGATCAGTCAGCTCCATGACACAGCAGTAATGTGCTGCTCACTCTTGTAGAAGCTGGATCCCACATGGCAATCAGAGTTCAAATCCCCAGTATGGTCATTTTGGAACATGCCAGGCACACATGCACATGTCCAAAATCCAATGGTCTGGAGGACTGGAGGAGGGGGTTCTGTGACCAGATGCTATGGAAAGTGCTCCTCTCTGTCTCTCACTCTGATGTGCATGTTCATGGACTTTATTAGGAATTAAGAAAAATGAACAAATAAACAGCAATAATAAAAGGTCCCTTTTAAATAATAACAGCTACCATTTGTTTAGAATTTAACATATACTAGAAGCTGTGCTAATTTCATTTTAGGTATTTAGCTGATAGTAGCAATAATGCTTGAATTCATTGACCCTTTGAGTATGCCTGGCACATGAAAGCACTGAAATGTATAATTAATAAAATTGTATAAAGACTTTTACACTCTCATCTGTGATTATCTCAGTAATACTATATGGTAGGCACAGCAAATAATATTTGCTCTATTTACACTAAAGATCAGAGATATTGCGTGAAAAATAAAAGATTCAGATCAAATAATGTTTCTTGAATACCTATAACATACCAAACAGTTTTCTAATTTATTTCACATTTGCTATAACATCCTGAAAGAGCCTCATGGGGGCAGGTTCAAAGAGGTCTTGCCACCTCCTCAATATGTCAGGATTCTAAAACTTATACATTTGTTCTTCAACTTAGAACTTCTGATGATAGACTGAAAAAAAGAACTCTGTGATCATGATGCTGTCAATAATCAGCAGAGCAGGATATTTATACAGATAAAGAATAAGTTAGAGGCTCTCTTTTACTAAACATGTGCCCTAGTGTTAAGAATCCTATGATAGTGGTGAACATGTGACAAACCACAGACTGAAGTAACACAGTATTCTTTAGGTACTCATATGTGAATGATTGCCAAAGTATTTAGCTCTTTACCTCCAGAGAATTTAGTTAATCCTGATGCAAACTCTTTTCTTGGGCATTAACAGGTTTTCCACTGGACAGCTGAGTCAGTGGACTTTCCAAAGTGAGCAGTCTTACTTCTTGAATACTCACTAACATCTAATTTGCTCATTATTACTTCAGTGTACTAAGTGATAGTTTTTTGGCTTGAAATAGTTAATGATTCTGCTAATTGCCTAATTTACTCCTGGGAACACTCTCCTAAAAGAAGCTAGCTGAATACAAAATACTGTGCACCAGATGCTTCAACTCTTTTCACAAAAACACCTAAGGATCTGCAGAAGAGGGATTTCCCTTGTTCTCACTTAACCTCCAGAGAATTAAGGGACAAAAGCAATACTTAGAGCAGCTGGATATGAACCCACATGCTACTGTTATTGTTCCCATACCTGGTTTTTTGGCAATCTGGAGAGCCATAACACAGTAAGTATGCATAAAAATGTAAAGTTAGAAGCAGAGCCTATTTTACTTGAAATTAAGTAAATGAAAATATTTTGAAAGTGAAATTCATGTATCTTTAATTTATTAAAGAGAATAAGTAACCAATTTGTAATTCATATTACAACATATAAACTTTATTTTTCAGCATAAGCTCCAGCAATTTAAAGACACTTTTGTAAGTAATGATACTAGCTTATTAGCCCATCCCTAAAGAAGTAAAGGTCCTAGGAATTTAAGTGTCAACAGTGTCTTTTTATTTATTGAGTACAAATCTATGCCTTTTAAAGATTTTTTTAATAGACTAAGAAACAACAAGAAGTGAAAAGAGACAAACCAGGACGATAAGGTAGATGCCTACTGATCATTGAAACTCTTGCAAAATTGCCCTAGTTTGGTGAGAGGGATAAGCAAGAATCTTATCACAATGAAGAAGAACCCTCTGGTGAAATTTCTCCAGCTATTTCTCTGCTAAATTTTGGCTTTCTCAAAATACTCTTGTAACAAGCACGTGTTATCATTTTTGTCCCTCCAAAAAGTCAGCAAACAAAATATCTTAAACATTCCAAGACAACTCTTGCTGTGACCTTTGTTCTTATCTGGTCTCCTTTTGCTTTGTCTGGGTCACTTTCACCTCTCCGTAGCCATTGCTGTGATTATGCTTTGTCTTCAGGATTGTATGGGAAATCCAGGTGTCATCTTCTGTAAAAATTCTTTGATCAAATCTGAAGGATTGGTTTAAATTTTTCATTGAAAGACTTTCTTTACTCTGAAGCTGATCAGGGTGCAACAGTGGAGCAGGATGTTTGAGGAAGTTTAATATGTATTTTGTAATTAATTTTTTTTTTTTAGATTTATGTAAGCTGAACCCATTGAGATATCTTGGTGTTTGCTGTTGTTTCTTCTGTTAATCATTAGTTATCTTCAATTAGACCATGAACAAGATTAGTCTTTTCCTCATAAATTGATGTGGATGGTCTGCCATTGTGAGCATCATGTTCAACATCAACTTATTATCCCTTCTTAAATGATCAATTTTTAGACTATTAATTTGTTTGGAGCATTGTCCCAATAATATGGTCTCAACATGGTTTCACTCAAGCTTCACAATAAATTTGATGTTTGTACTTGTTTAAATTTAATCAGAATTCATGTTGTTTTGATAGGGGCTCTTTTCAAACTTAAATTTTCTCTTTTTATAATTTTTTAAAGTAGACCGACTGTTTATGATTCTTCCTCTAAATTATTTTTCTGCAATCCAACTTAAGAATGTTGTTATTGTCACTGACACATACTTCATCCTAATTATCCTTATGAAGTTATCAGGTTATATGTGTATTGTTTCACTCAAAGAAATTTTCTGTATGCATTTCCTCTTTCTCTTTTTAAAAAAGTTTTTACATTTCTTTGAATTTACATTTAATCACTGTAGATGTTTACAGTGTACAAAATGTTTTTCCTCAGCATAAATATACTGCGTATTAGTCAAGTTGCAGGTATTACCATATACATTTTAGTGCCTCAAACTAGATCCCGTTCAGACACATTATCTTAAATTAGTATAATCTTATTTGGATGCAAACTATTTTGAAATTCACACACAATTTTTCCATCAAATGCATATTATATGAATTTTGAAGATCCCTCATACTTCAGGGTTATAATGCTATCAATAGCACAAGACAAAATTGATGAATTTAGATATAAATCTTCTTAAATATCTACTGGCCTAAGTGCAAGTAACTTAACTTGATAATTTTCTTGATTTTTCCCATTCTTACTCAATCCAACATGCCTTTGGCCAATTTTAGTATTGCAGGCTATATTTTTTAAATGTATTTATAAAAGGTAGAATGAAAAGACCCTATATAAAATGATTTTCAAAATTTTATTTTGTTACGTAGAAAAGGTAGAGACAAATAAACATCTTCTAAATGTCAAGTTAGAAATTCTGGCCCAAGTGTTGAAGTACATGGCTACTAAAATATAGTTAATGAAGCCTTGGACTTCATTACTAGAGCTACAGGTTTCCTTTGAAATCAAGAGTCTTTTTTACTCCAAAATAATACTTTAAGGCAAGAATAGAGAATTACAGATAGAATATAGGACATTGGGTAGAATAGTGAAGGAATGTAAAACCAGGCCACATGAAGAAAATTGATAAAACTCATAGGCTTGAAGCTCAAGTGAGGTTAGGATTGATAAAATGAGAAGTTTGAGAAACATCTTCGTTTATAGGGTAGGAGAAAGAAATAACCCAAATTTATTGGTATGGTAGGAAAAAATATGAAAAAATAATGTATTTATCACAGAAGCTTGGGAGAGGAGAAAGAAACAAAAAAAGAGAAAGTCCAAAGTTTCAAGGAGAGCAAAGGCAAAAGAGGATGGAGACTATAATGCAGCCACTGGTTTGGTAATTGATAAACTCAGAGTACATTTTTAGCAAAATGAGAGACACAGATGCTAAATATAAAGTCATCCAGAAATACCTGGCAAAGAAGAAATAAGTCAGAGAATGCTTAAGTTTTCTCAAGGATTTGACTACACCTTGAAATGTTCACCTAGTTCTTCTAAAATTATTATTCATTTGCCAAGTTAAAGCTAAAAAAAGGCACATGTCACAGTGTTTTGATTTGAAATGTAAAAATGATGCACTGGAACCTAAAACTAATTTCTTTTCTTTATTATTCCATCATGAATGTGAAAAACTTTTGAGGACAATAAGCCCTTTGTAATCTGAGATACACAGAGTGGGAGTACACACAGCATGTATCGGGAAACATCTGTTACTGTGCTTACACAGGTCATTACACTGAAGAGTCCAAATCGTTCAAGAGCAACAATAAGACACATCACCCTATTCTAATAGACAGTCTGATGTGTCTCCCCATAGCAGTTAAAAGACAAATCTTGTGTTTTATACCTGCTGCCTCCCACATATGCTGGGCCGCAAAGGATGACGAAGAGCTAGTTTGTCTGGGTCACTGATGAACTCAGAGGACACAATCATTTTATCACAGAAATTAAAACTTATAAAATGTTGGAAGTATTTTGCCCAATTGCCTAATCGTGCAGATGAGGAAACTTGGGTTTCACAGTGTTATGTGAGGTCCCTGAGGTCATTTACAAGTCTGTAGCAGAGCTAGGAGTATAACACCCTTATTATATTTTAAATTCCACAACCATCTGGAACCTGTTCATTTTAGCTGCCTTTTCTCTCTTGGATTCTATAATCAAATCATTGTTTAGAAATCATGAGTTAATGCACAATTTGGCAGAAGTATAAGGGTGAGAAGTGGCAAGAATATATTTAAGGTGAAGGGGACCAGAGAGCAATCAAAGAACAGGGGACAACGTCACAAGTACAAATCAGTACATACAGGATTCACAGAGTGCTACAACTTGCAAAGCCATTTAAGTAAACATGGAACTTGAGAAATAATGAAACGGGGAAATAGTCCACATCTATAGCTGAATGTGTATTTATTTGCTTCTGTTATGTACTTAGTTCTCAGCTAGGCATGTTGGCAGATTCATCAGAAATATAAATCATAACCACTGCCTTCAAATTTTACCCACTACTCATAGCCCCTGCCTTTAAATTTTTCCTAGTAGAATAATTATAGATGAGTCTTACATAGCATTGTTAAAAGCCAGTCACTGTTCTGTAGCTTGTTGCATTTACAGGTTATGATACAGAAAGGTACTACTATTATCTCCATTTTATAAATGAGAAAACAGACCAAAAAAGAAAGTTGGTTAATATCTAAGTTTCGTAAGACTGCTTTAATAAGTACCAGAAACAGAATGGCTTGAAAAAACAGAAATTTAATCTCTCACAACTCTAGAATGTATAGGCTCAAAATCTCTGTCAGCAGAGCTGAACTCCCTGTAAAAAGTATCATGGAAGAATTCTTTCTTGCCTCTTCCTAGTGTTGATCTTCAATCTTGCCATTCTTTGACTTATAGATTCATAATTTCATTGTCTGCCCCTGTGGTCACATGATATTCTTCCTGTGTCTTACCAATCATATTAGGTTTAGGGCCCATCTACTCCCTACTCCAGAATGACCTCACCTTACTTAACAACACTGGTAAATTTATTTATTGCCAAATAAAGTCATACTCTGATATGACTTGTTCATATTCCTTTTTTGGGGGGAGAGGTTTTTACTATAGGGCGCGTGCGCTCGCCAGAAAGACAGAGAGAGACAGAGAGATAGAAAGCGAGAAATCACCCACCAGGGGGGATGGCCACGCCCAATCCCTTCTCCTCCATTCTCCTCTCTGGATCTTGGGCATGCACGCACACCCGCCCGTCGTGAGTTTAAGCCACCGGGTCCGGGACTTGAACCACAGTCGACTACATGGGAGTCCAGCGACATAGCCATTACGCTAACTGCTGGTCCCATGACTTGTTCATATTCTGAACATGACAGTTTCAACATACTCTTTTAGGAGACATAGTTTAACCTAGAATATACCAATCTAATAAATTTATTTTTGTATTTTTTTTTTTAGGCATAGCAAAGCAGGGAGTTTATTAGCAATGAGAGGAATTTATTAACAAAGTGGGGAGTTTATTAAAGAAGAGGGAAGTCAAAGCAGAGCTCCCAAGAAGGGAGGGGGTCCCAGAAAATGGGCTGCCAAGGAAGAACTGTGGCACGGGGTCAGGAAGGGCTTGTCTTTTATTTGGGTCAGGAAGGGCTTGTCTAGACTTAGGTTCTAGGTGGGGCTTATGCGTGCATTCCCTTCCTGATAGGGAGGGGCACATGCTGGATGGTCCAACTATTTTTCTAATTTTGAAGTGGATACCAAGGTCAGAAGGTTCTTTATATGAAGCTTTGGGCCATGAGAACCATTATCTTATCTTCCTCCTGGAATGTGGTAGAGCCTGAAAAAAAGTCTTTGTTTTAGGTCTAGGTCATGCTGCCTAGGTCAATCCCTGAGTCACCACTGCCTCCATCTCAAAACTTAGCCATTTTGAGCTTGCATTTCAGGTCTATACCCTAACTATATTTTTAGGGTTCCCATCTCCTACCTCATTCTCCCCTCTGCAGAGAAATCCCTAACTGCTGTTAGGGGCACGAGGGTCGAGGACTGTTTTAACTTCTTCCTGCTGAAATTGCTCAATGATGGAGGGGATGGCAGTTAAGGATCCTTTACCAGAGGACTATCTAGAGGCCCCTGCTAGAAGTCTTACTGGAGACTTTGTCCCAACCACTATTTGTAGCTTCATGGATTCGCTCTGATATGAAGAAGGGGAATCTAGATGTTTCCTGATCAATGCACCAAAATATGATGCAGAAACACAGGGGCGCATGGGTGATCAGGCCCACACTCACCGTGTGACAACATGGGTTCTTGTCCCATGCTCAGGAAGAATTAGAGTCGCGGACACAGAGAATAGGTATAGCAAAGTGGGGAGTTTATTACAAAGAAGGAAATTTTTTGACAAAGTAGGGAGTTTATTAAAGGAGAGGGAAGGAAAATCAGATCTCCCAAGAAGGGAGGGTTCCTGAAAAATGGGTTGCAACAATCTAATAAAACCTTAATTTGACTTTTTGTGCTTATTAATTGTACAATTTTAATTGTTTTGGTCTGCTAGTTCATTTTCCATGTTTTTTTTTCTTTAAAAAATAGTTTTCCTAAAATTTTCTACTTGCTTCTTCTATGAGTGAGAGAGACAGCCAGAGAGGGAGAGACAGACAGGGGGGCCACCCCCCTAAGAGAATCTCAAGACCATGTTTGCTTTCCTATAGCTTCACCCAGTCCCAGATTCTGTAACTTGTCCAGGTTCACACAGGCGTTAAGAGGAGGAACCAAGGCATTCTTGTTCCAGATACCATGCTCTTAAGTATTACACACTAGAGAGTTAACTGTGGTACTCAGAGTGGACCTGTGTTGTACACTGAGTATTGCAAGGATGCTGAGGCATTGGAAATCCAGTTAGACCATGAGAAAGTATGAATTTAGATTAACCAAAGATGGCAAAAGGTGAGTACATGAGAAAACTAGTGGAATAATATATATAAAGCCATGGAAGAAAATGTTATGTTCCAGAATTGTGTGTTAAAAAAGTTCCATAAAAGAGAAAAAAAAAAAAACTTTGATGATAGACAAAAATGATCCTATCCAATCACATATTTCTCTGCAATATGCTTAAACCTGCAACACCGGCAGTGACATTCATTCTAGAGAGTTAACATTCTTTTTTTTTTAAAGAGGGAGGATTTAGAAAGGATTATCAAAGTGGGAGTTATGCTATAATTTGATAGGTCTGACTTCTAGTAATAGTAAATCCAGAATTTGAACCAATCTTCCCCTTGAGAACAATCAAAAAAGTCATAGAAAAAAGAAAATTGCTAAAAGACATAGGTAAAGTAACATAATGTGAAGAATATTAACCTAAGACATGAAGTAACACAGCAATTCAGATATATTAACTAGTCATTGGGGTTCTTTTTCCTCTAGCTCTCATTTCTCAATTACAGGAAAAGAAAAAAAAAAAAAACTTAAGAGACTCAGCAAGAATTTTGAGAATGCAGCATGTTTATGGGGATCATTGGAGTTAAGGATTCAATAAAGTTGGGAGCTAAAAACTGTATTTGGGGTAGGGGTTCCAAAGGATAAGCATGAAAGCTAAGGGTAAGAGGGGAATTACTAGCTTATATAGGGATTACATGCCACTTTTGCATCCTCTCAATTCCTGGAATACTAATCACAAAGTCCTAGACAGAAGTCTGACCAGAAAATAACTGAAATCCTTACTGGAACAAGAAATCATTAGCCAGGTCTCAAATTATTTCTATAGGTAATGGAAATATTTAAAGACACTTTTCAGCACACAATTAAAACATGGCCAAACGCACAAAACACTATAGATGCTTATATCATTATTTCTCTTCAACATTAGATAGGCAGTCTTAGCTAGAAAAATGATCCCAAAACATTTAAGAACTAAAAAGAAGGAACTAAAACTCTCACATATGCAAATGATATGTTTTTGTACATAGAGAATATAAAGGGACTCTACATATCAGTTGGACTGCATGACATAGCAAGTTTCCTAGATGTGAAGTCAAAATATCAATTTAACTATATTTCCATAATTATCAAAATATTAAAAATGCTAAATAATATATTATTTTTAAAAAGTATGTCTAAGATCTTTATGCAGAAAACTACAAAAAAATTAATTAGATAAAAATTTAAGAGAACTATCTGAAATGGCATAACATGTTCAAGATTTGCAGGACTCAAAATATTATAAAGTTGTTACCTATCTTCAACATGATTTATAAATTTATGTCCCAATATAAAATCCAAAAGACTTGTTTCTATTAGGTTATATAAAATTTGACAATCTGATTCAGAAACTTACATGTGAAAGACCAATAGTAATCAAGACACAAGTAAACTTAAATGGGTATACTCAAAAGAGAACATCAAAAGAGCCAAAAAATTTGTGAAAAATTTCTCAACCTCATTACTTATGGGGACATACAAATTAAAATCAGAAATGCTATGTTAAATTTATCAAAGTGGCTGAATTTAAGACTAAGACCCAGCCATGGTGGTTCAACAATTGTACACTGCTCTGTGATGCTGGAAGTCATATGGGAGACCAGGGTTTGGTCCAGGTTGACCTGTACATGTGGGCATGTGTGTGTGCCATGAAACTGGATGGCTGGGAAGGACAAGGATAGGACAGTAGCATGTGAACATGTCAAAGGTATTTGTCTCTCTCTCTTTATCTCTCTATCTCTTTTTCTGTATCATTATCTTATGAAAGAAACTATAAAAAATAAAGTAAAAAATGAAGTTAAGGGACCAGTTTGTAGCCTGGGTGCTCAAAGGAACTGAATCCCACATGGCCGGCTCCACAGTCCAAGTCCTGGAACTGGGAGCTTGAAAAAAAAAAATACTGAAAGAAGTGATAAATGGAAGGGAAGGGACTGCCACATGGAGGTGGGGGTTCGGGGCTGCTTTCACTTTCTCCCTTTCTCTGACTCTGACAAGCACACATGCCTCTGGCAAAAATTAAATTAAGAATAGGACTGACATCCCCAAGTTTTGACAAGAAAGTAAGTCAGAGATTTATCATACTTTAGGGATGTTAGTGTAAATTTTTACAACAAATCTGAAAATTAGTTTTACCTTATCTACTAACATTGAAGATTTGCATATGCTATGACATCGTGATTTCAGCCTTCTGCATATATACAGCAATAAAGCATGTATGTATATATGCTGTTTATACAGCAAACAGCAACATAAATGTTCACCAACAGAAGAATGCAAACTAAATTGTGAAATATTGCTACAGTGGCAAATAAAACATTGAAAATGAATTCATATAGCCACGTAAAATAACAAAGATGAATTCTGCAAACATATTGAAAGAGAGAAATAAGATATTAATACTTCAAAGAAAAGCAAGAAAGTGATCATGTTAGAATAATGGTTTCTTGGAAGCAAAATAGAGTGCAGTGATTAGGAGGGAACAAAAGGGACTTTCTGTGAGTGCTTTATATTTTTGACCTGGATGATGGTTCCTTTCTTTCTCACTATTAGTTACTTAGTTATTGTAAGAGGGCACGTGTACTTGATGGAAAGGAAGAGTGAGAGAAAAAAAGAAAGTGACAGAGAGAGAGAGAAAGGGAAAGTAAGAAAGCACCTCATACCACATTGTAGTTGGCCAAGCCTCAATCCTTTCTCCTTCATTTCTCCACCCTCCAGGGATTTGGGGCATACATGCACGTTTGCCTGGCATGTTTCTCAAGTCACCAAGTCTGGGATAAACCACACAGTTAGCCATGTGGGATCCAGCCACTGTAAACACTATGCCATGGGCTGACCCTCTTTTTTACTGTTTTAACTGTATGTATGTGTGTGTGTGTGTGTGTGTGTGTGTGTGTAGAGAGAGAGAGAAAGAGAGAGAGAGAGAGAGTCTTTTGCTACAGGGCACGTGCACTCACCAGAAAGACAGAGAAAGACAGAAAGTGAGAAATGACCCCCCGGGCGGGAGATGACAATGCCACAATCCCTTCTCCTCCATTCTTCTCTAGGGATCTTGGGCACACACACACACTCGCGCGCCCAGTGTGAGTTTAAGCTACTGGGTCCAGGACTTGAACTACAATTGACTATGTGGGAGTCCAGTGACAGAGTCATTATGCCAACTACTGGTCCCATTAACTGTATATATTTAACATGTGCTACATGATTTCTTATAAACCTATGAATGATCAGTACCATCAAGCAAATGAACATACTGATGATGGTTCTTTGATGTTCACTCCATAGTAAGCTGTTGAGTTGTATTGTTGTCCATATTTACACCTATTTATTACTTCACTATTAAAGATGAGAAAATAGACTTTTGTCTACAAGTGATAAAATCCAGCTTCTTATGCAGGTATGAAGTCATATAAGTATAGACCTAAATGTAACATTGGATAAGAATATAACATAATAAAGAGTCTAAAGTGAGACTCATGTATAGAAATATTTTCCCTTTTTAAAGTTTATTTATTTCTTCTATAAGTGAGAGTGAGAAGAAAGAGAGAGAGAGAAAAGAAAGGAAGACAGACAGACAGGCAGGCAGACATCCATCCATCCATCCATCCATCCATGACAGGGTCTTCATGCCACAGTCTTCCCCTAGATCGTCTTAGCTGCCCAGATCATGGGTATATACATAAGCGTCTTGAGTGTTCAGGGAACTCCTGGAATATGAACCTAGGTGCTTTTTCATAAGAGTCCAAGTCTGCTATCACTGTGATACTGCCTGTCCCAGAAAATGCTTCTTGATTCCTTGAAATAGTTAATAAAATGTGCACTATTCAAAATTCAATGCCAATTTTATTCAACTGAATGATAATACTTGATTCATAGATACAGTATAGCTTGTTAAAAGCAGAATAATAGGTTGATCTTTTGGCCATGGTAAAGAGAGATATTTCCTACTCAAAACCTAACTAAATTGGAGTTAATAAAATAAGTATTTAATGATATCTTCTATATGCTAGACACTATAAGGTAAAACAAAGATGGTCTTTATTTTAAAGGAGTTTATAGTCTAAATGTAGGAGACAAAAATACAATGGAAGTCAAAGGTGCAAGGTAGATAATAAGAAACAATGTGGCTTCTTTATGGCTTGTTTGATTTTACATTTTTTAAATAATTATTTATTTTTTATTTCATTTACTCATTTTTTAAATATTTTGACCAGAGAGAGAGAGAGAAAGTAAGAAGCAAGCCACCAGGCCTGGGACTTGAACCGTCATCAGCTATGTAGGGGTGTCCAGTGCCTTAACCACACCACCTTCTGGCCCTGATTGTACATTTTTGATATTCAAACCATGGGTTTATTTAACAGGAAGATATTGTCTCTCTTACTCCCCTAGCAAAGAGAGAGCAGAAATGGTCCAGGTTTTAGTCCTAGGGAGATTTGACAGAAAGTGATTTTTATTTTTTTCCAAAAGCTCTGGATTTTTAGATTATTATCATTATATTTTTACGCTATAGAGCATGTGTGCTTGCCTAACAAAGACTGAGAGAGACAGAGGCAAAGACAGAGAGGGAAAGTGAGAAATCAGCCTCCTCCCCCCCCCCCCCCCCCCCCCCACCACCAAGGGGTATGGTCACAACACAATCCCTTGTCTTTCATTCTCCTCTAGGAATTTTGGACAAACATGCACACATACCTGGCATGATTTTTCAAGCCACTGAGT
Source organism: Tupaia tana (assembly GCA_026018925.1). Classification (NCBI taxonomy): domain Eukaryota; kingdom Metazoa; phylum Chordata; class Mammalia; order Scandentia; family Tupaiidae; genus Tupaia; species Tupaia tana. The sequence goes on from JAKSZU010000003.1 coordinate 183,181,239, forward strand.
TTGGGAATTAAACTGCAGAGTTGACCATGTGGGATCCAGCCCCCTAACCCAATTGCTGCCTGCTGGTCAAAAGCTCTGAAATTTTTGGTTCTAACTGATCAATTCAGTTAAGTATCAGTCATGAGAAAGCATTGGATGCTGTCTTATTCACTGTTGTGTACCCTGAACCTACTGCTCAGCACAGAGTAGGCCCTCAGTCAATATTTGTTCATGCATGGGAGAAAAAGAGAAGACAGTCCAGGAGGGTTGATGATCCAGAGAAGAACAAATGGGTTTACAACCAGGAAGATGGTAAGATAAACACAGGGCATGGAAGGAGTGTGTGTGTGAGTGTGTGTGTGTGTGTGTGTGTGTGTGTGTGTGTATGTGTGTGTGCTTTCCTGGTAGCGTATTTTTTATGACAAAATGAATCAATCTGGTCCTTTGAAGAAACTGAGTAATAAAAAAGAAAATCAGGATCCTCATAAGGAAGGAATAGAGCATGTAAGACTAAACACCTTAATATAACCAAATCACCAAATAGCATGTTTGCATTGAGATTTACAAGCATCTGTCATAGTTGCAGGAAATTAAAATAAAAATTGTTCATGCCTGCTTTCCCAGAGAGCTTACCTTTTCTAAACAATCACACCAAAGACGTAAGGAGTTAGATGGATTTAAATTTGTGCAGATAAAATCTACTATAATTTTACATACTTGCAATATGAAAAATAAAGATAAAATGCATCTCTTTAAACATGTTCTGTTGTTCAGATAAACTGTAATGAGTGAGTGTTACTGCATTTATTTTGTTCTTTGTCTCTTAATGGGTATTAGAAAACTTCCTCAATCATTTTTTGTTGTTCTCATACAAAAGGTGTCAATAATCTGGAAATATAAAATTTATTTTTAAAAAATTGACGCTAATTTCCATGTGTGACATGATTTAGCAGCAAAGCTCAAATAAAATAATAAATGCTCCAACAGTCTTATTAAAAATTTTTATCTTCATCATAAAGAAAATCTAATTGTAAATTGTCTCCCCGAAGACTTTCTTTTTACTCTGCTTTCAATTATTTTTGTGATTTCAGGAATGAAAATATGTCCAGCAATCTGTTGTTACTTTGCTACTATTGCCTCATTTTTTAAATCTTATTTCTCACAACTGGTAAGATTCTAAAAGCAGCCACAATTCTCTGAAACTCCTCCCAGTGAAAGGAAACTAACTTCCCACTACCTTGTAAGTTGCTTTGACTAATAGACTGCATCAGAAATGACATTGCACCCATTCTTAATTGAGGCCTCCAGGTGACTTATAGACTTGTATTCTCAACCTTTGAAATCTGCCACAATCATGTAGACAAACCAGATAGAGGGCCAGGTCATCTTTCCCCAGCTGGTGGCTGACCAACCAACCACTAGACATGAAAGATCATCATAACCAGAGCAGTCCATGCAGGAACATAGGAAATCCAGCCAAGATTAATCTAGTGGAGCCCTGATTGGATGACACAGACTCCTGAGATAAAGGTTTTTAGTTTTAGGCCACTGTATTTCAGGCCACCTGTTAAATAATAGCTGATATATCACTTCTCCATTCACTGCTTCTCTTCCTACCCCTTCATCATCACCAATATTTCAATAGCTCTGTGAACATCAATTCACCCAAGTATATTGTTATTTGCTAATCTCTTTGTAGCTTTATGTCTTAATATATGTGTGAGTCCATATTGTGTTTGTGTTTTTGTTGCTGTTCTGTAGAGGTTTCTGCCTTAGGGTACATGCACTCACCAGATAGAGACAGAGACAATGAGAAGGAAAATAAGAAATCACCTCCCAGGGGGAATGGCCATGCTGCAATGCCTTCTCCTCCATTTTCCTCCTGGGATCTTGGGCACACATGCACATATGCCTGGTGTGAGTTTCAAGCCATTGGGTCTGGGAATTGAACCACGGTAAGCCATGTGAGAGTCCAGCAATGTAATCACTATGCCATCTGCTGGCCCCTGTGTTTATTCTTTTTGTGACAGTGCAATATAGCAAGGCTATATTTTTTTAACATAGAGACAGAAAAAAATACTATTATTTCTAAGTGTTTGGGGGAGATAAATTTGAATAACACAACAATACCTGGCATAGCATAAGAATTCAATAAATACAGCTGTGCTTATAAGAAAGGAACAATAGGGTGGATATAAGGAATCCTAAGGCCTGTGTAGCCTTTATTGTAAATTTACCAATTCTTTAAATATGAGCAAGTCAGTTTTACTCCCTGGATTTTAGTTAATTTATTTGGCAGAGACAAGGGGTCACATCTAGTGAGCTCTAGAAAGTTTTGATTCTGATACAGTTCCTGTACCTTTTTAGGTTTCTATCTTCTCTAAGGCACATATTTATATTCATCTCTTTACTCTGGCATAATGTAAGTTTGCACATAGCTTATTTACTTTAGGTATTTGTTCAGGTGTCTGCATTACTCATGGCACTATAATACAGACTCCATAACAAACTCAACATGTATAGTCCTTAATGAATAGTTATTGAGCTGAATTATTTTCTAAGACCCAAGTTTCTAGGGATCTAAGACTATGTTGGTTTAATATAGTCTTAGTGAATTACTAAGTACATATGTGCATATTTATTAATCAATAATGATGACAATACAAAGTTTGACTTTACAGAAAGAACATCTATAAATTAAAATATATAAAAAATTATTAAATATCATTTTATACTTTATGTTACATTACATTTTTTTTGGAGAGTTTTTTTGTTTTTTTGTTTTTTTTTTTTTTTTTTTTTTTTGCTATAGGGCATGTGCGCTCGTCAGACAGACAGAGAGAGACAGAGAGACAGAAAGCGAGAAATCACCCCCTCGCCAGGGGGGATGGCCACGCCGCAATCCCTTCTCCTCCATTCTCCCCTCGGGATCTTGAGCATGCACACACATGCACCTGGTGTGAGTTTTAAGCCGCCGGGTACGGGACATGAACCGTGGTCAACTACATGGGAGTCCAGCGACATAGCCATTATGCTAACTGCTGGTCCCCATTATATATTTTATGGGCTTTATTACCAGAAGTAGAAACTACATAGACATGATAGCACTATATTTCAAGTTGTGGGACCCTCTGCTTTACTTACCTGCTCCTTTCCTTCAAATCATTCCCTCCTAGTCTGAGTACAGGATGATAACCATTCAAGTCTTAGACTGAAAAGGAAAACAAAATTTTCATCCTACCCATAGCCAGGGCAGCATCTTCCTGTTACTCCTAAAGGACTTTCTTTTCATCAAGCTTAGTCCATTGCCAACCTTATCTTCCTCCTTCTCTTATAAACAGTGGTGCACTATGAAAACTGGAATTTTCCTTTTTCCATGAAAAATGGCATTATAAAAGAAACTTATTTCTTGTAATGTTTGTCAATCTGTGCATTTTTGTGCCAATAACTATACTACTTACTATAATACATAAGTAAATTTAAATAAGCTGCCCTTTAAAACCTTGTGAAAATACTTTATAAAACTGATTTAATGATAATCTTAATGTAGACATTTCTGACGTTTTCAGATCCATTTTGCATAATATAGAATCCACAAATACTGAATTTTGAACATTTACTCTCAGTGTCCTTAGTGTGAAGGTAATCAGGGCAAATATAGGACTTTGTGCATTGTGAAAATATGAATGCTTCTACCAGCTCCTCTTCATCAGGAGATATCCCTTATGCTGAATTCGCTCTCTGAGTGACACCCAAACCTGCTCTTTCAGATTCAAGTCTGCAAAATCACACTTATAATAAGGTAATAAAAGCATATGGCGCATTGAATAGAGCCACACTGAAAGTGGTATAAGCAAGTGTACAGTAAGATAAAGTTGACTTAGGAAAAAAAATAAGTATTTGTTAGACTCATCCCACCTCTATGAGACCATGTTACATATCTGATCACTAAAATTTTCTCTGGGCCACTTTTGTTGTGGGGGAAAAAAAGAATAGAGAGAATTGATTGGATGTTTAAAAATGAGTAAACAAACTAGTCTTTTTACCATCGATGCTATTTTTGCATCATAAAAGAGACAAAATGAATATTGGCTAAGAAAAAAAAAAAAAACACCATGCTAATCACTGCCAAGATTTTATCTTCAGCTACTAAGCAGGTATCATTGGTGCTATAGGCATTACAACAGCAACTAAAATATTTACCTAAATAAACATTTTAATGTGATTGGTCAGCTCAGCTCAGTTAATAAAAGCAAGTTTAAAAAATCTGTGGCTTGGGACCAGCAGTTGGTGTAATGACTATGTCGCTGGACTCCCATGTTGTCGACCATGGTTTGAGTTCCGGACCCGGTGGTTTAAACTTGCCAGGCGCCTGTCCATGTTTGCCCAAGATCCTGAAAGGAGAATAGAGGAGAAGGGATTGTGGCATAGCCATCCCCCTTGAGAGGTGATTTCTTGCTTTCTGTCTCTCTGTCTCTCTGTCTTTCTAATGAGCGCACATGCCCTAGAGCAAAAAACTCTCAAAAAAAAAAAAAAAAAAATCTGTGACTTACTGCAAAATCTACTGTATTTTTCTAGAATTACTGATGAAACTAAATGCACTCTGAACTATGCCTATCCTGGTAATCCCTTAATATGTTACTATCATAATAATATGTACTTTTAGGGATGTAAATAAGAATTATATAGCTCCCAACTAAAGATATGTTGTTCCTCCATATTTTACACAGTAATAGGTAATATTTATTATAAGTTCCCTTAAAGTCAAAGAGCTCCACAAAGAAACTTAGGGAAAAAATACTAAAATAATGTAGAAAAATATACATATATTTATATATTATATATAATATCAATAACTGAGAGAAAATAATAATGCAACTCAAAATTCACTATAAGTAAATTTGTTGTGACTACTTCTGGGTATTTTCTTTTTCCCCCACTTACTCAGAATGTTTTCCCCCCACTTCCAATAATTATGCCCCATTAGTCTCTGATTACAGTCAAAGAGTTTTCTTTGAACTGACTCTGTTGAGTTCTAAGAGTAGAGACTACCCTAAGAGAAGCCAAGCACACTTGTCCTGCCTTGGTGATTAGTTCAGAAACAGTCACGTAATTCATATTGGGCTGCTCTGGAACAAGGAGGCTCCATTCTAGGATTTTTGGTTTGAATCTTTTCTTCCATTGAACTAAGTGCTGAAATGGTAGAAAGCCAAAACTATTGAGCTCACCTTTCTGAGGTTATGAAGTAACCCAATCCAGAGGAAAGGTGACATCATTTTGAGTCCTGAATCAATCCTTGCCTGAAGTCAAATCAAAGCCTAGAGTATTCAACTATTCAGTTATGTGAACTGGCTAAATCTTTTTTCTTTTTTTCAATCTGCCTGTAATTTGCATTGTCTTTTGTTTTCTACATGAAACAATTCTAAACCATACAGAAAGAAAAAAAGGGAAAAGAGATACAAAAAAAAAAAAAAAAAAAAAAGAAAAGAAAAGAAAAGAAAAGAAGCTTTGCTTGATATATCAGTGGATTTCTCCTCAGCCAATCCCTGGAATCTTTCCAAGATCAGAGTAGAAAGCACTTGAAAGCAGGGTAAGCGACGAGGCAATGGGAATGGAGTCTACCAATCTACAGACAGTTGCTAGAAAAGCAGAGTGTGCCAACACCTCACAGGATGCTACAGCACTCTATGGGAATAGTGTGCACTGTACCAGAGTGGAAACGACGATCTAGCAGAATCATCATGCTGATTAGTGAAGAACTGGTGCGTTCCAGTGAACTTCAGCCTGCTCCAAGAGGAAAGTAGAACTCATCATGGTGGTGAGCCCTCCTGGCATGCTCTATTCTCCAAGGGCAGCTTTGTTTCTACAGTTCCTGAACCACTAAAATTCCCAACAGGTATGCCAGCTAGACAGCAGGAAGTAGGTTTATACTGCAATCACAGAAACAAGAGAACCATTTCCCAGTAGTGATGATGCTTCTCCCTGTGAAATCTTCTCAGTGCTAGCTTTCTCTCACATCTCACAGCAATGGGGCCCCTAACATGGCAAAAATCAAACTACGCAAAGTAAAACTTTATTTCTCATATGTTCAGATCACCATGTGTGAAGAATTACATTAATACACAAAACTTGATGAACTTAGACTCCAAAGATTGAAGAAAACTGAATCAGTTCCTCATAAACAAAGCTAAGAAAAACTTCTCCTTAAACAGGAAGTTAACAAAGAGAGCAATAAGATAAAAGATCTGGATTACAGATTTACCAGACTTGATAAATATGGAATAGATATTCAATTAGGATAACAATGCAGATGGAAGAGAAGCAAAACGTAAAGAAATAAGACTCTTCTTGCAGCTAAAGATGGATAGATGTTGGAAAACTGAACCAATATAAGAAAAAAAATTAATGCACACTCATAATTAGACATTTAAAGGGACCAAAGAGAGGAAAAGAGTTATCACGAAAAGAACATGAAACAAGGCCATACATCAAATTTGTAATCTAGAGTGTTAAAAGACAGTAAATGTTTTAGAGTTTTGAGAGTAAATATTCTTAAATTTTTTACAGTAGGTTGTCACAAAAGTCATAACCCATTTTTGCATAGAAAAACAGAATACATTGTGACTTTTCAAACACAATAAATTTAAATAATCATTGATACGAAAGGAAAACAAGTCATTTTCATGCATGCAAACATTAATTTACTTTTTTAAAAATTTTTTCACCATAGAGGTCAATAGAGGTCATGTGCTTATGGGAGAGCGAGAGAGAGAGAGAAAGCAAGAAATCATCCCCCAAAAGGGATGGACACAGCACAATCCCTTCTTTTCATTCTCCTCTAGGGATTCTGAACACAGGCATGATTTTAATGATTTTAATTCACTGAGTTCCAGACTCTAATCGTAGTCAGCCATGTAGGAATCTAGTGCCTTAACCACCATGCAATCTGCTGACTCAAGATTAATTTATTTTAATGGACCTCCTGGGGAAAATAGTTAACTTAAAAATTAAAACCAAAAAAAAAAACAAAAAAAACAAAAACCTAGTATTGGGGCCAACATGTGGTCTGGTAATTAAAAGCGCTGGATTCTCACATGGCTGACCATAGTTTGAGTCCCAGACCTGACAGCTTGCTTTCTCACTTTCCCTTTCTTTCTCTCTCAGTCTTTCTTTGGTCAAATTAAAAATAATAAGAAAATGGAATCAAACAAATAAATAATTTTTTAAAAACTAGTATTAATGTGTCTAGATATATTATACAATGAAGAGAAAAACTAATTCTAAACTAATAAAATATGCACAATCTTAATGTTGAATAATATCAAATTGAATCTAAATAAAAAATTACTTAAACAGGGACCAGCAGTTGGCATAATGGCTATGTCACTGGACTCCCATGGAGTTGAACGCAGTTACGGTCCTGGACCCGGTGGCTTAAACTCACGCTGGACGTGTGCGTGTGCATGCGCAAGATCTCAAGAGGAGAATGGAGGAGAAGGGATTGTAGCATGGCCATTCCCCGTGGGGGGTGATTTCTCACCTTCTGTCTCTCTGTCTCTCTCTGTCTTTCTGGCGAGCACATGCGCACCTATAGCAAAAACATCTCAAAAAAAAAAAATTAAACAAAAGATGTGACAGTAAGTAGAGTAAAATCTGGGTCCTTAAACTCAAGTTAGGTTAGTCAGTGGATATTTATCCTTTAATTTGACAAAAGAAATTCGATTCAATTATATTTCTATTTATGTGCATATATATAAACACATAAATACATATGTTTATGTTTTATTTTAAAGCACAAAAAAATAATATACAGAAATTCAAAAAAATGGGGAAAATTTAATGCAGTGGCAAAAAAGCATACAGAATAGTGAGAATAAATAAAACTGAGAAGAAAAAATTTATAAGAGTGACATAAAACATCAGGTGGGCCAGCCAGTGGTGTGGTAATTAAGGTGGCTGGATTCCACATGCCTAACTGTGTAGTTGAATACTAGACAAGGTGGCTTGAGAAACAAAATGAGGGAGTGTGCGTGTGTGCCCAAAATCCTGAGAGGAGAATGGAGGAGAAGAGACTGTAATATGTGGCCATGCCATCCCCCATTTGGGGTCCTTTTTCACTTTCCCTCTCTCTCTCTCTCTCTGATTCTGGTGAGTACATGCACCCTATAGCAAACTTAAAGAAGATGATAGATGATTGATTGATTGATTGATTGATAGCTAGCTAGATAGATAGATAATATATGGGGGGTTCTGGAAAAGTAACTACATATTTGTTCTGTATTTTTCAAAGGTCATTTATTTATATAAAGAACAAAGATCAATCAATGATATATTACCTGTTTTTTTTTTTTTCATAAGCTTTGGCTATCTTTCAGTGAGCGTCATAATTACTCATTCATAGAAGAACCTGTCTTCATCAACAAAAAACTGAACAAGGTACTGATTTACATTCTCATCCAAATTGAACAGTATGCCACATAAGGAGTTCTGAAAAGAGTAGACAAGTAGAAGTATGACAGTGCCAGTGCAGCCAAATTTGGTGGGTGTGGCAACACATCCCACCCAAGCTGCAATAATTTTTGACAGGTGCTCCAACTTATGTGTGGTCTCACGTTGTCATGATTGAACACAGCTCTTTTACCATAGGAGCTCTGGATGTTTCTGGATGATGGATTCATGCAAACTGTCTAACTGCCAAAAGTACGCATTTGAATTGATTGGTTGGTTCCTTGGTAAGAGCTAGGAAAACATGGAGTTTTTTAAATCCCACTTCACTGAGAGCATAATCTTCCTCTGATGAATGTCCGCTTTCAATTTTGTTTGAGGTTAATCATCAGGTCGGGACCAGAACTGTTTATGCACCACATTGCTGTAAATAATCCACCTCTCATCACCAGTTATCAGTGTCTTCAAAAAAGGATCATTTTCTTTACGTTTAATGAGCATATTGTAGATGTTTATATGTGCTGTCAAACGAACTTCTGAAAGTTCATGAGAAACCCAAATATTGAGCTTCCTTATGTACCCCAGCTTCTTCAGGTGGTCATGAACACTTGAAAGATAGATGTTCAATATTTCTGCAATTCCTTGTATCATGTAATTGTGGATTAAGTGTGGATTTGACTCATTCAATACCTTTATTTCGTCATCATCAACCTTGGTGGGTCTCCCTGACCAAGGAGCATTGTTGAGATCAAAATCACCAGCATGAAATTTTGTGGACCTTTGTTGGCACTGATGTTCTTGTAGAACATTGTCAGCATAAACTTTATGCGACTTTTTACAAGCGTGACATGCTTTCTTTCATTTATGGAAATAAAACAGTAAAATATGGTGAAAATGCTCAGTTTAGTCTTCCATTTTCAACTTGTAAAATCTCTAAAACTCAACCAAATTGCTCAATTTGTTTTTTCAGATTGAAGTTAGAACTGTCAGCTGTCAAATGGCATAACAATAACATAGATGCGAATGACTCTAGTAGTTCCAAAAATGAACTAGCGCCATCTGTTGAAAAAATGCGTCATGACTTTTCCGACAATCCAAAAGCCACATCTAAATTACAAATGTCACTTTAGACATATAACTATATAGAAAATGTCAAACAAAGCAAATTATTAATTAGAAGAGATGGTGCTATTGATAAGGTTATATTTTGCAATGAATAGTACATATGCATGCATACAATATAATCAGATAATACTTGCTTTACAAAGAATATGTACTATTTTCAATTTTTAATTATTGGGGTCAGCATATGGCATAGTGGCACATTGCTGAACTTCCACATGGTCTCAGGCCTGGTAGCTTAAAATTCATGGTGGGAGTGTGTGCGTGTGGATTTAAGATCCCAGAAGGATAATGGAGGAAAAGGGGCTGCTGCACGGCCATCCGTCTTGGAAGTGATTTCTCACTTTCCCTCTCACTCTCTGTCTCTCTCTCACTCCAGTGAGCACACACACCCTAAGGCAAAAACCTCTCAAAAAAAAAAAAAAAAGAACAACCGCAAAAATAAAAAAACTCTTTATTTTATTTATTTATTTATTTGAGAGATTTTTGCTATAGGATGTGTGCACTTGCTAGAGAGACAGAGATAGACAGAAAGTGAGAAATCACCCCCCCACAAGGGGGGGTGGCCATGCTACAATCTCATCTCCTCCATTCTCCTCTTGGGATTTTGGGCACACATGCACATGTGCCCAGTGTGAGTTTCAAGCCTCCAGGTCCAGGACTCTAACTGTGGTTGCCTACATGGGAATCCAGTGATGTAACCATTACATCATCTACTGGTCCCTTTTTATTATTATTTTTAAAGTTTGAAAAGAGAGAAAAAGAGAAAATGAGAAAGCAAGCCACCAGGCTCAGGACTCGAACCTCTATTGATCATGTGAGAGTCTAGTACCTTAACCACCATGTCATGTGCTGTTCCTTCTTTGCCAGTTTTAAAAACTAAATATATATACCTCAACTTTTCTAAATATTTCAAGAAAAAAACTCCAAAAACATAGTTACTTACAAGCAGACATATTAATTAGTCATATATATATATAGTAAACATAGTGCATTTATTGTATGTCTCCTGTATGCTGAAATACATTCAAAAAAGAGTAAAAGCAAAATCCAAACTTCAGTTATCAGACTATTTATAAAATATTGAAAATAATGCATATCCTTTGTATTTATTTATTTAATTTTGCCAGCAGGCTCGTGAGCTCATTGGAGAAAGACAAAAAGAGAAGAAAAGTGAAAAAGCACTCTCCATGGGGGATGGTCATGGTGTAATCCATTCTCTTCCATTTTTCTATCCTTTCAGGATTTTGGACATGCACAGACACGTGCCCAGCATGTTTTTCAAATGGCTGGGTCCAGGACTCAAACCACACAGCTGGCCATGTGGGATATAGCTGCCTTAACCACCATGCCACTGGCTGGCTCCATATCATTATTTAACCTCTGCAAGGTATCCAAAATACAGGAAATTCATAGGTTTTGATGCTTTAACTTGAAACGAAGACAATTAAGTTATGAGACTACAAACTCACAAAACTAAATGCAAGGGTTATATTTCTCAGGAACAGAAAGAAATGACATTAATGGTGATAAATGCAGAGTATGACATAACCAAGAGGGTCCTCTTTTACTGACTGAAAGTTGTGAACCATATTATATACTCAAAACTTAGAGTCAATAACACCAAAGGTAGAAAAAATACATTACTCTTACTACTAATACTTAAAATTATTCTGGAAATTTCTAGTATATATTATCATAAAATATGATTTTATAATGACAAATATTTTTATTGTTTGCATATGATCTTACTAGATTTATAGAAAATAAAAGACATAATTAAAATGCTGTAAAATATCTCATAAATGACTTAGTACAAATAATAGGCTATATATATGATTGCAAATCTACAGTTTTATTTTCTTTATTTTTTTATTTATTTTTTTGCTATAGGGCGCGTGTGCTCACCAGAAAGACAGACAGAGACAGAAAGAGAGAAATCACGCCCCAGGGGGGATGGCCACGCTACAATCCCTTCTCCCCCATTCTCCTCTCGAATCCTGGGCATGCACGTACATGCGCCCGGCATGAATTTTTAAGCCACCAGGTCTGAGACACGAACTGCCATCGACCACATGGGAGTCCAGCGACATAGCCATTACGCTAATTGCTGGTCCCTACAGTTTTATTTTATAACAGTCAAAATCCATGAGTACATTAGAGATCCTATTTAACAATAAACACAAACTAACAAATTAAAATTTATAAAATAATATTAAGAAAATGACAAATCTCTATTTAGTCACATAAAAGAGGACTTTAAAATGATAATTGTATTATATATTTAACAGAAAGAGACAATAACATAAAGATGCCAATTTTTCCCAACTACACTCCCAAATCACCCCCAACATCAAATCCAGACTCTAGAAATAGGAAATCCAGGGCTGGTAGGTGGTGTGGTGGTTAAGAGTGCTAGACTCCCACATGGCTAACCACAGTTCAAGTCCTGGACCTGGAGGCTTGCCTTCTCACTTTCTCTTTCTCTCTCTCTCTGTCCCTCTCTGGGCAAATGAAAATAAAAATAAATAAAGTTCAATAAAAATAATTCTTTAAAAATAAAAAGAAATAGGGGACCAGCAGTTAGCATAATGGCTATGTCGCTGGACTCCCACGTACTCGACCGTGGTTTGAGTCCTGGACCCGGTGGCTTAAACTCACGCCAGGCGCGTGTGCATGTGTGCCCAAGATCCCAAGAGGAGAATGGAGGAGAAGGGACTGTGGTGTGGCCATCCCTCCTGGGGGGTGATTTCTCGCTTTCTGTCTCTCTATCTCTCTCTGTCTATCTGGCGAGCACACACGCCCTATAGCAAAAACCTCTCCAAAAAGAAAGAAAAAGAAAAAGAAAAAAAAAAAAAGAAATAGGAAATCCAATTAGAGTTTCCATCTTGTCTGATCTAAATGTCAAAGGCAGATTCAGTATTTAGCCAGTAACATTTGAGATGAAGGACGTGCACAGGGTGGCTATCCTAGACACAGCAGAAAGTCATAAGTAAGGTTCAAAAGGGAGCTTGGTGTATCCTGGAAACTAAATGTAACTCAGTATTCCTGACACAAAGAGCCCTGGAAGCAAGAAACGGGGCAAGTTTACTGGTGAAGAAGACTGGGCGAGGAAGAAGAAATGTGGCTGGGGATCTCAGTGACATGGTGGTACTTATATCAGTCCTTAGCCTCCAGTGGCCCTGCCAAAACAATTTGAAGAGTCTGAGTAACAGATTCTAAGAACAGCCTAAGTCACTCCTATCCAACAATACCTGATGAGGTACGTAAAGGCAGTCAAAACAGGCATTCTTCCTCTAAATAATGCATTTGTACTATTTTCTACCCATTATTCTTGAAGAACTAAGTCTGCCCATTACATTGCAGCTAAGTTAATGTTTTTCAAGTTTCCATGTATTGTTTTTTATGCTTTGCTTATTTTCATTCTTGATCACACAGCAAAGACTGTGGTAAATAATCTCTGAAGAATAGCATCTAAACCTTTAGTGCATACTAAGGTCGGTTCATACTTTATTTTCTTCCTGTAATATGTAACGTTTTATTAGGATATAAATGAAGCAAATCCCTAAAGTTAAATGGGGATGGAGACTGTCTGAACATCTCTATTGATGTTCTAGGAGCTTTGGGATTCATAGTCTTTTGAAGAAAAATAAATACCCTTCTAGAAAAAGACCATTTAATTTTCATAATCAAAATGCATACCTTGGGGACCAGCAGTTGGAGTAATGACTATGTCACTGGACTCCCGTGTAGTCAACTGCAGTTTGAGTCCTGGACCCGGTGGCTTAAGTTCATGCCGGGTGCATGTGCGTGCGTGCCCAAGATCCCAAGAGGAGAATGGAGGAGAAGGGATTGCGGTGTTGCCATCCCCCCTGGGGGGGGGGGGTGATTTCTTGCTTTTTGTCTCTCTGTCTCTGCCTTTCTGGTGAGTGCACATGCCCTATAGCAAAAACCTCTCAACAACAACAAAAAAAAATGCATACCTTAAGTCATCTCTCCTTATTCTGTTTCTTTTTTTTCTTTTTCTTTTTTTTTTTTTTTTGAGAGGTTTTTGCTATAGGTGCATGTGCTCGCCAGAAAGACAGAGAGAGACAGAGAGACAGAAAGTGAGAAATCACCCCCCAGGGGGGATGGCCATGCCACATTCCCTTCTCCTCCATTCTCCTCTTGGGATCTTGGGCACACATGCACACGCGCCCAGTGTGAGTTTAAGCCACTGGTTCCGGGACGCGAACCGTGGTGGACTACATGGGAATCCAGCGACATAGCCATTACGCTAACTGCTGGTCCCATCTCCTTATTCTGTTTAGGCTTGAATTCTGCTTCAAATTTTTTCTGTGACTTGTGAAACAACCATTTTGTTGTGTTTATATCTGAAACACAACTAAAGGAAGCAATTTGAGTAATAATAATATATAAATGTAGATCACCAGTTAAAAGATGCTATCTAAAATCCTTTGCAGATATGAAAGTATATAACTCTATCCAAATATAGCTCATATTTTGAGGAAAGATGTCTGGCATGGACTGAGCAAATGCACTGAGCCAGGAACTGTGCTAGGTAGTTTAATTTCATCATGAAAATAGAAGTGCGAAGTAGTTCCTATGACTCTCCTTTTTATAGATCAGGAAATAAACAGTATGAGAAGTTAAATATTACTAAGTGATGGGTCTCTAATTTAAATCCAGAGTTGTCTGAGTACAAAATCTTTATAGCTCCTATCCTGACATTCTGAATCAAATCCCAACTTCAGACGCCTTCCTTGACTGTATCAGCCCATAGCAATCTTTTTATTTGAAATCCTATAAGTTTATAGTTCATGCAATTCAATTCACTAGAGTATTATTCTCTCATGGTCTCATTGTCTCATGTCACTCACATTCATGCATGTTGACTGAATGCCTACAGACATTAGTCCAGGTACACGTGGTTGGTTGTCATTCACGAAGACACAGACAGGGCAGTGCTTTTTATCCCAATATGCAGAACACCTGTGTGAGAATTACCCAATAATCTACATTTTGAGAAGGATAATTTTGTTGCATCTAAATTTAAGAATCACTGGCCTGGTTAGCTGGGCTTATCTTCTCAACCCAGATAGGAACTATAACACCGAAAATATGTACTATTTCTTGTGTCTGCATTACACCAAAGGCAATCCTAGCACAAAATAAATACTTGGTATTGATCATGAGCAAACTGCCATGCATTGTTTTCAACATTGTAGTCATAGAAAATGTGGTCTCAAAGCACTTATTTTAAACTTTACTCCTCTGAGGTGATGTGTGCTCAGCTCAGTTCATATAAAGCATCATTCACCCATTATCTACCCTGTTCTTGGGAGGACAGCAGAAGGTTCCTTGAAGAGACAGCCATGCTGACTCTTGAAGCATGAATGAAAAAAGCCAAGCATAGGGAAATTAAAGGATGTTCCAGGTAGGAGGATTAATATATGGTAAAATGACAGACTTGAGATAGAAACTGATTTAAGGGCCACTGGATATTCATCAGTAGTAGGAAGAAAAATTGACACCTTTTGACAGATATGACTCTTGTGCATACGTCTGGAGAGTCAGAGAGACCATGACTTTGACATTCACATTCAGGGACCCAGATTTACACAGGTAGTTTTACATGTGAGCAGCATGACTGTGTTAGTTTCTCAGTATGGATTATCATATGCTCTTCATACAGTAGATCCAAAGCTCAACCAAACTGCTTACATGACTATTGCTTCCCCTTTCTGTAGTTTTCTCTTCTCTTTGATAATCCTCTTCTTGGTCTTACATTAGGGTAGATTTCGACAAGAAATGACGCCAAGAGTTTAGTGTTGTAACATGTGAAAAGTTTAATTCTTTCTCATGTGCAGTCATATGTTGGATGGCATGGAGGATATAGATGTATTTTGTTTCACAAAGCAATCAAGTTACCCTAGCTGCATCTTTTTGTGGCTCCATATCCCCCTAGATACACTTACTCACATCCCTAAAAGCCATAATTCAATCATATATTTAAACTCACTGCAAGAGAGAGGAGGAAACATAATCTGCATGAATGACAGTGAAAAAGAGGAAAAAAATAGATTTCATTGAGCTGATAGCAATTTTCCAAATATCGAATGACTTCATAATCTTTACTCAATCATCTCTAGATGATGCTCTAAGAGGAGCATCTTATACATGTATTGATACTGAGAGATAAATGGCCCCCATAAAAATGTCTTGCAGGCCCAGCCAACAGCCACAAGTGGGAGAGCACTGCTGTTCATGGCTGAGGCTTCATAGGAGGCCTAGATTCAGGTCCTGGCCTAACCGAACAGGCCAGGTACAATGGTGTGGCACACCTGTCATCCTAGCTAAATAAGACACAAAAGGAGGAGGATCATAATGTGGCAAGGCTCTGTCCAAAATATGTATCTTTCTTCTGTTATTAAAAAAATGTTTTCCAAAATGGACTTCCAATTACTGGTCCAACATGTAAAGATATTTTAATTTGTCATGTCCATCTTCATGACAAGAAAAAAGCTGAATAAACAAACAAAAATTAATGAATCTTAGATCCATCAGAGAATTTAGTCACAGGTTAGGATCTCTTCTCAAAAATTGGGTAGACAAGCAAATAAGAATAATAACAGTTTAATGGGAACAGGAGCCAGGATCAGAAATCCACTGCTGGAGGAAAATTAGAACTGTGAATAATGAATTGCTGACGACTCAGTATGGACAAGCTTAAGAGTTAATTATGCTAGGGCTCCATTCCTAGGAATAGATTCACACTTTTTTGAGTTTTACCATTGGGAGACCCATTAAATTTTCAGGTGAAGATCAGAGAGAAACCCCTTGTGCTTCCAGCAAGGAGAGGGGGAAATTACCTGTTTTAAATGTAACCAAAACATACTATTCTCCTGTAAACAGCCTCATCTCAAAGGAAACTATAATATTTTGCCAGAGCCTAGCCAACTTGCAGTTTTTCCAGAGCCAAACTAAGTAGATAGGAGACAAATATCCAATTCCAGGCCCATCTGCCCTTGCTCTCTTACCTAAAGGGCAAAAAGCAGTGAAGCACTTGTGAATGTCATAGCACGCTTAAAGACCAAGAACTAATCATAGTACTATAGAATGCATCTCCTCATTCCCTACCTTATGATCACATTAATTAACCTCCTATGTAGAATTAACAGAAGGTTACAGTTAAATATCTACAAGGTTCAGACTTTAAGAAGTATCTAGGAAAAAAAAAAAAAAGATGATGGGGAGACCAAAACAAGGGCAGTTCACGAAATTCCAGCCTCTGACAGCTCATGCTATTAAACATATTAAACCCAGCCTAACTCTTGGCCAGGTAAGCATAAAACCTCATACTAAAGTCCTATTTATCTCAATTCTTTATATCTGATAGATCATGTCTGATTACCTACAAAAAAGTTATGAGATATGATAGAATGCAAAAAAAAAAAAAAACAGTCTGAAGAGATAAAGCAAGCATCAGATGCAGATTGAGATATGACAATATAAGATCAGAAATTTTTAACAATTATGATTAATGTCCTAAAGTCTTTAATGGAAAAAAACAGACAATATTTAAGAACAGGTGAATAAAATAATCAGAGATGGAAACTCTAAGAAACTTGTATTCTAAGGATATTTATAATATTAGCTGGTGGTATGGTGGTGAAGGTGGCAGGATTCCACATGCCCAACCACAGTTTAAGTCGTGGACTCAGTTGTTGAAGAAAACACTGGGTGTATGTGAGTGCATGCCCAAAATCCCAAGAGGAGAATAGAGGAGAAGGGGTGGAGTTATGGTCTCCCTGCTGAGGATGCTTTCTCACTTTCCCTTTCTCTTTCTCTCCAGCCAGCATTCCTTAAATTTTAAAATAATAATAACAGAAACTATAGACTTAGATCAAGAAATGAGTCACTAATTAAGGTATCTTATACACTAAGATAATTACTTTTTTTCTTCTAGTTTTGCTATAGGGCTTGCCAGAGAGAGAGGAGGGAGGGAGAGGGGGTGGGGGAGAAGGAGACAGACAGACAGAGAGAGATAAATCGCTTCCAGCGGGGGTGGCCAAGCCTCACTCCCTTCTCCTCCATTCTCCTTTTGGGATTTTTGGCATGCATGTACACGTGACCCACATGATTTTCAAGCTTCCAGGTCTAGGACTCAAACTACAGAGTTGGCCATTTGGGATCCAGATGCCTTAACTTACACACCATCTGCTGGCCCAATCATTGACTTTTTAAAAGATTTATTTCTTCCATGAGCAAAAGATACAGAGATAAATCCCCAACAGGGGTACATCTGCACTCAGTCTTACCCAGCCCCAGATCATGGGAACTCACATGTGTGGTATGCTCAGGAAGATCTCTGGAAGCAAACCTGGAACCTTTCCTGATTCTATGAACATGGAGCCCCACTGAGTGCCAACTACCATAGAGGAATGCCAGCAATACAGAGAGAAGAAACTTCATCTCTATTCAGTAGGCTCATAGTCTAGAAGAACCTTGTGAATATTTCATGAGAAATTGTTTAAAGAATCCTACCATGAACTTCAATTATGTGATGATGAGAAATGAGATCATGTATGAAAGAACCAATCACCCATGAGCCACTAGTACATCTGTGTCGAATCTTACACATAGGGTCACTTTCATAGTACTCGGGGAACATTGTGTAAAGTAGGAGACCCATAAATAGACCGTTTTAGTAGCCTAGCTGCCCAGAAATGACCAGTAGGTTTCTTTCTTTAAACCCAAACGTTAACCCTCAGTAGTTACATTGCAACATTTCTGAAAGAAAGCCCCTGATTGATAGAAATTCTTTTTGAATATAATTAGGAATTTCCAAGCGTTTTGCCATATGTGAATTCCAGGGCTATGTGTCACACTCAGAAGCAATAGTATTGCAATATCTATTTAAAATAGTCTTTTTGCACTATGCCAACTATGTATGTTTAACCATACAAAACAAATTGCTCTCAGTTTTGCTCAATGCAATTTTGTATTTATTGACTTTTGCATCATTCCTCATCTAATTGGTAATAATAATATTTATTAAGGGACAATAATGTGCCTGGGACTCTTCTAGGCATTTTATATAAATTTATCTTATGTGCTCTTTATGATTAATCTATGAGAGGATTTTATTTTAGATATGGGGAAAATAATGCAGAAAATTTAAATAATTTCTGCAGTATCATGCAGTAGTCATGTGTGTTTGAACTGCCTACCTTTTAAGACTGTGCTCTTGGGAACCAGCAGTTAGCGTAATGGCTATGTCGCTGGACTCCCACGTAGTCGACCGCGGTTCGCGTCCCGGACCCGGTGGCTTAAAACTCACGCCAAGCGTGTGTGCGTGTGTGCCCAAGATCCCGAGAGGAGAATGGAGGAGAAGGGATTGCGGCGTGACCATCCCCCCTGGGGGGTGATTTCTCGCTTTCTGTCTCTATGTCTCTCTCTGTCTGTCTGGCGAGAGCACGCGCCCAATAGCAAAAACCTCTCCAAAAAAAAAAAGAAAAAAAAAAAGAAATTAATTTCAGTGGTTACTTGCAAATTTTTTTGAATAATCAAAAGAAAATTTTTTAAAGAATTATTTAACTTTATTTATTAATTAGTAGTTTTTAATTTGGCCAGAATGAGACAGTGAGAAAGGGAAAGTGGAAAAGCAAACTGCCAGGTCCAAGACTTGAACTGCAGTTAGCCAGGTGGGAGTCTAACGCCTTAACCACCATTCCACCTGCTGGCCTTGAGAATTTTTAAAGATGATAATTATTATTTTAAGATGTAGTGATGACTGAAAATTATTATGATAAAAATGACTAATGGGCTGAAATGAGTGCATTAAGCAACATATTTTAAAAATACATAACCTAATTTGCATAAAATTCTTTTGGAAGTTGATGACAATTTTGGCTCCTTTAATGATTAACAGAAACTTTCAACCCAAGTCTAAATGTCTATAGAATTTTGAGAAGTTAAATGTATTCTTTTATTAAAAGAAACTATCAATGGATAAATGTGACTATCTGACTTGGCTTAATTAACAAAGAACAAATTAAAGAAATGTGCTTTATCCCACATATTAAAATTTATCTAAAGGATAGTAGGGACTTATTTTTCAATGACTTAATAAGAAAAAAATAACACATTGGGTTTGTAAGTTAAAAGATGTCATTAAAAAGATGTAATAAATTGCAGAGATTATAAATGCAAATGTTGCCTTTATAGTATTTGTTAAAGTTGGATTATTAAAACAGAGCTTTTGGTACTGTAGCTCACTGCTTGGTTCCGGGCACACAGACACTCTAAAGTGATGGCTTTCAAACCTGTCCCAGTCTCAGGGATCTTCTTTTAAAAGCACAATGTCTGTATGGCTTGTTTCTGGGTGATCAAGCATGGTGTTCTAGAGCTTTGTGTACCTGCCGTGCTCTTCTCGCAGTCAGGTGCAGTTTGAATAGAGTTCAGTGTCCATTTTGAAAGCTGCTGCCTAAACTGTTGAGATACAGAACCCTGTTTCATTCTTGGACAGGATAAGAGATCAAAGGAGACTTCATGTGTTTTTTCTAGTGAAGTCTTAGTGATTTTCTCTTGTCATTAGTTATAGTCTTTTTTTATTGCAAAAGACATAAAGTTCAACCAAAAATGATTTAAGTGAACAGATAATTTAATATTGTGTACAACTAATTGGTCTCAGATAGGGTTGGCTCTAAAGCCTGAGGGAGAGATTTTAATCACTTCATAGAGACTAGGCTTTCTCCATCTCTCAGCTCTGCCCTTGGCTGTGTGGATCTATCCTCAGGTGTCAGGGGATGGCTCACCAGAATGGTCACAAGATAATCATAGCTTCTCTAGAGCCAGTGTTTTCTCAGCTTCAGGACCATGCATAAGAACAGGAGCATCATCCTAAAGATTTCCCTAAGAAGGTTCATTGAGTCATAATGCATTTATTTGGGACAGGAATGTAATTAATCAATTGGTTGATACCATTAATTGACTTATACGTAGGTCACAGTCTCTACTTCTAAGCCAGAGAAGAACCTTGATTTAAGCAGAGCTGAGTGTGTGGTGTGAGAGTGATCTCCAGAGTTAACCTAGATAAAGTTAACAGAAGAATAAGGAATAGTTATTAGAAGTCAAAAAAAGAGCAAATGATCACGACTTGTCCTAAAATTGATGACATTCCTTCATTAGCCTCATTTCCTTGTAAAGGTGTTAGGAGTTTCCACTATGCTAATTGTACATTAGCTGAAAACAGTGAACAAGACAGTTATTGTCTACATGCTGCTTCCAACTTAAAAGAGCACACTGTACTACACAAATATATAAGAATTAGGGACCAGCAGTTAGAGTAATGGCTATGTCACTGGATTCCCATGTAGTCAACCATGGTTCCAGTCCCAGACCCAGTGGCTTAAACTCACGCCTGGCACGTGTGCATTCATGTGTGCCCAAGATCCTGAGAGCAGAATGGAGGAGAAGGGATTGCTGCGTGGCCATCCCCCCCGGGGGGGGGTGATTTTTCGCTTTCTGTCTCTCTGTCTCTCTCTGTCTTTCTGGTGAGCACAATGCCCTGTAGCAAAAACCTCTCCAAAAACAAACAAATAAAAAGAATACTACTCTTTTATGTGTGTGTATAGTCAGTGATTTATGATATGTATTTTTAATAGAATGTATGCATTTCCTAAATATTTGAAGCTAAAAAGAAACTTCACTACCATCCCCCCTTTCCTCATATTCTAGTGTTATTTGCAGAAAGCTGCAAATGACTTTGGAGCTTCCAAAACAGCCCCTGTGGTGTGTTAATCAGGTTCAGTAAGAAATAGAGGAAGAAACAGTTGTACATTCCATGTGTTGAGCATTAGATTAGGTGTAAATTCTAACCAAATACCTGCTGTCAGTAGAGCTGAAAGGAACCTCTGGGAAATTACAAGAACTTCTTTCTTATTTAATATTCAAATGCAAAAAGTGCATGGTGATGAATAACTTTTGTATAAATAAAAACATATAAATCATAAGATGTAAAGGCACTGAGCAATTCCATTATAAGGAAAATAAATTATGCTTACCTATGAATCAAGGTAATATAAAACTTAGATTATATGATAGATTGACGGAAAATTAAATGTGAACTTCCATGGTATGCTGTATTAAAAAGGGCTATTTTTAGAAACAAATGAATATAAAATGGTTCTCTTCAGATGCCATCTAAAATTATTATACTCAATTTTGACTGTATACAAAAATTAATTAACAAGACAGGACTACATTAAAAGTATAATAATAAAAGTAATGAGGTCATTATCATAAGAGGTGTACCTTTTAAAATGCAAATTTTAAAGTTTATTGTACAATATACTTAAGCAACAATAGAAGAAAAGCATAAAATTACATTATTATATATGATTAAAGAACCCTAAATTTGAATCCCTTCACAGTTTTTTTATTTGCAAATGATTCCATAGATTCTTTAGTAAAAAGAAAATGGCTAAATAGGAGCCCTTCACATTGTTTACAAGTAATAAACTAGAATAGCAACCAAATAACTCATCTTCTAAAAAATCAAAAAGGGCAAAGATGTACACACAAATAAAAGACCCTATTGAGTTTTCTCCTGCCAACCAGGCTGGAGGAGGGTAGAAAAATGAAATGCGTTATCTGGCAAAGTCACAGGGTGCCTAGAGGAGGGAGGCACTGCTGCACCGATAGAGACACGCCATGTTCAGGTAATAGATAAATGAGAGCAAATATTTTGCACACACATTGGAGACAGAGTAATCTTCTTAGGTTGAATCAAAGAAAAAGAGCAGCAATTACAGGGAAAAAAAAAATACATCTTTTGTGGGCCAGATGTTTGGGCAGTGATAATGCAATACTCTACAAGGCTTATACATAGGAAGGTTCCAAGTTCACCACCAAAAACTTCCCTGGACACGCTGAGCACAACTGTGCCCATGACCAGGGGCTAACTGAAACTGGGGTAGATCAGAGAATAAGGGCCCTCTGTGGGTGTGTCTCTCTCTGCTTCTCTCACTCATGGAAGAAGGAAGGAAAGAAAAAGACTTTAAAAAGTATACCTGGGAACCAGCAGTTAGTGTAATGGCTATGTCGCTGGACTCCCACGTAGTTGACCGCAGTTCGCGTCCCAGACCCGGTGGCTTAGAACTCACACCGGGCGCATGTGCGTGTGTGCCCAAGATCCAGAGAGGAGAATGGAGGAGAAGGGATTGCGGCGTGACCATCCCCTCTGGGGGGGTGATTTCTCACTTTCTGTCTCTATGTCTCTCTCTGTCTGTCTGGCGAGCGCACACGCCCTATAGCAAAAACCTCTCCAAAAAAAAAAAAAAAAAAAAAAAAAAAAAAGTATACCACCTTGAAATGTCTCAGAATATGACTCTGAGCTTCGCATGGTTAGTGTGACTGAGAGTTCTCTGCAGATGATTCAGCACATTCACCTCCATAGTATGTGGCTGTAGAGTATTCTGAAGTATGGTTGTACAAGGGGAAGACCCACAAATGTTCTCCCTGCCCTCAGCATTCTTCATGACTTCCTCAGTCTGTTGATTACCAGGGCAAAGACACATACACACCCTTGCTTCCCCACTTTGGTTTGGTTCACAATCCAGGTTCTCACAGCTTCTGACCTCTCTCCTTCCAATTTCTTTTTCTTCCCCCTTCTTTAGTTCTGTACATTCATAGGTCTAACCCTCAGAAATTTGTCCTTCCTATCTCCCAAGAACCCCTGACATCTCCCAGATGAGGTATGGACACCTTGAGTCTGTTATAAGAAAATTATCATTCTGACTTTCATTTGTTTGATCTAAAAAAATACAATGGCACAGAAAGGACAAATATTAACAGATGGGGTCAACTAAACAAAACTGGTTACATATTGAACCAACAGAGAAGCCAATGTTTCATTATCATCTGAGAACTCCAATTTCTTAGTAGAAGGTATTGGAGATTAACTAAGTGCCCTAACCCATTCACCAGGTTTAGGACAGGATGATGTGAAGAAAGAATCCAGGGTTATGGAGGGAGCTCCTGTGAAATGGCAGGGCTTAGAAATGGTACAGGAATTCCTTACTCAAGACAGAACTGTCAAAACCAAGACAGAGGAGTGAGTAGGGAATTTATAAAACTAAAATCCAAAGCACTGTGTCATGAGTTCAGGAGGTCTTTCCACAGAAGAAACCAACGTGATCTAAATATTAGGTTGTAAGAAAAGTCATGATGTACTTTTCTATGTTTTCCTATGCAAAAATGCATCATGACTTTCCAGATGACATGATATAATACAAGGTACAGGGTGGCATCATTCTCACATATATGAATAGTTGCATTAACTCACAGAAACGAAGTCTGGTAGCTAAAAGTAATTAACAAGTAATCCCAGTTTCACTTGCTATCTCTAAATTGATGGTTAAAGGGGATTCGATTAATAATGAACAGTAACATCTTTCAAAATTCTCTTTATCCCCAGACTAAATAATCTTTCATCTCTCTAGTGATTCCAAAGGCTTTACTCAGGCCTATTTCTAAAAACTACACCACCCCTGCCTTGTCAGTCATCAAGGCTTTTCTCTTTTTCTCTTGCCTTTGTTAATGATTTTTTTTCTTTAATTACAACAGATTGACAGACTTTTCAGTTTGTTTGTTTTCTGTTACATTTACTATACGTATTGTTGACAAACAAGTATTTTCCCCAGAAAAGTATGTAAGATTATTATTCTTTTGTTAATATCTTTCCCACTATCTATTCTGTGACTCTATTCTTTCTATTATTTGTTTTAAAACTCCTCCCTGGAGACAGTGTGGAAGAAGGGTGAGAGAGGGGAAGGGTATAGGGAAGAAAATTAGGAAGAAAATATAGAGGTAAGACATTTGTGGGACACAGAAATAGTTTATTACCTGTTGATGATAATGTGTATAATATTCTCAACTAGTCTGGTCTGAGGTGTATTTCATGTTGGGTAAATTCTCTTTATAAGCCAAATGATGAATAGCAATCAAATGTTTAAAAAAAATAGTAAAATTTTTTTTAAAAAACTCCCCCTAAATGGGCTTACATGGGTAAGAAATAAGTGTGCAGACTGAAATTATTTTCGGAGGCTGATTATAGGAAGGGAAGAAATGAGGTTCCTCTACTTATACTGCCATTCAGATACTATAAGAAGTTTGTAGAATCAGAAACTTAGAACCAGGAGAATAAGCAAAGCTAAAGAAGGAAGTGAACACATTTAAAAGAGTCTACCCAGAAGGCCTGCTGTATTAGGCAATTTGTTTTCTGAGCCAATTTATGTTTAGGGAGAGGAGACACAAAGTTAATCCATTTCAAAAAGTCAGAGTTTAGATTTACCATCTGAATGACATTGTAAAGCAACATAATCCCAAGTGAATGACCCAAACCACCAACACCATGAAACTTTCTGGGAAAAGTGGGATAGTGGACAATTTTTAGAAACATTGTGTTTACGTATTGGTTATTCATAAGACATAATTGCATATTAAACACTCTTCATATTTTGCTGAAATAAGAAAACCTGATGAATTTTGCTTATTTAAGTGCTTCACAAGCTCAATGGGTCAAGATCTTTTCTTCTGGGTGTTTTCCTGTCAAATACACTGAAGTGATTGTTTTTCTAAAAGCAAATAAATGCATATGCACAGATACCTGACTTACTTTAACAACATATGCTGACATTATAGCTCATTTACAGGCTGCATTGTAGCTTCAAAAAAATACCTATTCATTGTTCCAGTTCAGCCCCACTGGCTATCAAGTGATTCAATTACTGCAAACTGAATTGTAATTCTTTCCTATCAATGTAGAGTTTCTAGTCAGACCTTTAAGGGCTCTCCAAACAATAATGTCTGGCAATGAGAAATGTTATCAGTGAAGCAGAACTATAAACATCTGTGTTTGTTTAGAATAAACTAGTTCCCTTTTAATTAAATATATAGATGTACCAGAAAAATTCTACATCACTGGAAACTCTACTAGAAGAATGTCAAATTTTCGAGAAACAGTGTATATGCCATTTGAAATACTCAAAGTCTCTCATCATTAGAAGTTTTAATCTTTTCGTTGTTACTGTTTTCAAAATGCCTATGCCTTAATACACCACCTTCAGAATTCAGAATAATTAATGCTGTTTCTTATTGTCAAGGGTATAGGAAAATCCATTTTAAATGTGTGGGTAGGGTTATGAAAGGAAGTTTCACTAACAAGTGTTAAAGTGTCTACTTTGTGCCAAACTCTGTCATATCCAGTCTGTTCTAAAAAATACTTTCGCCTCATTTTATATCAAGACTGATAAAACAATAGCAATGTACTCTCAATTGTTCACTAATCTAAAAATAGGTCATTAGCATGAATATTAGACATGATTAAACACTGCAGCATAATTATTTTGTCCTAGGCCACATAATATCCATGTGTCTTTTCTTTTGAAATCATTCCAAACTTTTTTAATTTCTAAAATTTTTAGAACTGAAATATTGGGACTGTAAAAATGTAGAAATACATGCAAAATTATCTTTAAAATGCTCTGACTTTTCAAATTATTTAATTTTTGTTTTTGATTTTGTTTTTTTTGGAGAGGTTTTTGCTATAGGGCGCGTGCTCTTGCCAGAAAGACAGAGAGAGACAGAGAGACAGAAAGCAAGAAATAACCCCCTTGGGCGATGGCCACGCTGCAATCCCTTCTTCTCCATTCTCCTCTCAGGATCTTGGGCATGCATGCACATGCGCCCAGTGTGAGTTTAAGCCACCAAGTCCAGGACTGGAACCACAGTCAACTACATGGGAGTCTAGCGACATAGCCATTATGACAACTGCTAGTCCCCAATCTGCTTTATTTTTAAATTAAGACGAGAGAGGTCTTTTTATTTTTCTGATCTTTATAAGACAAAAGTTTATAATTAATTCTAAAGAAACATGTATTCTGGTTTAGAAATATTCACAAGTCTTCATACTCTTCTCAATATGTTATTGAACAGTTAAAATATATTGAGGCAGTAATAATTTATATAGTTTTCATGAGCAACAAATCAGTTAGTTAGATTGAAAAGTAAAAATCATTAATAATTGTTATAATTGTGTGTCAAGGCAATGCAAACATATTTCACAGTAAGTAAATATCACAACTGTTTTCACAAGCAGTATCAATGTGACTTTTATTATACATATAAACTTTTTATTTGTATAATATGCATGACCAATAAGAAAACTTTATTGAATATCATATAGATTTTCAGGACCAGCAGATGGCCTAATGGTTACATTGTGGACTCCCATGTAGTCGACTGTAGTTCAAGTCCTGGACCCAGTGGCTTTAAACTCATGCTGGGCATGTACACATGCATGCCCAAGATCCTGAGAGGAGAATAGAAGAGAAGGAATTATGGCGTGGCCATCCCCTGTGGGGATGATTTCTTGATTTCTGTCTCGTTGTCTCTCTCTTACTCGCTGTTGAGTGCACACGTCCTAATAGCAAAAAATCTTTCTAAAAAAAAAAATTCAAATAAATTTTCATTTTTCCTTCCAGACATTGTGCTATATTATAAAAATAAACTAAATTGGAAAGAAAATACTGGAGGAGGGGGTAATTTATAATAAGATTATTTTCCTTGCATTCAATGAGAAAAAATAGAGATGGCAGATCTTTGTTACATAAATTTAATATTCATTTGATTTTATTTCTTAATTTCTCTAAAATGGGATGAAAACTCAAGCTCTACGGTGCAAAGGTCCATAACCAGTTTTTTGGTTTTTTGGTTTTTTTAGAGAGAGCTTTGACTTTTTTTTTTCCCTCTAGGGCACATGTGCTTACCAGAAAGATAGACATAGAACCAGAAAGCAAGAAATCACCCCCCCCCAATGGAGAATGGAAACACCACAATCCCTTCTCCTCCATTCTCCTCCTGGGATTTGGGGCATGCACAAACATGCACATGGAGTGAGTTTCAAGCCTCCAGGTCTAGGACTTGAATGATAGTCAACTGTGTGGGAATCCTCAAGCTGGGTGCACCTTAACCACCATGCCACCAGGTGGACTCATAATAACCAATTTTAATGAGAATATTTATCATTTCCAGGGTGTTGTTGTGAACGTTTGACTGACTTTTCTGGGTTTCTACCTGTGAAATATAACGATTTTTTAAATAATCACTAAACACAAGGGCTCAAGAGAAAGAATACAGTTTAAAAAAAAATACTTTCAAAAAACCATCATCCCTGGGCTTAGAGCTCATGTCCATCCTTCTGAAACATCTCAGAGAAGAACAGCTCAGAAAGACCCCTATTCTAGCACCAGTGGCCATTTCTGTAGCAATTAAGCACTTCTTTCTGCCAATGATGGGCGATAAGCTGTAACACTAGCTAAACAAATTACTCCAGTACTGTGCTTATCCTGCTGCAATCAAATGACTGCATATTTCTTGTGTCTGGCAGCCCCGGCTAAGTCTGGAGCCATAATCTTAGTTGCTTCTCTAGCTCAAAATTTCTGTACTTACCCTTATCTAGTAGTATTGCTACTCTTCAAGTGAGTACAACTGAGTTAACTTTGCTTCTCTAGGTAGATTTTATTAGACCCCACCCAGTTCCAAATCTTCCTTACACTTGGGCTTTCTTAACATTTGGACTGTGATTTAGGTCAGTTCCAATTCTGAGGACTAATAAACTCAAGCAAGGGGAATTAAGTAATTTAAAGGAATCCACCTAAGCAACCTGTTCTTTCCCTCACAGTCCTCCACTGAAAGATGGACTTTCACTTTAGTTAAAATTTAGTTTATATAAAAATGTGACTGCGCAACTTAGAACCTACTTTTTTGAAATTAGATTATCCTGGTGGGAGGTTGTCATAGTATGAGTGAGCTCACCAGAAAGAGAAAAAGAGAAGGTAAAAGAGAAATCACCCCCAGGTGAATGACCATACAGTATTCCATTCCCCTCCTGGGATCTTGGACATGCACACACTTGTGCAAAGCACGATTTTTAAGTGGCAAAATCCTGCACTTGAATTGTGGTCAGCCATGTGGGAATCCAGTGCCTTAACCACCATGGCACCTGCTGGCTCCTGGAAACTGGATTTCAAATGTGTTGCCTATGCCAATCTCATTCTTGGTGTCTCACTCACCTATTAGTTTGAAATACCTACATCTAAATATGCTTGCTTTTCTCACTTCTTCCAAGCCCAGGTGCTGAAATATTTTCATGAGTAAGCCTTTACTGTTTTTTGATAGGCAAACATGATATTGCATTGCCTGCTTGGATTTCATATTGTTAGCTTCTCAATAGTCTCTGTTCTTTTGTTCTACGACTCCATGTTAAATTACATTCCCTCCTTCGATCATGGAGACCTCCTCCAAGAAGTGTTATTACTGTGTTTTCTAGAAACAATCCACTACCTGCTAGGATTACGTCTGCCAAAACGTGAATCTGTATATGTCCTCAGGTCTTTCTCTACCTCACCTGTGTGTAGAATTCCTGAGTTGGGTGATGTTGATGTTGGATAACTGTGGTTAGAATGGTAGTTCTAGAAACCAGTAGGTGGCCTAGGGGTTAGGGCACTGGAGTTCTACATAAGCAATTGTGGTTCTAGTCCTAGACAGTGTGGCTTAAAACTTAAGTTTGGTACATGTGCGTGTGCATCCCAAAAATCCTGAGAGTAGAATGGAGAAGAGACTGTAGTATGGCCACCCCCATGGGGGATGATTTCTCGCTTTTGCTTTCTGTCTCTCTCTCTCTCTGGCAAGTAAACATGCCCTATAGCAAAAATCTAAAAAAAAAAAAAAAAAAAAAAAAAAAAAAAAAAAAAAAAAAAAAAAAAAAAAAAAGAAAAAGAAAAGAAAAGAAAAAAAGAAAGAAAAGAAAAAGAAAGCTCTTAAACCCAATTCAAATCAAAGTGCATACAATTTAGGAAAACTAGTTAAATGAAAACCACCAAACCAAAATGCACTCGTTCATATTTTACTACAATTAGCACAATTGGTGATTGAAGTTTGATTATACAACTTCTAACACCAGCTGCCTTCCTGTCAGAAACCAACCATATATGCCAAGACAAGATTGAAATTTGGACTTTCCCATGACCACTGAATTATGTGACTGGAAAGGACCAAGATCCATCTGGTCTATTCACCTGCAAAGTTGGATATAAATTCTGAAACCACTACGTCTGATATGTTTTGTTCTGGCTTTTTGATTTGCAATAGTATGTATGTGCTCTCCAGAAAGAGACAGAGAGAGAGAGGAGGAGTAAAAAGCACTCCCTACCATGGGAAAGGATCACATTGCAACTATTTCTCCTATATCTCCCTCCTTGGAATTTTGAGCACACACACATGTGCCTGGATATGTTTTACAAGTCGCTGAGTCCAGGATTCAAACCATAGAGTCAGCCGCGTGGGATCTATTGCCTTAACCATCGAGCCATGGGATGACCTCATATGATATGCATTTAAAGTTTCTAAGGAAGTTCTATTGGGTTGTATGTCATGATTTTTCTGACAACCCAATACAATGTTGGTAACACATTTGAGAGAAAGTAATTACTCCTAAGGCTAAAATTCGCCCTCATATAACAATGGACCCCTTATTTCTAAAATATTTTCTCACTTACTGTTATTTTATCTTTCCTGGGCACAAAATGCAAATTCTTTGTTATCCTTGATAACATGGTTTCATTGCTCTGATTTCTTTCTTTGTAGAGGTTATAACTTTGACCTTTTCTGCTGTGATATTTTCTCCTGATTTTTTAATATAAATATCTTTTGTTTTCTCTAGAAGCTAATATTGATGTGAAGAAGTAACTGTACCTTAGAGAATTGAGTATTCTACTTTCTTATACAACTCTTCCCAATAGCAAGGGTCATGTCAAACTCACATAGATCTTGTTTTGCTCCAATTACTTCCAAGAAAAATAAAGCAATGAGAGAATGACTGTGATTATATGGTTTATAGAGAGGTAATGCTATGATTTTTTAAATTTAAAGACATAAAAATTAATACTTATTCAGGGTAGTGTAGGGAATTAACCCACAATACATTCAAAGAATAAGCTGAAAATACTGCAGTGATGTTTACAAAGTCAGTTTGGTGGCATGAGGTAGCCCTATAGTGCACAAGATTCCACATGACTAACTGTGGTTTGAATTCTGGCACTTGAGCATAAAAAATACATAGGGCATGTGTGTGTGCGCATGTCTCAAATCCTGATGGCAGACAGAAAAGAAAGATTAAGGTTTATGGTGTGACTATGTCTGCTTGCAGGAGTACTTTCTTTCATTCTCTCTCCCCAGTTCTGGAAAGCACACATGAACCTCTAGTAATAAAAGGAAAAAAAAAATTGGTAATGGACAGAAATTACAAACTGTATACTAAAAGCAATTGAAAAACTAGTGCCAACAGGAAATAATCTATGAAGGTATTTTACTTTTAACAAGTAATACTAAAGGTATCATTTTGCTATTGTATTTGTGGGAAAATAAAACCTGGACAAATTTCAGAAGGTCTTATTTCTTAAACTGCTACTTAGAGACAGCACTTGGGAGCTAAAATAAATCATCACTACAATAAACTAATTTTCTTGATTGAGCATCCACCCAGACTGCTGAGGCAAAAGTCAGTCACTTGTGCTATTGCTGTTGCCATCTGTTTCACTATTTCTCAAAGCAAGAATGATTGTTGATTAATGTGCACTATGTAAATTCATCCACTTTACAAGTAGTGACCTACAATTACTCATGCAAAACTATCTGATGAAGCAATGAGGCAGTTGATCAATGCCAATAAAACACCATTAACGATTTGGCCAGCCTGGTGTTATAGAATAGGTAATATTTTTTAGCTGCTGCAACTATATTATTCAAGTAGAATTATCCAATTATAAATAGGTGAATTATGCTTCTTTAAAGGCATAAATTTTTCTGTCTTTTCATACAGGTTTCCTGATCTTAAAAAGGACATACAGCCTCTTTAGAAATTAACCTACAAGATGGAGAAATGAAAGAGAAGGCATTGTGGCATGACCACTTACCATTACAGGCTGCTCTCCCTTCCCCACCCCACCCCTCTGCCCTGCTCCTAGCCTTTCTGTTTCTGTTGAGCATACGTGCCCTCTGGCAATTAAAAATAAATAAGTAAAATAAAAAATTCTGCAAACAATTTTTGAAAAAAATTCAAGTACTTTGTAATTACTAGATAGCTTTTCTGTTTTCTACTTTCTTAGCTCCCTATATTTCTCTTAAATGAATTTACATATTTTCTGTATCTTTATTGGTTACAATAAAAACTATAAAACAACATTTGGAATTTTGGTTTTAGAATTTACTAGCTCTGTAGCTTTAGGCAAGTTATTTTTCTTCTCTATATCTTGTTGGCTTTCTCTGCTATAAAAGTGAGAAGAACTGCATTCAACTTTATGGAGTTATTATCAAAGTCAAAGAAAAAGTTCATATTTATAAAGTGCTTAGGATAGGGGCCTGCCACATGGTATATACTATTTTAATAATGTTATGATTTGTATATATCTGTGTTATTAGATTATTGATATATATTTCTTGAACTGGAATTTAAACCCTATGAGGGTTAGGACTCTGTTTGTTTGTCATTATAGCCTCAAGGTCAAGCACAGTCCCTGACACAAGTGCTTAGTCAATACTTTAATTCAACAATGACGATTTTGGCAATAAGTATTGAAGTTTTAAAAATGTGCGTATATTTTTAGTCAGCATCCCTATTCTAGGATATTTTCACAAGAAGAGGAAATAAAAACTGGACAATTTCCCAAAGGTAAACATGCACACATGATAATTATACAATAACATTGAATATAAAAGAAAAAAAAAACAGAAATGACTTAAAATATCCAACCATAACATAATGAAATTATAATACTACTATTGAATATAATTTCATTAATTGTGATGTAGCTATACTTAATGGCATAGAAAGCAGTGTGTGATTTATAATTTAGTGTTATAGCAAGTTGTAAAAGAGCATTTATAGGGACAGCAGACGGCATAAAGCTACGTCACTAGACTCCCATGTAGTCAACCGCAGTTCAAGTTCCAAACGCGGTGGCTTAAATCATACTGGGCACATGTGCATTAGTCCCCAAGATCCCAAGAAGAGAATAGAAGAGAAGGGAATGTGGCATGGCCATGATTTCTCACTTTCTGTCTCTCTGTCTCTCCTGGTCTTTCTGGTGAGCGCACACACTCTATTGCTAAGATCTCTCCAAAAAAAAGAGAGAGAGAGCATTTATAATGTGAATCCGAATTCATAAAGACATTTGTGTGTATATCTGTGAATATATTTCTGTTAAATATTTGAACCTATATATAGTTCAAAATAATACCATGATTAAGTTTCACTGATAGGTCATGGATATGCTTTTTCCCTTTTTGCTTCATTGCATTTCAGTTTATCTATATAGATCATGGTGAGTCATTGCTTTAAGTTTAAAAATAGTTAATTATATATTTTTAAAAATTGAATAAGCTAAATATTTTTAATATGGTCTTGACAGATGAACTTTAAGGAATATTTTTTTAATCCTGGGACATTCTACCCAATATGTAAACATCTTTGAAGATCTAAAGGAAATAGATATAGATTCTCAAAGTTGGAAATTCAACATCTATCTAATGCACAAATCCTTTCCATGAAATCCCTGATTCCTCATACAGACATTGTTTGACGTTTTCTTAAATATTTTACAGTGGTGAACAACATATCTTAGTGGCTGAACAGCATTAAGGACATTTTAAAAATTAGACTACCTGAGATTTGTGTAATTTTTGCCAGTTATCACTACTAGTTCTTTTTGCTAAATTAATTCAAAATTACTTAATTTTCTTTGATAAGTGCCTCAAATATTTGAAAACAGCTATTATGTTTTCATAAAAATGAATTTCAGCTAAAGACCTAATTGTAAAATATATATACATACATATATGCATGCATACATTCATAAATATGTACATACACACACAACCGTGAAAAGAAAATTTAGAAAGAAAGTGTGTATATCAATAAAGTCAGAAAACTGGGACCAGCAGTTAGTGTAATGGCTATGTTGCTGAACTCCCATGTAGCGGACCGCAGTTGGAGTCCTGGACCCGGTGGCTTAAACTCATGCCGAGCGTGTGTGCATGCGTGCCCAAGATCTGGAGAGGAGAATGGAGGAGAAGGGATTGAGGTGTGGCCCTCCCCCCTGGGGGGTGATTTCTTGCTTTCTATCTCTCTGTCTCTCTCTGTCTTTCTGGTGAGTGCACATACCCTATAGCAAAAACCTTTCCAAAAATAAAAATAAAGTCAGAAAACTATGTAACTTGATAACAAAAGTAAAGCCATTAAGTAAATTACAAGGACTTCTAAATAATTCTCAGATGACAGAAATATATTGACAGATACAGAATTTCTGAAAAACAATGAGTACACCATATATCAGAAACAAGATATTTTTAAGTCAACAATCAGAGAAAAATGTACAGTCTTAGAAATATAAAATCAATGAGGGTCAGCAGGTGGTGTGGTGGTTAAAGGTGCTGAATTCCCACATGACCAATCATGGTTTGAGTCCTTGGACATGGCGGCTTGCTTTCTTACTTTCCCTTTCTCTCTATCTGTCTCTGGTCAAATTAAAAATAGTAATACTAATAACAAATTAAATTAAATAAATATTTTTTAAAAAATATATAATCAATAAAATTAAAATATAAGTTAAATTTCCAATACATAAATTTATTTTTTCAAATAAAACAAAGTATGATAAATATACAAAAATAAATAAATGGAGAATAGAAAATCAGCAGATCAAATTAATAAATAAAAATGCTGGTACTTAAAAATTTATAATAAAATAGGAAAAACATTTGTTAATATAATGAAAAAAAGAAAAGGGAAAGAGCACATATATAAACTAAGAAATGACAAAGAGAAGGAAACTGTTGATATAGAGGACACTGCATTTTAAATCCTGCCAGGATGTTCAGTCCATTATGTAAATGTCTTTGAAAAATCTAAAGGAAATAGATATTATCTAGGTAAATAATTTTCCAAAACAAACTGAAGTAGAGAAAGACAGCTTTACCAAACAACTACACATACAAGAAGTAGTGACGTCATCTGAGAACCACTCCACAGCCAAGCACCAGTCCTTGGTGGTTTCACGAGGGAATTCTTCCAAATTACTATGCATTTGTCCTTCTACTTGGGAATCACACTCAAGGAATATGCACTGAACATGCACTTCCAAAAGTATGAACATACACATGTATACAGTTATTCATGGCAACCTTATGTATAATTGCAAAATATTGAAACATTAATGTTTGAGCATATTTGTTGAATAAATTATGGTGCATACTCATGGTTTTCTACAGCTATACATAAAAATAGAGTATCTAGGAACCAATGTGGAGTGATTTCCAGGAGATATTTTTAAATGAAATGAAAAAAGCAATGTGCAAAATAGAACATATGATCTCATTTCTTTAGTGTAAGACTACACACGTGTACATATACACATATTTATACATATACATATGTATATACATATCTACATAAATTATGTATGTATAATCATTTTTATAAACAAAATAAAAATAATGATAACCAAAAGACATTGAAATTTGCATGGTTATGGGTAAGGTACTCTTCTGAGTAAATTGTTTTTTATACAAATTGGCTTTTGAAAAAAGGTTAATGATTTACATTTACAGAAAGTAAAACTACATCAATAAGAAAGGAAAGTGAAAAATAACCTGAAAATGAAAGCAAGTGGAAACAAAATGTATTTCAGTTAAATAGCATGACCATACAGAATGGGAGACTAAATAACTAATTCAAAACAGGTTATGAATACTATGACCACATACCTACATTCTTCAGCAGAGTGGGTGGGGGCTGAGAATTCAGACAAATCCTGAACTGTTTCTAGTAGTTTGGGTTATTATTGTGGTCTAGGCAAAGTAATTCAGAAGCTATTTTATATGTACTACTGACTTGAACAAATCATTAAATGCATTATATGTGTTTATATTGTTGCTAGCTATGGATCTCGATGTAGGAAATGTAAAAAAATTAAAAAGCAGCAAAAGTTTTGTAAAGTAAGTGGAATCGGATATAATGGCATGATTTCATGATTTCTAAACATTGTGTAAGTATGCATATTGGCATGAGTCTGTGTATGTGTATATGTATTTTTCTATATGTATGCATATGTATATATATGTGTGTGTGTGTGTATATATATAATTTCTATGTCTCAATACATGTGTATAGTCATGTATAGATTTCTTTGTTGTCCCTGAAGAAAAGGTCAAGAAACAGATATCTCAGTGGCAATAAACACATTTATCACCAGTGTTTTGGTCTCTAGTAACATCTTCCACTAAGGGAAATGGCTTATCCAGAGATTAAGCAAGATAGATAGAGGATGAGCCTGAAGCATTTTGTTATGCAAGACTGTAAGGATATGCTCCCCCAAAATGACAGAGAACATGTCACTAGAACAGAAGTCCACGTGAAGGGGCTCTCATGTACTGAATGTGGAATAATCTGAACACAAAATTAATTAATTGAAATAATATAAACCATTGATAAAAGAATCATGAGTCCGTTCCAATAATAAATACACACACACACACAGATAAATTAATGGAGGAAATGAGTAAATTCTCATACACTACAGAAAGCCAACTGCTGACTGTAAATCTAGAGGAACTGCTAGAGGAAAACTCATTATCTCTCAACCATCATGGTAGATTATTGGGAATAGCAGATGGAACAGCAGTTATATCTCTGGACTCCTGAAGGCCAATCGAGATCCAAGTCCTAGACAAGGTGGCTTAAAAATCACACCAGGTGCATGTGCACATGCCCAAGAACCAGGGAGGAGAAGGGATTGTGGCATGGCCATCCTCTCTGGAGCATGATTGCTCACTTTCCCTTTTCCTCTCATTGTGCCTGTGCATCTCTCTCTGGAGAGTGCACACACCCCAAGATAAAAAACCTCTTAAAAAAAAAGATTATTTCATGAAAGAATCATCACTGGATGCAAAACATAAAGGAAAATTTTGATGAGGAACTGAATAATAGCAGAATATGGTCTTAAAAGTGTCTACCTACAAACTACTTACCAGTTCTAAGAAGTGCGACAGAAGAATGCCACTATTACACAGTGGAGAAATCAGATAATAGTGACCATATCATCAAAAATATCAGCGATAAGAAACAGAAGGATGTTGTGTACTGCTATGGACTGAATGTTTGTCATCCCAAAATCAGACATTGAAGCCTAAGCCATAATGCACTGGTATTTGGAGGTAAAGCCTCTGAGAGGTAATGGTTCGGATGAGGTCATGAGAGTGCTCCTCCATGAAGGGATTGTTGCTTTTATAAAACAAAAAAGCAGAGACTAATGCTCTCTCTCCCACTGTTTGAAGACAACAAAAAGGAAGCCACGTCAAACCAGGAAAAGGGCCCTCACCAGACACAGAATCTGCTGGCATACCAGATCCTAGACTTCTCAACCTCCAGAACCATAAGAAGTGAGTTTTTTATTGTTTAAGCCACCCAGTCTACAGTATTTTGTTATGACAACCCCAAATAATTAAGATATTTGTCTTCAGATGTGATACCCTGGAAAGGACATATCATTATCTATGCAATATTTCAGATAAGAATAGAAAAGTAGAATTTATTCCTAGGAAATTATTTTTAAAAATAGGAAGTACAGAATGGCCTATTAAGATATAAAACAAAGCAAAAAACAATGAAAGATATTTGTATTCTTCTAAAATATCCATGTCATAAAAGTCAAAGAAAGGCTCTGGAACTGTTTGAGATTAAAGTCAATCAACCAAATGCAACACTTGACCTGTATGCCATGTTAGAGAGGAAAAATGTTACCGTTTTGATGCATTAAAAATACCTATTTGAGGGACCAGCAGTTTGTTTAATGGCTATGTCGCTGAACTCCCATGTAGTTGACCGCAGTTTGAGTCCTGGTGTGAGTTTAACCCGGTGGCTTAAACTCACACCAGGTGCGTGTGCATGCGTGCCCAAAATCCCGAAAGAAGAATGGAGGAGAAGGGATTGTGGTATGGTCATCCCCCGCTGCTGGGTGATTTCTCGCTTTCTGTCTCTCTTCGTTTTTCTGGTGACCCCATGCGCCCTATAGCAAAGAAAAAAAAATCCTCTCCAACAATAACAACAACAAAAAACCATCTGATGACTGCAATATAGCCCCAGCTAAGTGTTACTTTATAGTATGTTCATTCTACTCATTGAGGCTTATGCCTAAAGTCAGACTTGTGTTCATGGATATGTATATATCAGCTGTGCTTGCTATTCAAAATATTTAGATTAATTAAGATCTTTAGTGAATCAATAAAATGTTGGGGGAGAAAAGGCATAGAAAGCAACCATAGACACCAGAGACAGTGGGAGAAGGGTGTGAGATGGCAGAGAGTAAGAGATAGGAAATCAAGGATGGGAAAAACAGCAAAATATACAGGATTCAAGAAATGGAAAATTATTTGTTGACAATAACATGTATGTTGATGTGCTTGATTGAGCCAATATACAGTGTATTCTGAATGGAAAATCTCATTTTGTATGTTGTAATGATGTACAGTGAATGAGTGTAAATAAATAAATTTTAAAAAAGAAATAGAATTGAAATGAAAAGAAATAAAACCATAAAAAAAATACCATGATAGACCAGATAAAAGTATTGTAATCCAAGTTAAGTTTACTGAAGTTGATAACTGAACTGTGATTATATAAAAGAATATTCCCATTCATGGGCAACAGATAATGAAATATTTAGAGGTAAAAGGCTATGATGTACATAACTTACCCATAAATGTCTAGAAAAACACTATATTTATGCATATGTATAAAGAGAGGCTATACAACATCAAGTAATAAATGTGATAAAATTCCAGTAATAGGCAAATCTCTGTGCAAAATATAATGCCCTTTATACTAATTTTATTTTGCAACTTAGTTATCATTTAAAATTTATTTTCAAATAAAAAGTGAAGAAATATTTAATGAGTTAAATTTTTAAAAAATAATTTAAATACTATTTTAAATGTTGATATTTACTATTACAATTTGTATTTTGCCATTTTATTTAAATAAAAATATCTTCGAGTGGGACCAGCAGTTAGCACAATGGCTATGTCGCTGGACTCCCACGTAGTCGACCTCCGTTCGTGTCTGGGACCCGGTGGCTTAAAAAACTCACGCTGGGCACGTGTGCGTGCGTGCCCAAGATCCCAGAGGAGAATGGAGGAGAAGGGATTGCGGCGTGGCCATCCCCCCTGGGGGGTGGTGGTGTGATTTCTTGCTTTCTGTCTCTCTCTGTCTGTCTGGCAAGCGCACGCGCCCTAGAGCAAAAACCTCTAAAAAAAAAAAAATCTTCGAGGAAAATAACATTTTAAAAGCAAATTTTTAATATTTTTAGATTTCTCAATTTATATTTTTTACTAAAAAATTCATATTGCATGCCTTATGGATGTACAATCATTAGGGGTGATAATGAATATGTACCATTTATGTAAGTTACAAAAGAAAAAAAAACACAGAGGAAAACCAGATTTTTTCACTATTAATGTATAAAAAAGGGTAAAGACTGCACAAACATCTGTTACAAGAAGTTACCTGGGTTGGGAACCAGCAGTTAGCGTAATGGCTACGTCGCTGGACTCCCACGTAGTCGACCGCGGTTCGCGTCTCGGACCCGGTGGCTTACAACTCACGCCGGGCGCGTGTGCGTGCGTGCCCAAGATCCCGAGAGGAGAATGGAGGAGAAGGGATTGCGGCGTGACCATCCCCCCTGGGGGGTGATTTCTCGCTTTCTGTCTCTATGTCTCTCTCTGTCTGTCTGGCGAGCGCACGCGCCCTATAGCGAAAAACTTCTCCAAAAAAAAAAAAAAAAAAAAAAAAAAAAAAAAAATAGAAGTTACCTGGGTAGTTGAGGTAAAGTGAAAGTGGAATAAGAGATATAAATAAAGGGGCTCTAACTATTTTACTATCATTATTTGTAATTGTTGTTCAACCATACTTTTTTTCCAACTTGAAATGATTTATTTGACAAATTTCTGTGATTTATATGTCAGCATTTCATCAACTACGAAAGTGAGAAAATAATTCATGGATCTGTAATGCTTTTGAAAATTAAATTTACGGTCATAAAAATGTACTATACATTTTTATAATATGAAGTGAACGTGTTTTAATAAAATTCAAGCCTGGGACCAGTAGTTAGTGTAATGGCTATGTCGCTGGACTCCAATGTAGTTGACCGTGGTTCGCATCCCGGACCCGGTGGCTTAAAACTCACGCTGGGCATGTGAGTGTGCGTTCCCAAGATCCCAAGAGGAGAATGGAGGAGAAGGGATTGCGGCGTGGCCATCCCCGCTGGGGGGTGACTTCTGGCTTTCTATCTCTCTGTCTCTCTCTGTCTGGCAAGCGCACGCACCCTACAGCAAAAGCCTCTTCAAAAAAATAAAATAAAATAAAATAAAATAAAATAAAATAAAATAAAATAAAATAAAATAAAATAAAATAAAATAAAATAAATTCAAGCCTATATGAGCATGATTTAATTTCACAAAATTAATTTTGTTGGGTTATTTGCACTATAAAAGGGTCTTCTATTTACCAAAGGGCTCGACGCTAAGCTATATTTTTATGCTGCAATCATTTTCCCAGTTTAAACAAAGTTAAGACTCATACTGTACTCAGATATGGCTACCTCTGTAACCATGTGCTTGAGAGGAAACTTATCCTTCTAGAGGGGAGTTCTTGAGAAGATGCTGAACTGATAACCAAGGTGATCAAGGTGGTGGTCCTTGGGACAGACTTCTGAATTAATAGCCAAATACGTGTGTGTGTAGACACACACACACACACACACACACACACACAATCTCTGACATACAAGAGTTTGTTCTCATCTGCATACTCCTTATTGTTTCTTACACACGCATTCACAATGAAAAGCATGTTATAATGGTGAATAGTTGTAAAGATCTGGGAAGAGTCTGTAATAATTTTCTCAAATACGGGAATTCCACTACAGAGAAATCTCCCTGAAAAGGACAGGGGAAATTAACCAAAAAAAAAAAAAAAAAAAAAAAAAAAAAAAAAAAAAAAAAAAAAAAAAAAAAAAACTTGTCAAGTATTTAACTTGGGTTAATACACTTGCCAAGTAAAGTAAAAGCAAGTTTATATTCTCCATGATTTTAGGCTATGATAAAGTGGTATCTATATGCTTCAATTTTCAGCCAGAAAAAATTGCACAGCCATTTCTGGGGAGGCAGATGGTGGTACAGCTAGGCTTTATCTTTATAAAGTCAAACCTTTCTTTTACTTCCAATTCTACCTCTATTCTTCTTTTCAGACTCCCAGCTGGCAGGATATCTATTTATTTACATGACTAAATAAACATTCTAACATATTTTGAAGCTTTTT
Organism: Tupaia tana; assembly: GCA_026018925.1. Taxonomy (NCBI): domain Eukaryota; kingdom Metazoa; phylum Chordata; class Mammalia; order Scandentia; family Tupaiidae; genus Tupaia; species Tupaia tana. The sequence continues at coordinate 183,222,283 of JAKSZU010000003.1, forward strand.
AAAGAGTTGTCATTTTAAAATAAAATGACAATGCAAATTAGAACTTAAAATGCAGTTCTAATTTCATTTCTATTTTTGATTATTAAAATCAAAACAAAACCTACCAACACACACTTTTAGGGTTTTTCCAAAACCATTGACAGTTTGTTGGCAATGTTAGATTGAGTAATATGACTGTCATGCTAATAAACATATTGTATAAGTAGTCTAATTACTGTAGAAATAGGTAAATAACTAGAAATGTATTAGAGAAGTTTGTTTGAAAGATACTGTCAAATATCAAACCTTCTAAGCTTTTTAAAAATTCTATTTAGTAAATTAAAAGATGAGAAAATTAAAACATTTTTGATAATAAATGAAGTTATGTGATATTTTTCTCCAGGTGTACAAAGGTAATTATTAGATAAAAATTTTATAGAATGTAGACGGTAAATAATTCTGCAAAATATAATTGCTTAAGGTAATTTTAGTATAAGATATGGATGAGAACAAGTTAAAAGTCAATTGCAATCTCACTCTGATGACCAAAAAACAGAGATGCACAGAAAAAGAAATGCCCTTTAAATAAGCTGAATGTAATCATGTAATCAAACTAAGTAATCTTGTTCTTTTTAATGTATCACATACCATTCTAGATATTATCGGTCACACTAAATTGAAATAAAAACACACACACCCGAAACCTTCCATTTGATGATTCTAGGCAGAAAACTGAATACAAGAGAACTAGAGTTCTGACCAAATTTTCTATAAAGGTTCATGTACACCGAATTAACTAGTTCTGTTAAAAGGCTGCTATAAAAATACCCATCAGCACAAATTATATGGATCCAGTTGAGTAGAGAAAGACTGAAATTTATCAATGTATCTGAAGAGGCCTGTAAACCCAAAGGTAAGAAGGGCATTTCAGCATTCTGGAATGTTCAGAGTTTCTAAGGTATCGTACCTCTCTAACATTCAGAGTATTTTAAAAGGAGGCTATGGTCAGGAAACCCCCGAGTTGGTTCTGCCAGCATACTTGGTCCCGAAGGCAGCCCAGTGTCTGGGACAGTTCATCCTGCTTGATTGAAGCCACACTCTTGCCCACGGAGCCAGTCTACCCTGGCAGTAGCTCCACGTTGAGGTCAAGGCCCACCTCATCTGCCATTTCCTGGAGGGGCATATCTACTTGTTCTGAGGAGTGATCAGCATCATCATGCTACTTATGTCCTCCATTTACTGCGTCTGGATGTCCAGCGTCTCAAACTTGTGCTTGAACTTGTCCACCAAGGCAGAGATCTTCTCCAGATTAACAGTCTTTTGTGTCGCATCCATTGACTTCAACACACTAGGCTATCCACTTGGTCATCTTAGCCACAGTCACCACTGTCTGGACTCAGGCAGCCACTGAATCAACTGGCACACTCATTCTCAATAAATTCATACCTAGTCATACTGGCGGATGGCATTTTTGGCATGTAACCTCACAACTTCCACATTGTCCTTCTGAATAGCCTTTTTGACTTTTTCCTCCTTATTGCATTGTTATGGTTGTTTGGCACTTCTGCTCAGTGTTTCTCCATGTAAGATGTGGTGGAATGGCTACTTGGGGTCTGTGGCCTGGGCCAAGATATTTGCTGAAAGCCAACAAGAGGAGATAGGTCCACGTTTGGTGGCTGCTTCTTTGTTTTGGTCCCACTCCCTCCTGTACTTCTAAATTGCGTTGCCAAGCAAATAATCATAGGTCTTCTCTTACATACACACATTTATAAATTACACAGTTAGCTCCAATGAAAAACACTGTATTTACTTCTGTTACATTTTGGGTTTTTTAGGAGAGGTTTTTCGCTATAGGGCGCGTGCGCTCGCCAGACAGACATAGAAACAGAAAGCGAGAAATCACCCCCAGGGGGGATGGTCACACCGCAATCCCTTCTCCTCCATTCTCCTCTCGGGATCTTGGACATGCACGCACACGCGCCCAGCGTGAGTTTTAAGCCACCGAGTCTAGGACACGAACCGTGGTCGACTACATGGGAGTCCAGCGACATAGCCATTACGCTAACTGCTGGTTCCTACTTCTGTTACATTTTAACTCATTATTTGGGGACCATTCTAGTTATGAATCTCCTTTCTGTCACTTCTTCCAGCTTGCTTTGATATGATTTGTTATTCACTTACTGTCTTGTACCATAAAAGCTTTTGATTAGATTTGCTAGGAATACCTCCCATTATTTTGATCCACTGACTTAAAAATGCTAAATACAGCTACACAAGAAACAAATCTGCTGTAAACTACTGTCTACAATCCCGGTAGATACAGAAATATTAATTAACCTTTTTGTCACCATGATTCTGGAATGAATTAGAAACCCAATTGATCATACCATTGACCTGATGCATTACATCATTGTACTTAGAAATGTTATTATTTTGTAAGTATCAACTACCTATGGGGGCCAGACAGTGGCACAGCAGTAACACAAAGGCTGACCCACATGGGGAAGTTCTGGGTTCATATCCAGAGAACTCCCTGAGTATGCTAGGCATGTTTGTACCTGTGATCTGTGGCTGACTCTGGCTGTGGGTAGATCACAGCATCAAGATCCTGTCAAAGGTGCTGCTTCTTTTTCTCTTTCCCTCTGTCTCAATCACTCATGAGAGAAATAAACAAGTAAACTTTAGGGTGAAGAATCAAGCACCTTTACATTTTGTCTGGTGACCTATGAAATACAGGAGTTCAGCTGGAAATGTTTTATGTTTGGGGAACATATAGAGAATGATTCTTGATCACCACTATTTCTTCTTGGAAATGTTCACAGTGCATGTATATAATGCACTGTAGGATCTTCTTTTGAGAGATACCAAGTTCATGGATCAATAATATAGAGAACCCATTGATTTCCCTTTGAAAAAAAAAGGTAGAATTATTTTCTCCTGTTACCTGTTTTTCTAAGTTTGTTTTCTAGTTTCAAATGTCTCAGGATTACTGGTAGGGGTTCAATGTTCATGCCTGAAAATTGTTCTAGTAGCTTAGAAAGTTAGTGGTTCTAGCCCAATTATATCATATTTTTTATGACTTTCTAAGAATTTGAATAACTTTTTTATTTATCCAACCGAGTCCTTGCCTCTCTGCCATCGGATGACTTTGAAATAAAGAAGAAAAACTCTCTATATCTGTAAGCAATAGCTCTATTTTAATCTATTTTTCCTCACATTTTTATGTTTGAGTGTCATTTATTTTAAATGATAATTAAAGAGTGACTAGACATTTCATATTAACTTCCCCCCACCACTCACTCTTTCCTTGGAGCATTGTATTGAAACGCAATATCAGGCAGAACTTTGAGATTTCCACATGAGAGCACCGATTAAGCTGCTGTTAATAGCAAACATGTGACTAATGTTTTGACAGATAATTCTAAATTAATTATTAATGATAGACCACTTCAGAACATTTCTTAGTATGAGACAAGACTTTTGTCTTTTCCTTTTTTAAACTACCTGTAGATATTTAGAATCAGTTCTCTTCAAAGATTTAATCAATTTAAATTTCATTAATTGCTCTTTGAAGCCTTAAAAGTTAAGAGCTTTTCTGCTAAGTAAAAACAAACAAAACATAAAGTTCCCTTTAACATAAACATGTGCCTTAATTTGAGTTTGTATTGTTTCTGCGCTTTTTCCTTTTAATACATATTTTTTTCATGTGTCACATATATTAATTTCCCCCCAAAATTGGTAGAACTACAAAGTAGCTATTCGATTCCAGTTATCACCAATAAAATGGCATACAAAATTATAGTCTATTAAAGATTATTTTATCAGTTAATCCCTTGTCAGCTAAGTTATATAAGGTTATGTCATAATATTTTATACTTCTTTGACATTTATTCAATGGGGTTAAAATGTAAAATGAGAAAACAAAGATATACACAGGCCATTCCTAGTTGTCTGAAGACCTGGGTTGTGATTTGTCACATATTTTAGGTAAATGACTTCCCAAGATGACAAACCTGATGCTTTGATGAAAGAGTTGCAAATCTCAAATTAGATTCTCTATCTCCTGTGAGAATGTGCTTATGTAAAATATTTATATGCACCTATGAGATTCAATAAAACAATCTTCCTATCTCCTTTCCTTAGGGTTATTCTTCAAGACATCTTGTAATAGCTTCCATGAAATCATTTTTATTCATGGTGACATCATTCAGGTTTTGCTTTATTGAGCTGAAGATAAAGAGATGATATTTTTCTCTCTGCTTTTTGAGAAAAGGGAATAAAATCATAAGTGAGTGATGACACTTTTCTAATCTCCCATCTATCTTATTGCATTATCTCACTCCCTCTCTGTGCTCTTATGTACTGTGACAATTGTGCATGAAATCAAGGTACAGGCTTGTGTGGTTTGTTCAGTTTCTGCTCTCACCAACTCATTCACAACACTGCTTTGCACAGGCATATTATTACAGCTTGTAAATCAAATTACAAAACCTAGGTGGATATTCTATGAATTTATATCCTATTAAAAAAGTCATTTTAAATGTTTTTCTAATCAAACTTAAAAGAGTGATTATATTGACTGTTGATCATCCCATTAAAATATTACTAGACATCTCAAAAACAACCAGGAAATTAAAATATTTATAGATATCGGGACTGGCAGTTGGCATGGTGGTTAAGAGCACTGGACTCCCACATGGTGCATCACGGTTCAAGTCCTGGATCTGGTAGCTTGCTTTCTCACTCACTCACTCTCTCTCTGTGTCTCTCTCTGGTCAAATTAAAATAAATAAATAAATAAATAAATAAATAAAGTTAACTAAAATTCTTTAGAAAAGATTGATATCATAAACTTTAAAGATCGATTTATTATCACAAGAAAATCATTAGTATATAAAAGTATGTATTTACTTCAGAAATGTATAAAATAAAAAAAATAGCCCTTTACCTTGTCTGCTTCCTTCCATTAAAATTACTTTCACTATTTACTTTCTATTTAATTTCTTTTTTTTACCATTCAATTTCTCAGAAAGATGTTTGGAATCAAGTGAGTAAATCATATCATCTTATGGATTTATTTTCACGAGGTAGTTCAATGCTTCATGGATAGATAATTTTAGAACTTCCGGAAAACAAATTCTGACTTGCAGAGATTATGTCATGAGTTTTATTTAGTGTTTTGTTAACTATAATCACCACCACCACTTCACTTTTCATTGGTGTGATGATCTCAAAGACACTGAAACTGACCAATCATTTATTTATTTATTGAGTAAATATTTGTTTTACATCTACCATGGGCCAGAGACTTAACTAGGCATATGGCCATTGCAGTAAATAAAACATAATGCTCCTGCCCTCATAGAGTTTAATCTATATTCTACTGATAAGATAAATACTAAACAAATAAATATTAAATATGCCATTAATAGTAATAAGTGTTATGAAGATAACTAGAAGAAGATAACGGGATTGAAATGGCAGGGGTGCTATTTTGTAGTTAAGAAGGACTCTATCAGGGATTGACATTTAGGCTGAAATTGAAAGGACAGGAGAGTGAGATGTTTAGATGACAGGGAGAAAATGGAGTTCAGACAGAAGAAAGAGCAAATGCAAAGGTATAAGGTGGGAGCATGCTGGGCAAGTTTTGGAACATCACGGTGGGCTGAAACCCAGAGACAGAGGAGCATCAGAGAAATCTGAAGAGAAGAGCAGAGCCCTGGGTTTGTATCAGTCAGACATACACATTTAGATTTCATTCTGTGTGCAATGGGAAACCACTATAGAGTTCTGGGCAGTGAAGTGGCATTATCTAATTTTTTAAAAAGGATACTCAAACTGCTTTTGGAGAGGAAAGCGGAAAGCCACACATGGAAGCAGGACAAGGCAGTCAGTGACCATGGTCCAACAATTCCAGGTGTGAGGTATTAGTATCCTGAATCCAAGTAGTGGCAGAAATGGTTAAGAAGCATGAATTTGCGGTACACCACGTTTTAAATGTAGAGGCAACAAATTTGCCAATAGATTGGCTAAATTTGAGATGCAAAAAAAGAGTGAATGATGAGTCTGTAATTTGAACCTGATCAACCAGATGGATGGTATTGACAATTAAGAAGACAGAGAAGGGTGGTGCAGTAAGATATATGCACTGTGAGTTAATCTCACATGGGAAGGTTCTTGGTTCAAGTCTGAAGACTTCTCTGAGTATGCCTGACATGTGCCCATGATCTGGGGCTAGCAGAAGGCTAGGGGTGCACCGTGGTGTCAAAATCGCATTGAGAGTGCTGACTCTCTGTCTCTCCCACAGAAAGTAAATAAACAAACTTGTAAAAAATAAATAGAAAAAAACTTTTAAAAGTGAAGACGACATAGAACACTAAAGAAGAATAGCTGTGGGATACAGAGATTCAGTTCTATTTCAGACATTAACTTTAAGATGCCCATTAGATAGCCAAGTATGATATCAAATAGCAGGTAGACAATTAGATCTAAACTCACTAGGAAAATTGATGCTGGTGATTTAAATTTTGCCTTCATTAGCTTCCAGCTGAAATTTAAGAAGCATTAGCCTGAAAAGTAGTTTATGTTATTTTATTTCAAGTTTCAAAAAACAGCCAAATATAGGAGGGAGAGGAATAACCATGGTTGCACTGAACATAGTTAAATCATAATTTCATAAAATATTTTCAAAAACTAATATTTTCTAGACATTATACTATGTGTGAGACATTTTAAGATATATATATATAATATTTTATGTTGAGTTATGTTATATACATATACAGATGTATGTAACATACATCATACATATAATTTTAAGATTATCACACCAGTCCAGTGAGATAATTATTATTACTTCAAATTCCACTGTGGACAAGGAAATTAAGCCTCAGACAAGTAAATTAACTCACTCAAATTAATACAGTTTTTAAGTACCCAATTGGAACTTGAGGTCTGGGAGTCAAACCTTCTGGGACACTTTTATTGACTTTGTTGTACTGACCTACTGATACTAGTAAGAAAAGAATACAGTGTATTGGAATTTATTTATGTGTTGTTGAAATATTTGAAATCATCAAATTAGTAATATAAAGTTATTATTATTAATCTAAATTTATGTTGATTCACAAAGAAACAACTCTATATAGATTTTATGAGATTATTATGAATATTTGATATCATAAAAATATCCCAGATTTATAATTTGCAAAACTAGAAAAATAAGCTTTTAATCTCATTGAAACTGTATATTTATGTGATGAGCTGTCATTATTACTTCGTACCAAGCAGTGACTATATATTTAAGAATAATAAAGTCATTTTACTAACATGCTTTTTTTTGCATGCTACAACAGAAGCTTTATTCAGTTCATTCAGAAAATATAGGCAAAATAAATTTCAATTGCAAGTTCACCGATACAAGCTCAAAAGTATAAAGTTGTATATAACAAAAAAGAGGTAGTAAAACCATTTTACCAATATTCTCTTATTTAATTTCTTACCAAGCAGTAACCACATTTTTAAGAGTAATTATGCGATTTTTCCAATATTCTTGCTACCTGACTACAGAACAGATATTTGTCCTACTATTTTTTCCCAACTTCTTGCCTTTCTCCTATTCTTTTAGGATCATACTGTCACATCTCAGAGGTTGTGAGTAAAGGTACATTTCAGGTGTACTCTCTAGGACAGATGTGGCTTTCTGGGGATCACCCTTCAGAGACAGAACTGTGAGTAAACAGTTTTCCTTCCAGCTACTTTGAAAACAGTTTTTGAAAATATCCTTAAACCTCCAACTAATGAAAAAAAAAGTTGATACTGTCTATGACAATTATGGGTAGATCAAACAGAAAGGCCCTACCTATAGTAACATGATGTCTTTACTTGTGCCATAGAAGTGCCTGAGAAGAAAATAGTAAGAGTATGTGAAAATAGTCACTTACTTTTACACAGATTTGCAATCAAGGATTATGACAAACGCTATTGTCAATATGATAATGGTTATCTAAATCCTCAAATTATTTTATTATTTGCAAATTATTTAATGAACCACCACTGTTGGAAATTAACAGTCATATTCAGGATGATTTCAAGCACACTTAACAAACCAGTAATGGTTTCAGTGGTTCTCTACAATGAGATCCTCAGGGTCTTATGAAAACCAGTGTTTTGAAGAGACATTATTCCAAAAACCTAAAAAAAATCTGACAGATATTTCAGAGGGTACTCAGTAAAGTACATCAATATATATATAAAGTACTATATATATATATATATATATATAGAGAGAGAGAGAGAGAGAGAGAGAGAGAGAGAGAGAGGTTTTTGCTATAAGGCACGTGAGCTTGCCAGAAAGACAGAGAGATACAGAGAGACAGAAAGTAAAAAATCACCCCCCCCGGGGGGATGGCCACACTGCAATCCCTTCTCCTCCATTCTCCTCTCGGGATCTTGAGCACGCACGCACATGCGCTTGACATTGAGTCTGGGACTCGAACCACAGTTGACTATATGGGCGTCCAGCGACATAGCTATTACTCCAACTGCTGGTCCCAAGTACGTCAATATTTACATAAAAATAACTTCTGAAAAGACACTACACAATGCATGTGTATATGAGCAATTATTCTTTCTTATAGGGATCAAGACTACATGCAATCCATTCAATGGTCCAGAGTTCTACACATCAAAAACTCTTTATCTATTTCCTACATAGTCAGAAAGACTTATAGATGATTAAGGATGTCCAACAGAAGATCATTTGTGAAGAAAGGGAAAATGTGACAATATAGATAAGTAAATGTGACAATATAGATAAGTAAATGTGACAATATAGATAAGTAAATGTGAGTGGAGATGACCAGAATCAATTCTGTTCAACAAATGACTTTTGGTCACCAGTTTTAAATAGAACAATGTATTAAATGTTGGAAACAGAAAAATATATACAAATAAATCCTGGTCTCAAAAAGAGTATAGTGTACTATCCCTAGCATAAACACTAATATAACTAATAGTATGACAGGGCAGAGTACTAAAGTAGCCACAGCAATGACCAATTTAAAAAGAATTTATATCAATTCATCATTTAAGTACCATATTTAGAGATATTTTGGGAGAAAGATACAAATAATCTTTGGTTACTATTCTAATTCTCTGCACCTCTGAGATATAGAGAAGGGTATGGGATTCATTCTATCTGGGAATCAAGAGGGTTTGATGACAGAATTTATGTAAGAATACCAATATTAGAAGATCTAGGTATATTCTGTATTTTTTAATATTTTATAATGAAAATAGTCAAACATAAAAAAGTTGAAACAAATTTACAGTGAATGCATATCCATCATCCACCTAGCATGTATCAGTTCATCTTGTTTCCTGATGTAGTTCAAAGTAAGCTGCAAACATGAGTGCACTTTTACCCCATGTAGCACATACATATATTATTAACTAGAGTTCAATATTTGCTTATTTTTTCCAGGTAACATTTATTTACAATGAAGTACCCAAATTTCAACTGTACCATTTGGTGAGTTTTCACTAGTACATACACCAGTATGCATATATACAATTACACAATTCCTATCAAAATGCAGACTATTATCCTCACCTTAGAACCTGAGACTATCCTGAGGGGTTTTGGACATTTTCATGATAGATTAATGTATGTGTGGAGCAGCTCATGCTGCACACCCTTGGTGCAGACGACTGTTTAAAACTTCCTCTAACAAAACAACTTGGAGAATGAATATTTTAGTACTGACACTGTTTAGAACTGTTCTGGTGCATGGTAATAAAGAGCAAAATGACTTTTTAGTAAGTTTCATTATTGAATTTCTATAGACTGCACACCCTTTATTGCCTGTACCTGGGTGGACTATTCCCCACACCCTAATCTTGGTACACCATGGTATAGTTTTTAGATTTATTGCAGGTAGTTGAGCTATGTACTTTATCACCACTGCAATGATGATAAAACCGAGGCACAGTGGAGTCAAATAACTTGCTTGGATTTGATAGTTATTTGGGGTTTGAGCCCAGGTAACTTGTAGGTCTGTGGCTCCTGCTATACTGTCTCAACTCTTACTGAGAGGTCATGAGATTAAAGGCAGTAACTGATAGTTTATAACAACAGTCTTAGATATTTAGGTATCAGGCCCTCTTTATACTCTTAAAACTGAGAATATCATTGAGCTTTTGGTTTCAACATTCATTGTATTAGAAATAGAGATTTTTAAAAAATCAAAACATTTATCAATTATTAAAAAAATTTAATTACAAGTTTTTGTAAAATAAGCATATTTTTCTAAACCTAAAAATCTAGTCAGAAAAGTGTCATTGCATTATGTTATTACAAATCTCTTAATATTTATATTGCATCATTAAATTTGTATTTCTACCTCTGCACTCAATCTGTCAGGATATATTGTTTTAGTTGAAATAAAAAAAGAAATGTATATATGTATATATGCACACATATATGAAAATAATCTTAAATATATATATATGTGCACACACGTGCATATACATACATATATATTTTATATGTACTCTCATGCATTTCTATATAATGCATATATATAAAATGGTGATTTATTTCAGAACATTACATTATATACTCTGTGATATACTATTGCTATTACCAAAAGGAGTTTGTAAAGTTTCTTCTTGTCTTTTTGTTCACAAAGCCACACAAGAAGGTGAAAAGATCCCTGAACTAGGATGTTGAAAACTGTGTTCCAGTGCAGATTCACTATAGATTTAACTGTTCTTATGTAAATAATTTGGTTTCTATCACTCTTTGTTGACTCTTCTAAAAACCTGAGATAATAACTCTTGCCCCAGTGATCAAACAGAATTGGGAGAATTAAATGGAAATATGTGCATAAAAATGTTTGTAAATTATTATGCAAATGTATGGTATTATTGTTACAGTGTCATTATTATTGTTATAGTAATTATTAGAAATTACATCTAATTGTTTTGGAGCCAGCAGGTGGTGTAGTGGTTGAGGCACTGGACTCCCACATGGCTGACCACGGTTGGAGTCCCAGACCCGGCGGCTTGAAACTCATGCTGGGCATGCGTGTGCGCATGTGTGCCCAAAAGTCCCGAGAGGAGAATGGAGAAAAAAAGATTGTGGCATGGTCATCCCCCTGGGCTGTGATTTCTCTCTTTTTCTCTCTTTGTCTCTTTAGTGAACACATGTACCCTAGTAAAAATCCCAGATTTTAATATTATAATCCTATAATATACAGATTTTAGTATTATCATCCTATCTGGCATTCCTAAAGACAAGCAAGGCTGGCAAGCTTCTCTACTGAGCATCTACACACAGCCATACTTCTGGCACCTAGGTCACCCCATGGCTAAACTGAGCTCAGTATTTCCTTTTCCACATTCTCGTCCCCTTTTGTATTTGTTGGGTCTATTATCTTTCTGCTAACCCATCCTAAGTGCTTTATTCCCATCTACAAGTGTAACCTTCCACTCTTACCATCCATCCAATTGTGTGCCAAAGTCCCAAGATCTGCAGATTGATTGTTTGGTATATTACCATTTGTTCATTATTTTCTTTCTTTTTTAAATAATTATTTTATTTAACTTTAATTATTTATTCATTTATTTTTAATTTGACTAGAGAGGAACAGAGTGAGAGAGAGAGATAAAATGAGAAAGCAAGCTACCAGGTTCAGAACTCGAACCACAGTCGGCCATGTGGGAGTCCAGCGCCCCCAATCACCACACCACCTGCCAGCCCCTTGTTCATTATTTTCATTACAAAACCTTAAATCAAGCCCTTGACAACTCTTGTCTGGACCATTTCTGTAGTCTCCTATGTGACTGGCCTTTATACAACCTCACAGGGCCCAAGATTGTTTCAAGACCCAAGCAAAATTAGGTCACTCTTCTATTTTAAAAAATGTTAATGGTTTTCGACTGCCTGGAAAGTCCTTGCAAAGAATCACTATTCTATATGAACTAGCTTCAAGTTATCATTAAATCCTCATCTCTCAATACATCTCAATCCTGAGTCATTGTGAACTACTTGGCATTTTTGGAATATGTCATTCATTTTGAACACCTCTATCACTTGCTCATGCCTGAAATGCCCTTCAGAAAGTTTTTATATCCCCTTGGCCCAACAGGAAGGTCTCTGTTATACTATCCAAACTCAGTATAAACACAGTAATCCTATTGATACTAATTGCTTCCTACTCTTCCTAACTTATTTCCACCTTTATTACTTTATCTATAATTACTTACAATCAAATGCAATCAACACATTAGATTATGTATAATTTTGAATGATTGTTTATGAAATCTATGCACAAATTCCTCACCAACTAACATAATTTTGCTTTATCTTGTATTTTTAGTTTAAATTGTAAGCAATGTGATGGCATAAACTGAGACTTAGCTATCTGTATTTCCTCTACTGTAACTAGGATAATGCCTGCATGAATATCTATGATTCTAAAAAAAATGTTTATTTTACATGAATTTAGAAAGAGGTAGGAGCTGAGGAACTGCACAGTCATTAGGTCTTTTGAAGTGTCCTTTTACCAAGAAAAAAAAAAAAAAAACTTGTCTAGATCTCTATACCTCCTGATGAGAGTTCTTAACAGACTATTATATTTACTCCTGCTTTCTTAGTAAGACGATGCCATATACATTATCTTTTCTCTACTTTTCTTCAGTTTCAAAGGCAAAAATTTCCTGAAATGTGATTCTACTAACAAGATGCTTCTGCTTGAGTGCTACTGTTCCTATTTTCCCTCCACTGACAAACTAAACTTTCTGTCCTATGAAATGTGCTTGGGACCATAAACAATGACAACACTATAGCCATCTCTGTATCGATATAATCTATTTATCTATCTATCTATCTGTCTGTCTATCAATCACTGTGTGGGGGGTGTGTGTATGCCTGAATTATATAAGGGTATGGTTTTAACCATTAGGTATAGTATTTGAAGAGTCAATTTCATATGAGTCTGCCTCTAGAAAGTGGTAAATCAATGAGAAATTAGTTATATTAAGGCTTTAAAAAATGAGATGTCAGGACCAGCAGTTAGCGTAATGGCTATGTCACTGAACTCCCATGTAGCCGACCGTGGCTCAAGTCCCGGACCTGGTGACTTAAACTCTCACCAGATGCGTGTGCGTGCATGCCCAAGATCCCGAGAGGAGAATGGAGGAGAAGGGATTGTGGCGTGGCCATTCCCCCTGGGGGTTGGTTTCTTGCTTTCTATCTCTCTGTCTGTCTCTGTCTTTCTGGTGAGTGCATGCACCCTACAGCAAAAACCTCTCAAAAATAAATGAACGAATGAATGAATGAATGAATGAATGAATAAATAAATAAATAAATAAATGAATGAATGAATGAGATGTCAGTTCAGCTGGTGCCATAGTGGTGAACGATCCCACAAAGTCAACTGTGTGGTTCAAGTCCTAGACCTGGTGACTTGAAAAACAATCTAGATACTTATGCATTCATGCTCAAAATCTTAAGTAGAGAATGGAAGAAAAGGGATCGTGATATGGTCATCACCCAGGGGTGATGACCCCTTTATCACTTTCCCTCTCTCTCTGTCCTTCTGGCAAGCATACATGTCCTACAGAAAAAAAAGTTTTAAAAAATAAAATAAGATATAATAACATAAATGTTTCATTTTTCTTGCATAATAAAAAGTCCAGAGTTAGAGAGTCAGTAACAGGTATTATAGCTACATGATACTATTAGGTACAGATACTTCTTATAAGCATACACTTATCATTTTTCAATCAAAAGATGGCTATTCTACTTCCAAATATCCTATCTATTTTGGAATCAGGAAACTGTTTAGGAGCAAAAATGAAAGAGGGAGAAATGTTAAAAGTTACATGGTAACTGAATTGATATCTCTGGAAAGATACCCAACAATGCCAACTTATATGACTGTTTCCATGTGTTTCCCTTGGCCATCTTTGACTTGCAGGGATACATGGTAACATTATTCTTGGTGGTAGTAGAGGGAGGTTTTTAAGTTAAAAATCTTGATGGAAGAGGAATCAAGTTAGGAAGTTGTTAGTATGGGTATTGTGAGTCAAATCAAAGTATTAGCAAAAGTGGTCAGAGTGACAGTCTCTCAAAAACTATATGTGTTTTGGGAACCAGCAGTTAGCGTAATGGCTATGTCGCTGGACTCCCACGTAGTAGACCGCGGTTCACGTCCTGGACCCGGTGGCTTACAACTCACGCCGGGCGCGTGTGCGTGCGTGCCCAAGATCCCGAGAGGAGACTGGAGGAGAAGGGATTGTGGCGTGACCATCCCTCCTGGCGGGCAATTTCTCGCTTTCTGTCTCTATGTCTCTCTCTGTCTGTCTGGCGAGCGCACGCGCCCTATAGTGAAAAACCTCTCCAAAAAAAAAAAAAAAAAAACTATATGTGTTTTAAATACAAACACTGTATAGATCCACTTACGTGAGGTCCCTAGATTAGTCAGCTTCATAGACAGTAGAATGCTGGTTGCTGGGGCTGAGGAGGGATAGGACAAGGATAGTTGCTGATGGGTGTACAGTGTTAGTTTTGCCAGATGTAAAATGTTGTAGAGATGGGTTGCACTACAATGTGAATATACTTAACACTACTGAACTGTACACTTAAAACTGGTTAATACAGTAATTTCTGTGTTCATGTGTATTTTATCACAATTAGAAAAAAATACTGGACTTGTTTTATTTCTCAATGACAATTACAACACTATTAGAGAACAGTTAATTGATAAGTTTGGTTCTGCTATTAGACATCGAATGTTTGGGTTTCCTGAAAGAAAAATCCATATATTCTTAAAATGAGTAGCTAAATGTTTATATTATATAATTAAGAAAAATTGATCATATATCTCCAAATTCTTTATATAGTTTCAAACACAGTAATTATATTTTGGATTTATAGCTATGTTTATTTATGTTTTTCATAAGTTTTATGGTTGAGAAAATTTTATACTTGATATTGAAGATACACAACTTAAATCTACATGTTTTCAGTATGAATGATTATAAGCAGCTGCTTTGGTTTATATCCTGATCCTGATACCATTAGCAATCTACAAAAAGCATTTTAATATTATTAAAATTATTAATCATTCAGCATTTTATGGAAGTAATCTTAATTGCAAATTTTGTCATTATAAACCGCAGAAAAACAAGGGAAAATTCAGTCCAAGCCTCTAAGTATAGGATGTTTTTTTTTACAAGATTCAAATGTGTTTTCTTCAGCAAACACTGAAAATTACAAATGAAAAAGCAGTGTAGAGCAATGTAGAAAGAATACTCTTCTACAACAAAGAAAAATCAATTGATTGATAAATAAGCAAGCCTTTATTGACTACCTGTTATTTACCCAGTTGTTCAGTAGATGGAAATTAAAAAAAAAAGGTATGATGTAGTACTTACCCATGAAGGATTTGCAGTCTTGTTTCAGAGACTCAACAAAACCCCCAAACAGTAAGAAACACGACTATGTTTATATTTAAATGCTGTATTTAGATCATAGCATTTTTCTAATCAGAAAAGACTTTTGAGGTAAACTAATGTATCCCCAAGAATTAACCACAGTATTTAATGCTGACCCCTAGAATAAACAATCATAAACATAGTGCACGAAAAATACAGATTTATACTACTTATTTCAAAGACCAGCAAATTTAGAGGATAGGTTGGTGGGACTTGCCCTATGAACTTATACAGAAAGGTGGAAGCTCAGCTATTACTTAGGGTCACAGAATATCGTCTGCATTCTTTGCTTCTACCTAGTCAAGCAATAAATATAAAAGGTTGAGCCCTGAGAAGGTGTATGTTACTGCACATTAATTCCATTGACCATATGCCAAGTTCTGTCTAATGCTTTCCTCTGCCTAAAATCCTCATGCATTCCCTTTTGGCCAGGTTAACTCCATCTCATCTTCAAGACTACACCTCAAGCTCTGCTTGCTCAGAAAATCCTTCCCAGACAAAAAGAGCTAAGTAAAATGCCCCTGCTTTAGCCATTCATATGAAAGAATACATCTCTTTCGTAGCACTAATTTATATTTTATATTTTATTTTACAGTACATAGTATGCTTATCTTGTTATTGTCTGCATCCCTTCATATAATTAATGAGTATTTCTCTTACTTTATTCAAAACTAATGTGGATTGGGATTCTAACAACATTTGTTTAACAAGCTATCTTCAGAGCATAATACCATACCAGGTCCAGAGATGGTGTTTGATAAGTATCTATTGAGTAAATTAACATACGATTACAGTCATGGACTACACAGCTATGTTTCCATCAACACAACTGTGCAATAAATTGGACTATTTAGCTTTGGTGTGTCATAGCCTGTATTCTAAATTTGTAGGTACACTCTTTGATTTTTCACTACACTAACTCATCTAACAACTTATTTCTCAGAATATATCCCCATCAGTAAGCAATGCGTGATTGTGCATGTATGAAGTAAATTATCTTGGGGTAGTGTTTATCAGAGGATGAAACAGAAGCCCAAGAATACTAGGTTTCACTCCAGCCCTTTTTCCACTAGTTCCATGTGCTTTTATTGGATCCTGTTTACAGAATGAAATCTTCGTTAATGGTCTTATGAACTTCAGGTAAGAAAACTTGTTTAAACTGTCTAGATATCAATTTATATATTATGAGGTAAAAAACTGTATGATCCTGTTGTAGTAGATAATTGCATGCTTTTCAACTGCTTCTATAACAGCAAAATATTTCATTCATATAAATGCATAGAAATTCTTTGATACTTTAAGAAATGTCATTGTATTGGGATTCATCCTTGCCAAGGCTGAGTTGTAGAGGGCGAGTTAGGCAATAACAGCAAATAATTACAGACCTCCAATTGACAAGGGCATGAAGATTCCCTAGGGAAATGAGGAAAGGGATGGTAGCAAATATTCAGCCAAAATAATTCTTACATGTGTTCTCAGTGAATGAGGATGGGGAGTCTGAACAAGCCAAAAAAATTTATCAAAAAGGCATTAGGTATCCCAAGGAGTGCATTCATCACAAGATTCTAACCCAAAACGATTTTCACTCAACACAGTATACAAGAGAGTAACAATGCTGGGTGTAGGTTTTAACTGTTATTTTTAACTGCTTAATTGAGGTATAGTTAACATACAATAAACTCCTTTTATCTAAAGTACAAAATTTGGCAAGATTTGACATATGTAGACACCTATGAAACCATTACCGAAATCAAAATAATAAGCACATAGGGACCAGCAGTTAGCATAATGACTATGTTGCTGGACTCCTATGTAGTCGACTGCAGTTCGAGGCCCAGACCCTGTGGCTTAAACTCACGCCAGGCACCTGTACATGTGTGCCCAAGATCCTTAGAGGAGAATGAAGGAAAAGGGATTGTGGCATGGCCATCCCCCTCTGGGGGGGGTGATTTCTCGCTTTCTGTCTGTCTGTCTTTCTGGCAAGAGCACATGCCCTATAGCAAATACCTCTCAAAAAATAATAATAATAATAATGAGCACATATATGACACTAGAAGTTTCCTTATTACCTTTTGTTACTTCCCCTTCCCAGCTCATAACCTCACTTTACCCCTGGAATAGGCAAACACTAGTATTTTTTCTGTCTCTGTACATTAGCTTGCATTTCCTAAAATTTTATATAAGCAGAAACATACCATACATATTGGAGTAGGGGAGGATCTGGCTCTTTTTGCTTATAATGATTACTTAAAGAATAATTCAGGAAGTTACATAAATCAATATTTTGTTTCCTTTTAATTGTTTAGTGGCATTTAAGCCATAGTATGGCTATCTCAAAATATGTATGTGTGTGTATGTATACATACATATGTGTGTATACATACATATGTGTGTGTATACATACATATGTGATATAATCCCCATTCACTTGTTGATGGACAGTGGACAGTGGGGTTGTTATGTTTTTTTATTTAAGAGTAGAATTTCTGGATCATATGGTAAGTGCATGCTTAAATTTTAAAGAAAAGGCCAAACCGATTTCCAAAGTCCTTGTATCATTTAGCATTTCCTCCAGCAGTGTATGAGAGTTCCACAGCCTTCACATCCCTGCCAATACTTGATATAAGTCAGCCTTTAATTTTAGCCATTCTAATATATATGTGGTAGTATCACATATTTCTTATAGCTTATTTTTTATTTATTACATGATAGAGACAGAGAAGCAAAGACAAAGAGTCACCCCCAACACCGTCTTCACTTGCCAACACAACCTTGCCTCAACCAGCCTGGCTGAATGCACAGGTGCACATACCCAATGTGCAAAGGGAGATGCTGGTACACAAACCAGGACTGTCCTGTGTGGCTTCAACACTGAAGAGCATTGCATAACCACACCTGGATCTGACTGTGTTTTAATATGTACTTTTCCAATGACTAAAGAATTGAAAATGCCACTAGCCACCTGAACATCTTATTTCATAGTGTTTGTTTAAATCTTTTCTCTATTTAAAAAAAATTGTTTGCATAATTGAGTTTTGAGAGTTTTTATGTATTTCAGATATATATAGAGTTTGTAAAATACATGATTTGCAAAAATTTTCTCTAGTATTTTTCTTATTATCTTCTTTTAAAGAGCAAAGTTTTTATTTTTTAATTTTGATGAAATCCTATAAATGGATGTGCTTTTTTTTAGGCTAGAGAATATTTATCAAAATTTTATTTTAAAAGAGGCTCTTTTTAAATTTTATGTATGTATGTATGTATGTATTTTGGAGAGGTTTTTGCTATAGGGCACGTGCACTCGCCAGAAAGAGAGACAGAAAGCAAGAAATCACCCCACAGGGGGAATGGCCATGCCACAATCCCTTCTCCTCCATTCCCCTCTCAGGATCTTGGGCATGCATGCACATGCACCCAGCATAAGTTTAAGCCACTGGGTCCGGGACTCAAACTGCGGTCGACTACATGGGAGTCCAGCAACATAGCCATTACACCAACTGCTGGTCCCAAAAAGAGGCCCTTTTTAAAAAACAGAAGTTATTTAAATTGAAAGCTTCAAGGTATAATGTTTCAGGCAGGTGTCATTACCATCTATAACTTTAACTCATTTATTAAGCCAAAAACATTTTCAGTAACTCTCAAGGTTACATAGTTACATTGAAGTACAGAAGCTCAGCCAGAATGGGACAAATTGTATTCTAAGTTAGAAGGGCATAGTGTGGCTCCTCCATGCTGTCTCCCATGAAGCACCTGTGCTCCACTATAATGGAGGTTTTCTTTCTGCAAATTTAAATGTGACCTTTTAGATCCTCTGGCTGTGGCTGGTTCAATCTTCTGATTCTATTGGTGGGCTGCTTTGTTGCTTAAGAAGACGATCCATGCTGCCAGCTCCCCATATTGTGAACCTCAAGTAAAGCAGGTGAGGCTTAGGAGAGGTGACCAACCAGTAGGTTGGGAGAACTTCCTTAAAGGAGTAACCACCATCCAGCATGAACTGTCCTTACTCCTACTGCAGAAACTTTTCATTCTGGTGATGGTAGTCCTAGAAGAGCATGGCCAAGATGTCCTGAGTAGCTTCCTCTGAGAGTTCATCTCTAAGAAAGGGCCATCCGGCCACTTGCCTTTTATTGCATTTCTAATAGCTGCTCCATTTCTGTGAGGGCTGCTATAAAAACATTTACTTGACCATTATATAAGCTTTGTTGTTCTAGAAATTGGGCTCTTTCTTATTCTTTCATCTTCAACTTTACCTTCAAGGCCTATAACTCCTCCATCTGCTTTTTGGCTGTTTCATTAAAAAGCTTCAGCTCATTTTGCAGTTTCTAACAGCAACATAGAGCTTGTGTGATCCATAGCTGTGATGTCAGGAATTCACTGCCTAAAACCAGGTTGAGGAACTTACTCTCCAAAATTGCCAAACAGTAGTTCTGAAACTTCTCCAGCAGTTCCACCTTCTAGGTCAGGTCCTTTTGCTCTCCCTAAATTTCAGTCAACTTCTGGTGCAACTGTTTGTTGACAGCCTCTAAGGGCTGGTTTTTATCCTTGAATTCTTCCTCTGACTTTTGCTTTCTCAGTGGTTTGTAGTTCTTCTTTATGTTCCTTCTGTTGGCTGTGTCTGCAGCTTTCACCTGACCATTCTCTTGTCTTGGTTTGGCTGTTTTGATAACATCGTTCTCAGAGCCTCACGAATGAAAATGTCTGGGAACATCAACTTCTTTGGTCCTAACATGTAATAGACTCTTAGAATTGACTTGAGTTTGTGTGACCGGTGGCAGGCCACCGCTCAGCACAGAGGAAGGTTGCAGGCTGAACACTGTCTTAACTACGCTGGTCATCATGATGAGGCTGGTCTGTTTCCACCCACAATCCTCATTGCTCTGGTTCAAAGAGCAGATGTGCTCTTTTATGAACTATGTTTATGGAATTGATTCTAAGGAGATCATTGGTTGTCTAAGACATGTCACAAAGTGTCTCCACTGTATTCTTCCAGAAGTTGTATAGTTTTAGGTCTTACAACTAGGTCTATGATTCATTTTGAGTTAATTTTTGTTTTTGAAAAAAGTGTGAATCATAGTTCTACTGTTCATATGGATAAAGAACTAGTATATCAGAAACAACATTGAGAAGTCTTAAAATCAGGAAGCTTTATCCCATTTGCCCTTCTTTTTCAAAGCTGTTTTACATAATTGGGTCTTCTGTATATCCATATGAATTTTAGAATCAGCTTGTCAATTTCTACAGGAAAAAAAGAGGACGTTGGAATCTTGATCACAATTTGTATTAGTTTCTTAGGACTGCCATAACAATTTCCCATAAGTTGAGTGTCTTAAACTATAGCTATTTATTCTTCCACAATTCCATAGGCTGGACATTGGAAATCTAGGTGTCAGCAAGGGTATGTTGCTTCTAAAATCTCTAAAAAAGAATCCTTCCTCCTTCTTTGCTCCTGGTGGTTATCAATAATTTGTGGCATTTCTTCTCCTTTTGATACAACACTCCAATCTCTGCCTTCATCTTCATATGCCATTCATCCTACGTCTGCATGTCTCTATACCTAAATGTCTTGTTCTTATGTCAGGTTGGTATTATTTCTGACTCAAATGTTCAAGACACTTTACTAGCAGAGAAATCTGAGTTTGGAGTTTTCTCTATGGAAAGGTTTTAATGACAAATACAAAAATCTTCCATAGATGTCAAATCATTCAAGTTTTCTGTTTCTTGTTGAGTGAGATTCAGTAATTTCTCTCTTTCAATGAACTTGTGTGTTTTGGCTATATTGTCAAATTTATAATTGTCCAGCATATTTCTGATTTTTCTTATATCTATTATGACATCTCTCTCATTCTTTCTTTCTTTTTTTTTTTTTTTGGAGAGGTTTCTGCTACAGAGCACGTGCTCTCGCCAGACAGACAGAGAGAGACAGAGAGACAGAAAGTGAGAAATCACCCCTGGGGGGCCACACCGCAATCCTATCTCCTCTATTCTCCTCTTGAGATCTTGGGCACGCACACACACACACCCAGCGTGAGTTTAAGCCACCAGGTCCGGGACTTGAACCACGGTCGACTACATAGGAGTCCAGCGACATAGCCATTACTCTAACTGCTGGTCTCATCTCTCTCATTCTTGATATCAATGATTTTTATCTTCTTTTCTTATCAGTTTTGTCACAGGTTCATAAATTTTATTAGTCCTTCAAAAAACATCTTTGGGCCCACTGATTTTCTTTATTATTTTCTGTTTTCTATTCATTCATTTTCATACTGAGTTTCATCATTGTCTTTCTTGTACACACTTTGGTCATAATTTGATCCTCTTTTCCTGGTTTTCAAATGGAAGCTGAGATTATTAAATAGAGATCTTTCTCCCCCTCCTCCTCCTCCTCCTTCTTCTTCTTTGAGTTGTTTTTATTTTTTTTTTTCTCCTATAGGGTGCATGCACTCACAAGAGAGAGAGACAGAGATGGAAAGACAAAAAGCAAGAAATCACCTCTTGTGGGGGTGACCACACTGCAATCTCCTCTCCTCCATTCAGAATTTTGGGCACAGTGCACACAGATCCAATGTGAGTTTCAAGCCGCCAGTCTGAGACTCAAGCAGTGGTTGGCCACATGGGAGTCCAGAGATAAACTCTATGCCATCTGCTGGTCCTGAGATCTTTCTTCTTTCACAATAGAATTTTCCTTCCAAACATTGCTTCAGTGCTATCCACTGAATTTTGATATTTTGTGGTTTCATTCTTGTTTACCTCAAACAATATCCACAGGACTGGATGGTGGCCTGGTGGTGAAATACAATGCTCTGTGAGGCAGACCCACGAGGGGAGATTGCTGGTTTGTACACAGAGACCTCCCTGAGTCCACCAAGGCACTCTTGTGCTCATGATTCAGCCAGTCTCAGGGTGGATCACAGCACCAGGGTGCAGCAAGAGGTACCATAACTCTGTCTCACTGTCTCTGTCACTCACAGAATGAATAAATAACTTTAAAAAGTACAGTCTTATTTTCCTTTTTATTTCTCTTTTAAATGATTGTTTATCTAGAAATGTGCTATTTAAGTAGTTTTAAGACATTTGAAGGTCTCCTAGAGAGTCTTCTGTTGTTGATTTATGACATAATTTCATTTTGCTCAGAGAATATAATTTATATCATCTGAACCCTTGTATCCTTTTAATTTACATTACACTTGTTTCAGGAGTCTATTCACATTTTATGAAATACGGCCTATCTTGGTAAATGTTCTTGGAAATGAATGTGTATTCTCCTGTTAGGTACCATGATCTATAAATATCAGTTAGGTCAAGCTGTTTAATAGGGTTGTCTATATCTAGTTTTTCCTTCTATATTTCTACTTACTTGTTCTAGAGAGGTGTACTGAAATATCCTATCACAATTGGAGATTTTTCTGTTACTCCTTGCAATTATATAAGTTCATGTCAGTTATTTTAAAGTATAATATTTCTTTTTTTTTTTTTTTTTGAGAGAGGGGTTTTTGCTATAGGGTATATGCGCTCGCCAGACAGAGAGAGAGAGACAGAAAGCGAGAAATCACCCCCGGGGGGATGGCCATGCCGCAATCCCTTCTCCTCCGTTCTCCTCTCGGGATCTTGGGTACGCAAGCACACGCTACCGGCATGAGTTTAAGCCACCCGATCTGGGACGCGAACCATGGTTGACTACGTGGGAGTCCAGTGACATAGCCATTATGCTAACTGCTGGTCCCACCTTAAAGTATGATATTTCTTTTATAGACATCATTACATCCTCTTGGCAAATTTTGTCTTTTATCATTATGAAATGATCTTATTCCTATTAATGATCTGTTTTGAAAACTATTTTTTATATTAATATAGCCATTCCTACTTTTATTTTTCATTTTTTTATATATTCAATCACATTATTTAGCTTACAAAGTGCACATTTCAATATTCGAACATATCTCCCCAGTCCAGTTGATCAAAATATCTTCAACAGATAACAACACTATCACCGTGTCCCATCAATGCTCTGTCTCAGTATCCCTCCTCCAAATGTCCTTCCTCAGGCCCCACTCCTCCACACACACACCACATCTGGCATTCACACCCATCTCTTGTGTTTGTACATCTTTTAGTCTGTTAGTTTCAGTCATAGAGTACAGACACTCGGTATATATTAAGTGGGGACATAGTCTATCTTTCCTTCATAGCCTGGCTTGCTTCACTCAGCAGTAAATCTTCATATTCTTCTACTTTCTGTCAAAAGCCAGGGTTTTGTTGTTTTTTATAGCTGAATAGTATTCCATAGAGTATATGTGCCACAGTTTTTCAATCCATTCATCCGTACGGGGGGCATTAGTGTTGGTTCCATGTCTTAGCAATCGTGAATAGTGCTGCAATAAACATCGATGTGCAAGCACTTTTCCGATGAAGAATTATTCTGTCCTTTGGGTAGATGCCAAGGAGTGGGACTGCTGGATCATATGGTAGTTCTACTTGTAGACTTTTGAGGAATCTCCAAATTGTTCTCCACAGTGGTTGGACTAATAATGTACATTCCCACCAGCAGTGTAAGAGAGTTCCCCTTTCACCACACCCCCACCAACACTTATCATTTTTTGTTTTTTTAATCTTAGACATTCAGACTGGGGTTAGGTAGCATCCCTACTTTTTTTTTAATTAGTGTTAGCATTACAAACTTTGCCAAAGTTTCTCAGTACAATGATTGTGACTACAATTAGCCCATTATAAACATAGTTTCGAATCATGTAGATAACGATAATTAGATGAGAAAATATTTAAGATATGAGCTTTAGAAAAACTCAAAATATTTCATGGGCTGGTAAAAAAAATTAACTTACAGTCTGAAAGCATGCAATTAGGACCAATAATGTTTATGATGAAACTGTTGCATTTTGTCAAATTGGAATTTCAAGAATACCAAACATGCATACATTTTTGGATCAGAACATCTGGGAAGGCATTTCCCCAAATTTGTTACTGATAATTTGCAGTTTGATGCCTTCTTTCCACTCTCCCCAGGAAAGGGGAATTCTTCCACAAATAAACCGTGTAGCATAGCAGTCACATTTTTAGGACAAAATCAGTCTATTCTTGGTAAGAAAAATATTTATAAGATAAGTGCTCTTATTAACAGTAGATACATAGGAAAAACAGAGAAAAATTCCCCAAGTCTCAAACTCTCAAAGCAAAATGTAGGTTCACAAATTTTATTTTAATAAGAAAGCATCTGGGGGAAAGAAATTATACACCAAATCCTGATTTTCTAGTATAAGGTAATAACTCAGGGAGTTGGGAACTAAACAAAAATGTCCTTGTGAACAACAGATGATGTTGAGCTGATCTGATTTCTTTTCATGACAAAATAATGATCTTTGGAAGTAAAATCAAGTTGTGCCATCTATCTTAATTTACATTACAGTTTAGTCTTTATTTATTTATTTTTTTGAGAGGTTTTTTGTTGCTATAGGGCGTGTGCACTCGCCAGAAATACAGAGAGGATCAGAGACAGAAAGCGAGAAATCACCCCCCAGGTGGGATGGCCATGCCACAATCCCTTTTCCTCCATTCTCATCTCGGGATCTTGGGCATGCAAGCATGCACATGCGCCCGGCGTGAGTTTAAGCCACGAGGTCCGGGACTCAAACCTCGGTTGACTACATGGGAGTTCAGTGACATAGTCATTATGCTAACTGCTGGTCCCAGAACATGTACTTTCTTGAAATGAATGGACAAATGATGGATTAAATACTAGGGTTAATCATCAGAAGTAGTGTATAAGTTTAACTGCAGAAAAGTTAAACTGCATTCTGCATGAAGAGAATTGATGCAGCACAATTTCATGTTCTCTCAACCCTGCTCTTACATTCATATGGCAACCAGTTCCACACAGACTTGGACAGATTTGCACAGCTGTGACAGCACATCAACCTTAGACCTTCTCTTCCTTCTCTGAGGCTTCCCTAACACCGTGCCATGAGCTCTTCATCTAAATGAACACCTGTTGGAAATATCCATGGGAGGGATCAGCAGTTAGCATAATGGCTATGTCACTGAACTCCCATGTAGTCAACCACAGATTGAGTCCTGGACCCGGTGACTTAAATTCACGCCAGGCACATGTGTGTGCATGCCCAAGGTCCCGAGAGGAGAATGGAGAAGAAGGAATTGTGGTGTGGTTGTCCCCCCAGGGGGTGATTTCTCACTTTCTATGCTTTCTATTTCTCTGTTTCTCTCTGTCTTTCTGGCGAGCGCACATTCCCTATAGCAAAAACTTCTCAAAAAAAAAAAAAAAAAAAAAAAAAAAAAAATCCATGGGAAACTTTGGAGTTCAGAAGAGTAATACCTGCAAAGCTTAGTCAAGGGGGGTCAAGAGCAAGAGGATACATGCTGATCCTTTTGAACTCAGTTTGTGAATTTTGTGCTACATTTCTTAACATCTCAACTAATCTTAGATGTGATTCCCAGTCATTATAGCAGTCAACAGCCTAATGAAGCATTGTCGAAATGACTTTTCCACCTTTTGTGTTCATGCCCCCTAAACCTCACACCTGCTTCTTAGTGCATAACCACAAATAAACTATTTGGATGAAAGCCTTTTTTTCTAATCTCTTTTTTCAGGGAAAACATTGCTAAAATTCACAGAAATGCATTTCAGAGAAACCTGGTCATTTATTTTTTCATTTATTCAACAAGTCTCAGAATATTTACCAATAATCTTCTGTCTACTATGCCATACAGCATGCTCAGAAAATCAGATATAGTCCCTGCCCTCATGGATTTACGATGTGGAAAGAGATATATATTAATCTGATAGTCACTAAGACATACAGCAACTACAAACTGTGAATTGACTTTGAAAGAAAAGTTGAGGGTCCCCAAAGAGCATACATCAGGGAGAACTGGGCTAGAAGTATAGGCAATCTCCCTTGGCTAAGTAAAAATTTCACTGAGCTATTTTAAGAAGGAGCAAAGGAGGGGTTAGCATTTTGAGTTGTAGTCAAGGCATTGGCCTCCCACATGGCCGACCACGTTTAGAGTCCCACACCCAGTGGACTGAAAATCATACCAAGCAGGGCCAGCACATGGTGGAGTGGTTAAGATGTTAGACTCCCACATAACTGACCATTTTTGAGTCCTGGACCTGGAGGCTTGAAAATCATACCAGGTACATGTGTGTGCATGCCCAAAATCCCAGGAGGAGAATGGAGACAGGATTGTGCTGTGGCCATTCCCAGTGGGGGTGATTTCTCACTTTCCCCCTGTCTCTTTCTAGTGAGTGCACATTCCTAATGCAATAAATAATTAAATTAATTAATTAAAAAATAAAAGAAAAAGAAAGAGCAAAGGTAACTAAGGTAGAGAGTTCGGGGTTTCCCACCTTAGCAATTAGCATGAGCAAAGTCTCTGAGAAAGAACAAAATACGACATGTTTGAAGATTGCATTTTTTAACAAAAAGGAAAATTAGAAATATTCAGATAAAAAAGGGTAAGTTTAGATGGTAGACTTATATTAAAATAAATTAACAACATTCTGTCATATATAGTGGTGAATAAAACTAGGTAGGTAGAAAGAAATTTAGTAGCAAAAGATAATAGGCAGCAAACCACATAGTAGTTGATTTAATTAGAAAAAGTGATTAGTAAACTATTCTATTCCACACTAAAAGGACCTTCCTAAAATATCTACTTTTGGAAAAGCATTTTTATTATAATTTTTTATGTATAATTCTTTTTTTTTTTTTTGAGAGGTTTTTGGCTATAGGGCACGTGTGCTCGCCAGACAGAGACAGAGACAGAGACAGAAAGTGAGAAATCACCCCCCCAGGGGGGATGGTCACGCCGCAATCCCTTCTCTTCCATTTCCCTCTTGGGATCTTGGGCATGCACGCACACGCGCCTGGCGTGAGTTTTAAGCCACCGGGTCCAGGACGTGAACCGCGGGTGACTACGTGGGAGTCCAGCGACATAGCCATTACGCTAACTGCTGGTCCCTATGTATAATTCTTAACTTATGGAATATTTAATATAGGCCTTTATTCCTACTTCTATTCATTTTCCAGATGTAGAGAATTGGGCTTAGAGAAGTCATAAAAGTACTGTAAGTATATTGCCTAAGGTCACAAATTAATATATGAACTTGAACCCAAGTCTGACTGACTTTACTTTTCTCCCATAGGTAAATCAGAGTCTAATAAGAAAGTCAACTAGCTAACAGAAATTTGTATATACATCCTGAGAGTGAGGAATGTGTACAGCGGACATTCCTAGTGATGTCTTTGGACCCTGTATGTCCTCTTGGGGAAAAAGACAGAAAACCTAAGCTCTTCATCCTCTGGGCTTTTTGGCCAACAGTGGATTCTTCAGACTCTTCCAAAGATGCTCACCCAGTTCTAGCTCAGTGGCACTATCAGATTCCCTGTTGCCCTTCTTGTCTATTTCAGCTCTTGGCTTCTCCAAGCCCTCAAACTGAGAGGTTATCATCAACAAAGCAGGGAAATTGAAGCTGATGAGTACTCGACACCGATGCTGTCCATTCACTGGCAAAAGCTTCTCTCTCTACTTCTGTGGCCAAGTAGGTGGTAAAGTACTGCCCTGTGTTCTGCTCTTGTCAGTTACTGGTGGATGGCCAAGGTTTTCCTTTTCTGAACTACTGGTCAGCTCCTACTGAACAGTCACTTGGCACTGAGAGGGGAAGGCAGCAGCTGTGGGAAAGAGATCCTGGGATCATCTCCATGTTTCTCATCGTTCTAGCCAAGGCCCACAGACCACAAGATGGCAGGTGTAAATTGTGCTCTTCACAATTCTAGCAGGAAAACATTGCATTTCACTTCAAACACTGAAGCTGATTAAACAGCTAGCAGTCTCAACCCTGAGCTCCCGGCTAGAGCATCCTGTGTCTTTATCACTTCGTATCTTCATCACTGCTTTGTCTTCAGCAAGGGCTTGGTTCTGCCTCACTGTCATCTTCTGCACTTCAAGTCCCACCTTTACTGTGGTGAGATCAGCCAAAGAACCATCTGATGGGGCTCAGCAGGGGTAGGAGGTTTAAATTCTTCCCATCTTATGAGAATGAGCCTGCACGTGGTATCCCACAGGTGGAGTGTCTGCAATTTTTATAGGATTACCAAAACATTGCATGATCTCTATCTCCCCTGGGTGGGGGAGAATTCACTTACTGCTCGAGGCTCTTAATCCATAGATTCCTCCCTTTCTTCAATGACATTCACCAAAGACTCTTGTGTCAGCATCTTCATCTGCCCCATGCCTGAAATGGTTGCCTCTCATTTCCCCAAACTCAGCATTTGATCAGAATGAGTTTTCTTTAATTTTTTTTCTTTTCTTACCTTCTGTCCCCCCTTCCTCCCTCATGCATCTATCTATCTATCTCTTTCTGTTTCTTTTTTCTCTCTCTCTTTCTTTTATTACAGTAACATTTAACATAAATTTACCCTTTAACAAATTTTAAGTGTACTGCATTTCAATGTATAGTATTGTTACCTGTAGGCACAATGTTGTACAGCAGTCTCTAGAACTGAAGTCATCTTGCATAATTCAAAGTTTATGCTTAATGATTAGCAATTTCCCATTTCCTCCTCTTCAACCCTCGGTCCCTGGTAACCACCATTCTACTTGCTTATTCTAGGAGTTTGACTGTTTTAGATACCTCATACTAGTGGTATTTGTCCTGTGACAGGCTTATTTTGTTTACATATGTCTTCTACGTTCCATCCTTGTGGTTGCATACTGCAGAATCTTCCCCCTTTATTAAGGCTGAATAATATGGTATTATACATGTATACCACCTTTTCTTTATCTATCAATGAATATTTAGGTTGTTTCTAATCTTAGCTTTTTGAGTAATATTTTGATAAACATTAAATGCTAATATATCTTCAATACCCTGATTTCTATTCTTTTAGATAAATGCCCAGAAGTTGGATCTTTGGATCTTATGGTAGAGAATTGATTGACCTTAAATTCATGCTCTTTTCTCTAAAGCAAATATAAATATCAGAAAAGAACCAGAAAAACTTATGTAAGAAGTTTATGATCATTTCTTAAGAAGTGCAAGTACCCTCAGATTATGAGAATTGAGGTTAAATTTGGTAAAGTCTTTAGTTTACAGAATTATAATTCAACTCAATTCATCCTCTCAATCAGTGCAAACTTATAGAATTGTATTTAACACTAGACACTATGTAAGAGCAAGGCACATGGTTCATTCATTCTACAAATATTTGTTGATCAGTTAATATGCCATATTTATTCTAGGTCCTACCAAGTTGGCAGTGGACAAAATTGACAAGATCTTTGCTGTTACAGAGTGTTCATTGATGTATGTGGCTAAATAATAAATAGGAAAGTAAATAATCATTTATAGTATTTCCTAATAGATCACCCAAGTCTAGCAATTTACACAAAGACTAAAGAGAAAAACCCAGGCCAGCAGGTGCCATGGTGGTTAAGGTGATCTCTCACATGACCGACCAGGGTTCAAGTCCCAGACTTGGTGGCTTCCTTGCTCTCTCTCTCTTCCTCTATTTCTGTCTCTCTCTGGTGAGAGTATACACCCTATAGCAAATTTTTAATAATAATAATAATAATAAAATAAAATAAATAAATCTTTGAAAAAAGAAAAACCCCAAAAGGTTTACTCTTATATTCTGTAATTTAGAGGCATTTTACAAATGTCCTTCTACCTCTTAAGGTGAGATTTACCAAGGTAATGCATTGTTTAGAGGAGGTAATAGATAATCTAGACAACAGGGTTCAAATTGTAATACTTTGGACAAATAATTCATTCTGTCTGGTTTCAACTTTTCCTTATCTATAAAATGAGAAATGTAACATGTAGATGCTTGACAAAAATCAGTTCCAGTAGTGTTTGAGTTAACCTCAAAGATCACTTTGAGATCAAAACATTTTTGTTCAAATATCAGAGTAATATCCTGGCATGACCCAAATCTGGGACGATTAACCTCTTGGATCAGTCTGCTTGGCTGGAAATAGGTGAAGATGAATTTGATTTGTGTTTAGCTTCATAAAAGCCCATTTTACTTAGAATATCTTTAAAATTAATACACTAGATCCCCTCAGATATTTTAGAACTGAAGTTAATTGGAGAAAAAGTGATGGTGTTAGAAACTTCCTGAACTCCCTGCTGACCTTTAAGGCTTGACTAGCATTAGGAGAGAGATGTCCGATTCCTCGGTATTAACATATGATCTGTGCACTGCGGTTTTCAGACAATAGGCTAATTGTGCATTCAGCAGAGCACTTCTAGATGCAATTGCCTCTGAGGGCTCAGCCAGCTGAAGTTAAAGCTGATGCAAATGATCACACATGTGAAAATTAATAATAATAATAGTAAAACCAGCATGGGAGGAGCCTCTTATTAAACTGGGTAAAAGCAAACTTCTTGGCTATTAAACCAAATATAACTCCAAAAGAAATTAATAATCAATAATTATGGTTTTATTAATGTTAACTTATTTTTTTCTTTCCTCGGAATCAGTGCTGATGTGCTAATGGATAATTGCTTTCTAGATTTCATTGTGGAATGGTCTATAAAATGTCAGAAAATTCTGTCCAATTCTCACAAGAGTTCCTCCCACCCAATGAGGTGACAAAGACTTCCACTACCACAAGATAGATAGATGTTAGTTCTTCCAAATGACACCTCTGCTAAATTGATGCCTCCTGGGTCTCAGAAAAGAACAGTCTAAAATATTTAGCAGACATTATGCTGAGTAATTTGCACTTTTTAGTACCTAAACCAGTTGTACATAATATATTGGTTAAAAGTACACCTTGGAAACATATAAATTACTGTATGAAGAATGCTAGCAAAGCTTTTCTTTTTTCTTTCTTTTTTTTTTTTTTTACTTTAACTCTACCTACCATTATATAGGTTAATATATTACAACCATATTTTAACAACTTTTAAAAATAGTTCATTATTTAAGTGTCCACGGGTACAATTTTTCATCACAGATAAAGTTAATCTACAAAATGATTTTCTGAGCATACAGATGACCATATTAATCGGAACACTGTAAGGCTATATAAAATGGCAGGCATAATTTCTCTCTTTTTTTTTTTAAGAATTAACTTATTTAACCTTATTTATTTATTTTAATTTGATTGCTGAGGGACACAGTGAGAGAGAGAAAGAGAGAGAGAGAGAAGGAAAGTGAGAAAGCAAGCCACCAGATCTGGGACTTGAACTACAGTTGGCCATATGGCAGTCCAACGTCCACAATCACAGACCACCTGCTGGCTCCTAAAATGGTAGGTATAATCTTATAAAAGTAAGTAGAAAGTTCATATGCTACAATCACCTTGTGATCTATATTCTATTTATTTTATTAAACACTGAAATGTAACTTTTAGTACACTAATGTTCAGATATAAGATAAACAAAAATAATTCATGATGTTTCCTAAAAATTCAAAGCCCCAGGTCTAACTTCATAAAATGCTAATTTGAGATCTCTGATTTGTGTCTCAGGAACACATTTTAAGTATTTCTAAGCAATCAGAATGGAGGTAACCTCGTAAGACACACTTAATAAATGCTGTTTTAAGATCCCAGTACCATCACAACTTCTGTAGATGAAATCTCTTTTCCAGGCATGGTTTAAGGGCTTCATATATTATAACTAATGCTCACATCCTACCTGCATGGTATAAATTTCTCCATTTGATAAACAAGAACACCAGTGCTCAAAAGAGTTTAAATGACTTTCCAGACTCTTCAACATAGTAAAGGACTAAGTCTCCAGGACTTTAACATCCATTTTTATTACCAGGTTAGAAAAAAGTGGCTTTCACCATATTTATTACATTTTCCCAATACACTATTAGTATGTCACATGATTGACGTTTATCAAAGTTTCATAGCATCATTTGACATTAGCAACAAGGTTTTACTGCATTTCACACTTAACCTCTATAAGTGCCTAACCCACACCTGAATTCTTTTAATTAAAAAAATAAGTCCATTTTTTATTCTTTTTGCTATATGGCATGTGTGCTTGCCTGAGAGAGACAGAAAGACAGAGAGAAAGCAAGAGAGGAAAGAAAGTGAGAATACACCCCCCCCCATACACACACACCCTTAGGGGGGTGAATGCACAGCAATCCCTTCTCTTTTATTCTCCTCTCAGGATTTTTGGGCACATACACCCACACATGATAGGCATGTTTGTCAAGTTGCAGGTCTGGTACTCAAACTACACAATTGTCCATGTGAGATCCAGTGACTTAACCACCATGTCACTGGCTGGCCCAAAAAAGTAATTCTTAAATTGACTATCAGTGATCTTCAGTGAAATCAAAAGGGGATAATAGTGCTTATGGTTACTTACTTGAGATTATTTTACAGTTAAAATCATCAATTTTTAATTTTTTTTATTGTCAGAGGATGTGTGCACACTCCAGTCAGACACACACAGAGAGAGAGAGAGAGAGAGAGAGAGAGAGAGAGAGAGAGAGAAAGGGCATGGTCAAGCTGCAATCTTTTTCTCTCCATTTCCTCACCATATCAGGATTTGGGGCATGTACATGCACATGCCCAGTGTGTTTTCAGAGTCATAAGGATGAAGATTTGAGCCATGGCTAGCCATGTGGAATCAGGCTTTCTATACACTAAGCTTAACCCTGAGCTACTTGGCCAGCTCAATCTAATTATTTTTGAAATAGTAATTTTCCCAAGAACTTAACCTGACATTTAGTTTTATTAAATTACAATGGGTTTTGTTTTACTGACTTTTCCTTCAATCCAATTAGTAGCAATTAGAGAACTAAAACAAACAAAACCCATCAGGGTAAAAAATAAAACAAACAAACAAACAAACAAAAGAATAAGAAAAGTGGTTGAGCATCTAAGGCCTAATGTAGTAAATGTTGACCATACCAAGAAACAGAAATTTATTATTTTCCAATCTAAAAGAGTACTGTAACTATTGAATATAGAGAACTGGGAAATAAATCACCTGCTTGTCTGGAGCAGTTTAAATAAAGTCAGTTTGAAAGGAAGGGGATAGAATCAACTCTTCAACTCTGCCTGCCCATGTCGCTCATGCCCATGCTGTTGCTCACAATTATTCAATACCCTTGGCACTGAACCAAGTTGTACTATGGGAATGTGAGGTGGAAAATCATCTTGAGAGTTGAAATAGATGACTAGGAGGACTTGACTTAAAAGTATGATCCAGATTAGATGACTGCTAAACTTCCTCCAGACCACAATTCTAGGATTCTAAGTAGAATTTGTTATGACCAATAATTGATGACCAATAATTGAGAAGTTTTGGAGAAGCCTGACATTTTTAGAAAATGAATTGTTCAGTTGATCTAGAAGAACATCATCAAATGTACAGTGCCATTTCAGGATTGTATATTTTGGAGAAAAACGAGTGCTAAACAAATATGGATTTTACAGTTCAGATAAATGGATGAGAGTTGAATACAGTTTAGTGTTAATTTATTGAGGTAGAAAGGATTTATGAAAAAGAAGGCTTTAAAAAGTTAGCATCGTAAAAATATAAATACAAACATCTGGATTATAAATAAACAAATGGAAAATTTTGAAGATAAGGTAATTGTGAGTTATTCTGTTGCACAGAGTATTGTAAATATTTTTGCAGTTATATTTAGGAGTGGGTGATTCCTCAATTTCCTGGTTTATAGTTTTTTCACTTAGGTAACATTCATTGCTCTATACATTTATACATTTAAGAAACATGTAGTGGGTGTTTATAATATGCATTAAACTAAGCAGTATGGGATTTAAAAATGAAGTGTTCAATTATGGTACAAAGGGTTATATGTTAGAGTCAAGCAGAAATTGCCAGGAGACTATATAGATAGGTGACTCCTAACCCAACCTAGTGGAATCAAATATAGCTTCCTAAAAAAGACAGTGTTTATTGTGAGTTAGAAAAGGAGAGGGAAGAAGGTTTATAAGCTAGAAATAACATTTTGGAAGCCTTGAAGGTAGAAGAGACCAGGGATATTTAAGAATCTGTATTAATTAGGTGTGGCATACAAATGATTGGTGAAGGGACAGGTAAGGGTAAGACAGGCGCGGTAGAAGGTAGACAGAGTTTAGAGGATTAAGAACCTTGTATACCACTCAGAAGACTAGCCATCTTCAGCTACAGATAACTCAGGAGGGCATGACCTACAAAATTTGAAATTGATGTGGTACCCAGCACAAGGGACTGAACATTTAATTAAAGCTTTTTAATGTTAATGACTGTTCTGAATTAGCAATACTAAGCAATATTCACAAGGACTTCAGAGGAAGGATGCCACCTTCATTTAAGCAGCAGGTTTTGCCCCAAATATTTGTTTTCTTTTTACCCTAACCAAATCCAAGCTTCCTTGATTCTACCATCCCTTAAGTCACTGAAAATTTCACTTCATAAATAATTGAGAAGAATGGACTGGAACAATTCTAACAACTATTGTTTAGTGACATGTTCATTTACTTTACTAAAAGAAATGTTTAATAAAGAAGATTACAGTACTAAATATAGACGTTGAACCTAGAAATATGCAGTTAATAAGCTGTGCTAGGAATATGGATAACAGCAATAATTGAAGGGGTTCCTTAATTTAACATGCAGCTAGACTTAATGCTGATCTAGTCAGTCATTTCCTACTGGTGCAAACAGGCTGAGCCAAAGGAATAAGATTTCCTGTACCTTAAAATGATGTCCATCGCTACACCTTCTAATGAAATATCACCGCTATAATTTTTTTAAATCCTTTTTTCTGCAAGTTATTGGAAAATTATTTTGTAAATGATGGTGGCCTTTAAATGAAGGCATGTTTTTATATGCAATGATGACTTTTGCTCAGCAATAAAATATAATAAGTGGGCTTAAGTTTATGATTTTGTCTTAAAATTTTACATAATGCTGCTGGTTAAGGTTTATTTTTCTTTCTAGATATATCTATTCCTATTAAATTACTAATGTCTGTTCCCTCTGGTGCGTGACTATGGCCATATGCCCCTGGAATTTAAAATAAATATCTTTTCAATGCATGTAGAATTTTCAAGTATTTTAAATAGGAAAACTCTCTTTTACTTCCTCCTTTTCATGTCTTTTTCTGGAATTTTATAATTATTGATTTCTTTAGGAATGGTAGTGGTTAATTATTTTTAACTGCAAAATAAACTCGGCCAAGGTAATGTACTAATTTTTCTAATCTGTAAATTTTCCTATCCTCATGAAGTTTGGTGGGACAGAGAATCTTCTTTTCAGTTCTGATGGCCTTATACACAGAACAAAAATCTATTCTGTACTGCTATTTTTCACTGACATTTTGTTTCAAAGAAATAGGGTCAGCTTCTGCATGAGTTCAAAGTGTGTGATACATACATGAAGAAATGCTTAATGTTTACATTTCTGGTCAGAAAAGACATGGCCTCAAAACTCTATGTGTTTCAGGACCAGCAGTTAGCGTAATGGCTGTGTCACTGGACTCCCATGGAGTTGACCGCCGTTCACGTCCCGGACCTGGGGGCTTAAAACTCTCTATGCCCTTTATGGTGTGCAGTTGAATGTCTCAGCCACCCTTGCCTTGGCTCAGAAATTCAAACACACTGGCCTTCATCAGCCTGCCACCAGGACTACCGGCCTGTTTACTGTTCCTCCCCACTTCTCTCCAGGTTAACACAGACTATCCTTCAGCTATCCGTTTAAATGCACATTCCCAGGAGAGTCTGCTTTGTCACCTTAGGTAAAATAGCTCCCTGTTTTATGCTCTTCTAGACCATGTACTTTCTTTAAAGCATGCATCACAAATCATAATCGTAAATGTATGTTTATCTTTTTTATTAATAAAAAAAGTTTAAGGGCTGCCTCATGGACTCGTGGTTTAGGGAACTGGATCCCACACGGCTGACTGCATGGTTTGAATTCCAGCCCTGGCAGCTTAAAAAATACATAGGTGTATGTGAGCTTAAAATTCCTTACAGAATGGTGAAATGAAGGAGAAAGGATTGCAGTGTGACTACACCCATGGGGGTGCTTTCTCTCTTTTCTTCTTTCTGTCTCTCCCTATCTTTTCTGGTAAACATATGTGCCCTCTGGCAAATTAAAACAATAAAATAATAGTTTTCATTGCAAGTGACAGAAATCTAAAATAACACTATTCAGTGTGAGTGTTGCACAATATCTAGGCATTTTCTAAAACCTAAAGAGACAATACAGAAATCAGGTCACCTCTACAGACTTTAAGTTCTGGAAGCAATGATAAAACTAGCAGTAATTTGTTTTTCTCTTTACCATTTATAACTAATTTATGCCCACTTCTGGTTGACTTTATTCTCTTACTCTAAATGAATTTTTTTCATACAGTGAGTATCATGATAAGCAGAAGTTTCTGGACTCTCTCCCTTTCCAGGTAGAGCAACAATTCCTTCTGATCCAGTTTGGGTGCCATGGGCCAACTGTGGACCAATCATAGCAATTATGAAATGGAGTACTACATGTGACTGACCCAGTTAAAGAGAAAGGGCCACTCCTTTGTGGCAGGGTGACTATTACTGAAAGAAAAAAGTATAAAAGTACAACACAGACTCAACTGGGACCAGCAGTTGGCGTAATGGCTATGTCACTGGACTCCCATGTAGTGGACTGCAGTTCGAGTCCCGGACCCAGTGGCTTAAACTCACGCCAGGTTTGTGTGCATGCGTGCCCACAATCCCAAGAGGAGAATAGAGGAAAAGGGATTGCGGTGTAGCCATCCCCCTGGGGGGTGATTTCTCCCTCTCTCTCTCTCTCTCTCTCTCTCTGTCTTTCTGGAGAGCACACACACCCTATATCAAATAAACCTCTCCAAAAAAAAAAAAAAAAAAAAAAAAAAAAAAAAAAAAAAAAAAAAAAAACCATATACACAACACAGATTCAACCTAAAAGTGCACTGTACAACCAAAATAATGATTTGTGTACTTATTTGTTTAATATTCATATCTGCTACCAGATGGAAAGCTTCATAATGGGCAGGAAATGTACCCATTTTTAGCATCATTATATTCCCATTACCTATAACAGTGTCTAAGCATAAAAGATATTGTAATGTTTACTGATTAAATGAATATATACTTGTAAAGAAAAATGTTTTGATTAAGAAAAAAGAGGTTAATGGGGAGGCCATGGGTCCTATCAAACAGTGAGAATTTACTGATATTTACTGGTGTAGTGAGGGTCAAGATGTGATTTAAACATTTTGTGTGTGTATATATGTGTACACTCACTTTTGTTTCCCTTTCTTGACATTTTTAAGTCTTAGTTCAAGCAAACAGGCAAGGAGACTTACATGGGGAGAAGAGTACTGGGCAAACAGATGTTATATTTCCAATGAGCTAGTCCTGCTGAGATCAAATTAGTTACATAGCCCTGCTTTATACGCTGTAAGCCTAGTTGAGGAGATATTGGATAATTCTAGCCTTAACTATTTCCCATCTCTCTGAGGATGGCAACCTCACATTACCCATTTAGAAGAGCCACAGGCACTTCACCTCCATGGAAAATGACACTCAATAGGTTTGCAACACAATGTGGGAACACTGAGCTAGCTAGTACAAGCATGGGGAAAATCCTCCTGAGGTTCCTTCGACTGCCTGCCAGCAAATCATTCCCTGTTGCAATGCATTTTAATGCATTCCTGGGAGTCTAACATTTGTGAAAGTTTTAATTCCTATATTCCCATATCAGGTTTTTTCTTGAGTCTTAATCACTTTGTGAAACTCAATCCACAGGTCGTGGTTGAATTTAACTATAGTGTTTAAGATGCAACTGATGAAAAGGGCAAAGAGAAAGACAGAAAACAAAGAGAGTCCACCAAAATGAAGAGAGAGAACCTGATAATTTGCATGTACAAGAAAAAGAAGAAAAGAGAATGGAGGTAGAGGGTGGAGGAGCAGAGGGATTGAGACTTTAACTTTTACTGAGCATTTAGGATGTGCCAGGCTCTGCTAGATATTTTACAAGTGATGATTTTTCTACTCATCCTTTCAAACTAATGAGGTATCTCTTATCTCAGTACAGCATATGAGAAAATGGAATCTCAGGGATGCTGAATAATTAGTCTGAGTTTACACTAAGTCCTACATTTCTGTTCTTGTTCATTCTTGGGAATAAGAAAGGTAGAGATAAAAGGATAAAAGATTTTGAAGAAGAGATAGTTAAGGCACCAAAGAGCTGCATAGACGGAGATGTTCCTAAATTAAACTAATTTAATTTGGATTCTCTAGTTGCATTATGAACCACCCAAAAGTGCATAATTTAGTTGGAATAATTTAACTAAAAAGAGGTAATTTATTAGAAAAGATCTCATTAGTTGAGACAGTTGATACATATGAAAGAGCTTAACTCACCATTTATGTTGGAAACATTTTCTCCCAGGAAAAATCTGAATGACTGAGTCATTCACATAAAATAGAAGACTAAATTCACTTGCTTTGAGTTTCTCATCAGCTCTTAGATCTCTAATGAAAGAGAATGTGCATGCACCTCTTAAAGGGACTGCAAATCCCAAGTATGGCACAAACCCTTGCATGGAACAGGCCTACTTTGCAAAATATAGTGATATCCCTATTGATTTAATTAAATAGTCAATATCCAGTGAATCTAGTCTTTGCAGGTTTGTTGTACTAAAGTAGAGTAACATTGTACATAATAATTATTGGGCCCACATCTAAATGTAAGTTCCTTTTTATCCACCGACACCTAGTTAGCTTTTCTACTATCTTGGAAATTAAATGTTGTTATTCTGTTCTAACTACTGTTTCTTGAAGTCTTTGTTTTTGTTTTATAATTCATTTCAATCATCTCATTCAACTCGAGTTTCTTCCTTTTGTTCTCTCTACTTTCACCTCTGTCAATTCTTTATTCCTTTAAAAAATAAATGTTTCAAGACTGCACAGTGGTTAAAGAATGACCCTTACTTACTTTTAACCAGGTTACAAACATATTCAGAGAAAATAGTTGGCTCAGACTCAGTGTTCAAACTTTGTTTCCTACCAGAAAGCAGGAACTACAGTCCTGGATCAAGACATAACCCTACTTTTCAGACACTGCTGTTTACCTACCCCACTTCTGCTTTACTGAGGAACCCTGGTTTTGTTCAAGAAGAGAATGTGCTCAGGTCAAATAATAGAATATTATTATCATCTTTTGATAATTGCAGCAAAAGGATATCTAAAAGCCCACTAGGCCAAGTAGCTGCAAGTATATGTTAATGGGACACATTTAAGTTGCAAAATGCACAACTCATACCACTGTACTTAATAACTCTGTAGCCAGGGCTACTGCTCTATGATCCTTGAAATATGATGTTTCAGCTTGCCCTTCTCAGGTATTTGCTATTTTATCCTTTCTCAATGCTTCCAATAGGAACTCAGTCATTTGGATTGTTATCTACCAACATATTCTTATTACTATTTTACAACATTACACTACATTGATAAAAGGAGAATACATTACTGCCTACTTAGAATGAAAAGGAAGGGACAGTAGTATAAGTACTGTTTTTCTTTAGCCTTTTTTTTTTTTTTTTTGTGGTATTTCCTCTTACTGCTTTTCATTCATGTTGGTAGCATCATCCATCACGTTCTTTCCTACCATTCCCTTAACAAGATTCTCTCAGGAAAGGATGTGTATTAGTGATCTGAGTCATAATAGGCCTGTAACTCATCAACTATACATTATTTGAGAGGTTAGTATATGTTAGGCATGAGAAAAGAGTAGAGAGAAAAAAAGACATGGCTCCAATTTCCATGGAGCTTATATTTTATCAAAGAAGAAAGATAGGAAATACTTTCAAATTGACATTTAAATAACTATAGTGCCTGGAATTATGTAATCACAGAAGCAGGAAACTCCACTGTAGTCTGAAGAAAGGTAAAATGCTTTCCTAAGGAAAGGATAAGTAAACTGAAGCACAAAGTGCTGTCTTTTGCAAGGGGATTACAGTCTGCTTTGAAGTGGACACAAATGCAGTTAGAAGACCTAGGAGTAGTAGAGAGCATGGAAAGTTTGAAGAACAGAGAGCCAAAAAGGATGAAGAGGAAGATTCAATGTGGGACTGAAGATGTAAATAGGAGCCAACCCATACAGTACCATCTCTCATGGTCTTGTGCATTTTAAACTTTCAAATTGTCAGAGGCTAACTCTCACAGAAAAAAGTCTAAGCCTCAGAAAAAAACTTAAGTTGAATTGTCCATGGCCCAAAAGTCTAAGTATTTTGAGAGATATATTTCTCCCAAGAGCCATTAGATATGGTTTAGGTAATTTGTTCTCAAAGGTATTTGTAGCTCTTGAAAAGAAAACATACATATTTCCAATCACAAAAGAATTAAGTGAGCTAGTGAAAACTATCTAAATTTGGTAAGGTTTAATTTTTTTAAAAGAATCATTTTATTTAATGTATTATTTTCCAGTTTGATCAGAAAGAGAGAGGATGAGAGAGAGAGAGAGAAATAGAGAGAGAGAGAGAATGAGAAGGCGAGCTACCATCCAGAATCTGAACTGTGATCAGCCATGTGGGAGTCCAACCTCTAACCACCACCCCACCTGCTGGTCCCACTAACATTTAATTTTCTCATCTGTATATTGGAGCTAATATTATTTGTTCCACATGGTTGCATAACGATTATATATGAACCATTTTAGTAAGAAACTAAAATTATAAACTATCCAGAAAGTGTCAGGATTCTTGTTATACGAATGCTACATTTATCTCTAACCTGTGTATGTGTTGCTAACAGTGCCAAAAATCTAATTATAATCAAAATGGTTTAAAGTTGTTTAGATCTCACATGCATCCAGTCCCATTTATTACTCTGTTACCATGCCATTTTAGAGGTATAAAAACTAAGGTTTAGAAAATTGAATAAATAGCTTAAAGTTTTATAGTTAGGAAATAATGGTACTGAGTTTGATTCAGTAGACTGTTCAAAAGCTGCATCTGATATGAGCCCTTGCTCATAAATATAAAGTTAGCTCATATGTACCCTAAATACCAAGTGTTAATATTCCATTAATTGAAACTTTGAATCATGAAGAATGTGAAATATATTCACACTAAGAGTTAGGTGATGCACAGTGTATCTCTCATGGAGTCTCAAACATTTTTATAGAAATATAATCAACACTGGGATTACAGGTATTGTCAGGGTGGAGGAGGCATTACATAGCCAAATGACTTGGCAATGTTGTAACTAGTTGCTAGAAGATATGCCTCAAATATAGACTACTGAATGTCTTAGAAATTTTGTTTTACAAAGTCTGGAGAAAAATATTTTTTCACTGTAAATTATATTTAGAAAACAAATAAATAGATTGAAGAATTAACTATAGTTT
The DNA here is from genome assembly GCA_026018925.1 of Tupaia tana. NCBI lineage: Eukaryota > Metazoa > Chordata > Mammalia > Scandentia > Tupaiidae > Tupaia > Tupaia tana. The sequence goes on from JAKSZU010000003.1 coordinate 183,264,146, forward strand.
AACTTTCTATATCTGAAAAATAAAGGAAATTATACCTAACTCTTTACCTTTTCAAATGGAACATCGAAAAGTATTAATTTTCAGTTAAAATAGTAAAATGGTGATAAAAATGTGATAAATTCATTAAAGGTTCAAATATACTCTATATGAGACCTGGGTAAACAACAGTCTATGCAATGCAGTGGAGAAAAGAAAGTCTCTTAAGTAAATGTTGCTCACAAAAACTAGATATTCACCTGCAGAAAAATGAAACTGGACCTCCATCTCTCACCATTAAGAAAAATAAACTCAAAATGGGTCAAAGATTTAAATGTAAAACTTTACACTATAAAACTACTGGTGAAAAGCAAAGGGAAAACTCTTGAAGACATTCGAGTAGGCAAAGATTTCTTATATAAGACCCCTACAGCACAAACAATAATTCCCAAAATAGACAAGTGGGATTACGTCAAGCTAAAAAGCTTCTACACAGAAAAGGAAACAACAATTAAAGTGAAAAGACAACCCTAAGAATGAGAGAAAATATTTGTAAACTATGTATCAGACAAGAAATTGATAACTGGAACAATTTAGAGAACTCAAGCCGCTCACCACAAGAGAAAAAAAAAAAGAATAATCTAATTTAAAAATGGGCAAGTGAGTTGAACAGACAACTGCTGAAGGATGACATATAAATGGCCAAAATACATATTAAAAAATGTTTCACATTTCTTATCATAATGGAAATGCAAATAAAAATCACAATTAGATACCACTTAACTCCAGTCAGAATGGCTATAATATAAATAATAATTATAAAAAAAAAGTGCTGGTGACACTGTGATGAAAAGGGAATTATATTACACTATTGGAGGTAATGTAAATTAGTACAACTGCTATGGAAAACAACATGGAGAGTCCTCAAAAACCTACAAATAGAACTACATATAGCCTAGTAATGCCACTCCTTGGCATTTACCCAAAGGATAGGAAAACATTCAGTCGGAAAAACACTTAACACATCCATGATTATTGCAGTGTCATTTACAATGGCTATGACATGAGATCAAAATAAATGCCTAAAGATTAATGAACAGATTGAAAAAATGTAACTCACATACAGTATGTAATATTACTTGGCCATAAGTAAAAATAAGACCCTGTCATTCGATTCAAAGTGAATGGCTACAGGAGATTTAAGGCTAAGTCAATTAAGCCAAATTATGAAAGACAAATACTGTATATTCCTGATCAATATATACCAAATGACTACACTTTATGGCAGAAATTGAATGATCCAAAGTATGATAGTAGGGAGACCAAATGTAAATATCTGAGACTGTATGGGGAGGAATGGATAGTAGAGGGTGGGTAGAAGAGACTGAGGGAAGAAACACCAAACAGACACAAGAATGTAAACCTCTCTAGTGAAAATGATGAATATGTTAATATCTTTTATTTGCTTGTCGTATACTGTATTTATACTTTGAAAAACTGTATTATGTACTATAGAGGTGTACAACAATTCAACACAAACAACAAATTGTGTATATATATATATATATATATATATATATTATAAATAATACACACACACACACATACATACATACATACATACATACAAACCTAGAATCTATGGAACAAATCCTTCCTGCAGTCTTATTTTGTAAAGATCATCACTGGAACATAACACATATGCTCATTTTCATATTATCTATGCTTCCTTCCCATGCCAACTTCAGAGCTGAGTAGTTGCCAGAGACTATGTTCCACACACCTGAAAAGATTTAATCTCTGCCTACCACTGCTCTAAATAAAATGATAAAAGACAGTTTGAGGGTCAGTTTAAGGACAGGTTAGCTAAGAGAACCAAGAATATAATAAGCCTTGGTGGAGAAAACCAGGAAGGTGGTGGGGATGTTATTGATGCTGCCAGTAAACAGTGTCCTAAGGAGGCTGTGTAACTACTGAGGAGAGGTAGTAGCAGAACATGTATGTGGAGCAGGAACCAGAGGAGAATAATGGAGTAAAGTCAGAGTAAAGGTGATCAGGGAGCAGAGTGCAGTCAGACCACAGTCAGGGATAAGGACATGATCAGGGATTAGAATGTCATTGGAGAGTAGGAGCTGGTCACAGTGGTGAGGAATGGGGTGAAGTTGGGGAGTTGAATGTGGTCATTTTACACAGTATAGTCAGGAAGCCTGGTCTAACTAGGAGCAAGGATAACAACAGAGTGTAGTCAGGGAGTTGTAAGTAGTTACGAAGGTGGATGTGATCAGGGAACAGGATGTAGTCAGGGAGAAGGGTATAGACAGGCAGGCAGATTAGTGTGCTCATGGAGGTAAAAGCAGTATGAAGCTCTGTACACAGAGTATTGTCATGAGTAGGTGTTTAGCGAATGGAGTGTGGTCAGGGAACTGAATGCTATCCTGTAGCAGGATGTGGTCACTGAGCTGAGTGAAACCAGAGAGCAGACTGTATTCAAGGAGCCAGAATGTCATCAGGGAGCAAAGTGTCCGTTACAGAGCAGAGTACAGTCTGCAAGCAGAGTGTGCTCAACGAGCAGAGATCAGTCAGGGAGGTGAGTGTCATCAAGGAAGAAGGTTTTGCTGCTGGGAACCAGAGTGTAGTCAGGGAGGTCAGGGTAGTCAAAGAACTGGTTATAGTAAGAAATCTAGCTATTTTCAGGCAGTCTGAGCGATAATCATAAAACCTCAGAGAGTCAGAGATGCTTGCAGTAGTGAGACTGAGACACCATTTCGAGTTTCAACAGTAGGTTAGGCTTTGTTCACCCTTGGAGTAATTCCCCTCTACTTAATCCCTACATAGAGAAGCATCAAGTGCCTATTTTAAGCCAGGCACTCTGCTAAGTGCGCTTCTACCTGCCAACTGTGCAATTGCCTGGACCAAGGACAGATGTTATTATGTCCTAAAGGAAATCAGAAGCTACAAAGATGGAAACTGATTTCTCACTGAGGCCAGCGTACTGGGATCATGGGAATGTCTGACTGAATATGGCTGTACTCTGCGTTTATACAAATAATAATGTGAATAATTATAAAACTCAGGACACACATGCCTGCCAGCCTTCATCATTGTGTCTAATGTTAGTTGAAACTCATTGTGTATAAAGAAAAGAATAGAGGTTTATGTAATGAACTACAATGCTTTACTCAAAATGATTTGTCAGTTTCAGAGAATACCTTTAATGTTATATAGTAAATTAAACATTGAGTAGTTGGAGGATTTCCCCCCATACTGCCAGTTGTTAATGCAGTTTGACAATATACCTAATCAAAATCATGTAGCTTAATTGCCTTTGATGCATTCATAATTATACTTACCAGGACTTTAATACACAACCCACAACACATACAAGCACCTCGATACACAAAGCACAGAATCCTCCCACATATAAAGACTAAAAAAATAATTTAAGAGGTGATTATTAGAAGAAAAATGCTGCAATGAAGTTTTGTGTTCTGAAATCATTTTCATTTTACATCTTGGGATAAATGTGTGTTTTCTAAATTTCTCCCATATATTATATTTTTAGTAATAGATAGTTCATCTAAATGTGCTGTAAATACAGCTTGTAGGCAACATTTATTGCTTCATAAAATCAAAACTGAGTGAAGTTGTCAGGTGGAAGAACAATTAAGCCATTTAACTGGGTTGTTAGAAACAATAGGATTTTCTTGGAAACCATGAGCTTATAAGAGACTGTAATTTTAAGGTAAGCTTTCATGAATACACAAACATCCTACACATTGTCAATCTGCATAGTCTTTGAGAAGAAATTCAAAAGAGGGTTATTCTGCTTTGGTCAGTGAAAGACCTCTGATTTTGCTTTTGGAACCGTTTTGTTTGTTTGTTTGTTTGTTTGTTTTTGTTAGTCTGAAAATATAATCCAGAATCTGTAACACTGAAGCCCAACCAGTAAGAAAGGAAGCAATATAGTTAAAACCATAATCACGTCAAATGTTTAAAATGTAGAGGTCAGTAGAAAGAAATCTTTCATAAAGCACCTCATTCATTTTCCAAGTCTGTTACTTAGTCACCAATATAATAAATACAGAGATCTCACTTAGGAGCAATGACCTCTCTGTAGATTTGTTCACCAAGTTATAGTTTATCAGGAAACTTGAAAAAGTTTGTGAAAAACAGGAATTAAAATATGAGTTCATTTTTCTGTGTAAAAATAAATTGAAATCCATGCATAGTTTTGTCATAATACACATCTTCCATTAACTTCTTGAAGACTTTGTACTTTGAACAGCTTTCAAATGATATTTTAAGTCATTGACTGTCTCATTCTTCTTTACAAACCAACTTATTCTACCCAAATTTCTGTAGGCATTGACCTATGCATAATTGCAAATTTTTACTTCTATGTAGTTTCTCTTTGCTAGAAAAAAATATTTCCTTCTCCAATTATTATAATTGCATCCACTCTTGAGGACTCTGCTAAAAATTGATGTGTTCTGTAAAACCTTCCTGAATACTCAAGTCTAAACTAATCTTTACTACGAGTAAAGATTGTTTTATACTTTATATATACCTTTCAGGCAAATAGTGTCTCTACACTAACCACTTTTAAGAACAGCTTATTTTGACTCTGTACCGCAGGTAGGTTGATTAACAGGTTTGATCATTCACTGCACACATTTAAAAGCTATCATCTTTGTGATTATAAAATGGCATTAAGCAATTTCCTCACTTGAGCTTTAGCTGAGGGTCTCCAAAAAGTTCATGGAAAATGCATCTCATGAGAAAAGTACACAAGCATTTCAAAAATGTTTCCCACTAAAATAAAACCATATTTAATTCCAACTTTCTGCAACTTCTTGAAGTACCATCATATGTGTCTGGGTTCTATGTCTGGAGCAGGAGAGGGGCTGGGCAGGAAGTGAGTCAGAATAAGAGGTGTAGGTTATACTGTCACCGAGAGAATGAGAGTCAAGTCAATTGCAGCAACTCTAGCCTGACCCAGACAAGTCCAAACTGTACCCACTGATGTGACTGGACCTCTCAGTTTAGTGTAGCAGAGATGTATTTTTTTTCCATTATTTTTTTCCATTATTTTCTTCCTTCCTTAAGATGCAGTCTGAATAAAATTCTCATTGGCTCATTATCTTAGTCAGGGAAACAGAATCTCATTAAACTGGAGAGCAAAACAGTCTTCTTTCACACTTCCAAGAACAAAACCATCTCTAAGTTTCCCATATTTTGAATAAAATCCTATTACCAGGCTTTGACATGATCTATATATGACTTCTCATTGTTTTGTAACTCCTATTTTATTTTTACTTACTTTATTTTTGTAATACATGCAATCACTGTATATCATCACATCTTGCAAAATGCATTTTCCTAGTATGAATACACTGTACATTAGTCCAGTTAGGAGCTAGAAAAAATATTATGAAAGAAACATTAACATACCATTCACCCTTTTTACCTGTCCTCACAAAGGAAAAAGTGGTAATAGAACTTGCACGAATGGTCTGTGGAATCATTCATTTGTCATTAACTCTTACTGAACTGTATTGACAATAGGTACTTTCAGAGATATTATATTCTTAGAATAGAGATGGAAACATTACATTTGCCTTTGTCTTTTATTTCTCCTCACAAACCCTCGTCATCAAACATACTACATCACTCATGTACGTCTGCATCTAGTTAATGACGACCAAGGTTTCACTGGACAACTAAATTATCTTAGGTTCTGGAGACACAAAGACAAATGGTACTAGGCATCTGCTATGAAGAAATTCACTTTCAACTTAGGGAGACAAAATGTACACAAATGGTTAAAATTCAGTGGAGGAAATGCTAGAACAGAAGTTATGTTTCAGGTGCTATGTGATACTAAGAAAGAAGTGACTGATTTTTTTTTAAAATAATCATTCAGTATGGCAGAAACCAGATGAGACAATGAATGAGATAGAAATCTTATGGAAGCCTATCAACCATAAAAATAAAAGTTTATCCTATATATATGATATCTATATATCTGAAACCACTATACATATATAGTGAGAATAAAGAAATAAGAACATGGTTGGGAGCCAGATTTCTCATTGTTGGAGAGAAGAGTTATAGACAGACAAGAAATTAAGGTCAGAATAAGCTGTCCTAGTGAACAAGAATCAGAGACATCAGTATGATCTTATATTTAGCATTATATGTATACAAAGGAATAGATATAGAGATAATTGTAGATATTTGTAAATATATAGACAAGTATACATAAATATATATCTAAGAGTGTTTAGAAGTAATAAAATCTGAGAAGCAATGAGTACATTGTTTTCTCTGGCTAAATCTGCAGCTGGAATTATTTCAAAAGTGGTAGCAGACCCAGCTGTGGGGTGCAAGTAGGAGGCACTGCTGTGCAATTGACTGAGGCCACATGGGAGGCCTGGGTTCTGGTCCTGGCTTAACCTAAATAGGCTGGGCATGGTGGTTTGTGCCTGTGGTCCTAGCTAATTGGAAGGCTGGGACAGGTAATCACAACATAGTACGACCCTGTCAAAAACGCCTTTTTTGGTTTCTTTCCTTTTCTCTCTTCTCTCTCACTTTATTTAAATACATACATACATAAAGGTAATGACAGGGAAGCTCCTTCAAGGGATTGTTCCTAATCATCCCAAGATGGAACCAGTTAGAATCCCAAAGAAAAAGGGGACCAGTAGGTTGTCATGGTGATTAAGGCACTGGACACTCCCAAATGGCCGATGACAGTTCAAGTCCGGACCTTGTGACCTGCTTTCTCAGTTCCGCTGCTTCTCCCCCTGGTGTGTGTGTGTGTGTGTGTGTGTGTGTGTGTGTGTGTGTATCTGGTCAAACTAAAATAAATGAATGGGGGCCAGCAGGTAGCATGGTGGTTAAGAGCCCTGGACTCCCACATGGCCAACTGTGGTTTGAGTCCCAGACCTGGCGGCTTGCTTTCTCACTTTCCCTCTCTCTCTCTCTCTCACTCTGTCCCTCTCATTAAAAAAATGAATAAGTAAAATGAAATAATTCTTAAAAAATAATAGAATAATTCCAAAGTAAAAGCACTAAATACCATGTGAATAGTCCAAGGCTCCACAGCATTTATTAAGGGAATTTACATATAGAGGGCTGAACTGTGCTTGAGAAGGACTGTGAGAGAGAGAAGATCTGGTTATGGAGATTATTTGTGGATTTAAGGGATTTAACTCAGAGCTGCGTTTGTTTCCATGTGTTTAGCAACATGTTTGATCTCTCCATGTTTTGAACAAGTTTATTAGCACGTGGAAAGTTCCTTGGCACCTTCCAGGCTTCAATTGGGTCTATGCCTGCTGGGAATTCATGCAGTTGGCCTTGTCTCAGAGTGGTCAGGACACTGTTTCTAGGTAAGGACAAAGAAAGCGAAGTGGGGCAGGACATCAGGAGACCCTACAGATTTTCAGCACCTAATTCTTTGGTTTTTTTTGTTTTGTTTTGTTTTGTTTTATCATAATACTCCAAAAATTTAAGCAGCATCCATACAGAAATAACTGAATCTAGGATCCTACAGATTTTCAGCACCTAATTCTTTTTTTTTTTTTTTTTTTTTATCATAATTCTCCAAAAATTTAAGCAGCATCCTTACAGAAATGACTGCAACTAGGACCAGGGTAGGGAAAATACAAGATCAATTTGGAATGTCATATAGTATTAGAAAGTAAGGAAGTATTTTCAAGGAAGAAAGATGGCCATTTGTGAAAGGAACACAGAACGAACTTGAAAAAGCTACAGTTGTCAAAGCTGGAATGATCTGGGAACCAGCAGTTAGCGTAATGGCTATGTCGCTGGACTCCCACGTAGTCGACCGCGGTTCGCGTCCTGGACCCAGTGGCTTAAAACTCATGCCGGGCGCGTTTGCATGTGTACCCAAGATCCCAAGAGGAGAATGGAGGAGAAGGGATCGCAGCGTGACCATCCCCCCCCGGGGGGTGATTTCTTGCTTTCTGTCTCTATGTCTCTCTCTGTCTGTCTGGTGAGCGCACGCGCCCTGTAGCGAAAATCTCTCCAAAAAAAAAAAAAAAAAAAAAATACTGCATGTCAACATCTCTTACTATAAGGGAAATGCAAATCAAAACCACAATGATATACCACCTAACCCTAATCAAAATGGCTAAAATTTAAAAAAAAAAAAAGAATGATTAGTGCTAGTGAGACCGTGGTGAAAAGAGAACCCTCCTATACTGTTGGTGGGAATGTAAATTAATGCAGCCATTATGAAAAACAATATAAAGGTTCCTCAGAAACCTTCAAATAGAACTACCACGTGACCCAGTAATTTCACTCTTAGGTATCTATCCAAAGGAAAGGAAAATCCTTAGTTGGAAAAACACCTGTATATCTATGTCTATTGAAGCATTATTCACAATGCTAGGACATGGAATCATTTAAATGTAAATGTCCAAGAACAGAGGAGTGGGTTGAAAAAAAAATGTGGCACATATACATTATGGAATACCACTCAGCCATTAAAAACAATAATAATAAAATAAACAATGAGAGCCTGGCATTTGATAGTGGATGAATATGGAAGACTGAATGCTAAGCAAAGCAAGACAATTTGTGAAAGACAAGCACTGTATGTCCTTGCTCTACAACAGAAACTGAAAGACTGGACAACTACAGATACTAGATACAACCTAGGAGGGCATCAATAGTAGGAGGTGGATAATAGGCAGCGGCAAGGAGGGCATCAGGGAAAAAAAATATTTAACAGACACAAAAATAAAAAGTTTTCTGTTGAAGATAGTTTATATGGTAATATCTTTTACTTCACTAATGTGCACTGTATTCATTCTAGGAAAAACCAAGCTGTGTGCTATGAAAATGTATAGTGATTAAATGTAAATTTTAAATGTGAAAAAATTAAAAATTAACATAGCATTGGATTATAACTCAAAGCATGAAATAGATGCATATAAGTCCATACTGATATAAAATACTAAATACCTGAAAAGAGAGAAGTTATATATCATTATTTCAGAATTACCAAACAAAATGAACCTATATATGTTCATTGCTTGAAAGGATACATTTTGTATTTATCTTTTCTATGTCCCAATGATGTCTTCAGCGTATTTAATACATTTCTTTGAAAAATTGGGGGGACGAGCAGTTAGCGTAATGGCTATGTCACTGGACTCCCATATAGTCGACCGTGGTTCGTGTCCCAGACCCAGTGGCTTAAAACTCACGCCAGGTGTGTGTGCGTGCGTGCCCAAGATCCCGAGAGGAGAATGGAGGAGAAGGGATTGCGGCGTGGCCATCCCCCCTGGGGGGGTGATTTCTCACTTACTATTGCTCTGTCTCTCTCTGTCTGGCGAGCGCACGCGCCCTATAGCAAAAAATAATAATAATAATAATAATAAATAAAATTTAAAAAACCTCTCAAAAAAATTGAGAAAAAAATCAATAAAATTGGATTATAAAGTTCACTTTGTCATTGATTTCAGTCATTTCTTGTTCACACTGGACCCTTTGCCTGTCCTGTTCTTTGCCCTGTTCTTTTACTCATCCAAGCCTATTTCATTCTTTATTATCTGACTCAATTGTCATTTTTGACCTTGATCTTAATAAATTTCAGATCAGTGTGGTGCAAAAAAGAAAAACACTTTATATATCTTTGGTGATTTGAGTTGTTCAAGTTCAGACTAATTTTTCTCTCTTACTATACCTAATAGAATGACACAATTTAGTACCTTAGTATTTCAATTTTTTAATTTCATTTCCCCACTAAATAATAAAGTCTTGGAGAGTATGGAATTTAATATCTATTGACTTCGTATACCACATAATACCTATAACATTACACTTCAGGCATTCAAAAATATATTTGAATATTGGGTTGAGACTTGTTAACTAATTCCAGGGAATAAAACAACATCAACAACTACATAATGTTTTCTGTTCTACCACTTCAGTCCTTTGGACACTACTAATGTGGAACCTGCTAAGTACAGTGGCAGGCGAGAGAGAGAGGAACATCACACTACACATGTTCTCCATTTAGTTGGGGAAATGAAACACTACATTTAAATTTTTCTATATCTGAAATTATTAGATCAAATATTTTGTGGGTTCTATGGTTTTTGCTAGGATGGAATGTGAATCTTAATTAAGAAATGCCAATAGTATACAAACAGACTTTAACAAGTTCATGGAAAAACGTAATTAAAGTACAAAAAACTTGAATTCCATGTTTCATTTTTTTTCATAATACATATTTTCCATGAATCATTTGGAAACCAAACCTTCCTATGGCTGTCTCTCTGGAATGCTGATGGATGACCACATGGTCTGTACCCTCTTGGACACTGCTTTTCTAAGGTGAAGAAATCACTCTACACTGCCTTTCAGTTAGCTTGAGAAGCTATCCTTTACTTCTGAATGGATGACAATCCAATAATGTAAAGTGATAAAGTTTTTCCTGTGGGGGACACTTGTTTTTAACAGAAATAATTGCCCTAAAAATATATATTTCTTCCAGGTGTTTTTGTTTTCTTTTGTTTTGTTTTGTTTTTGTTGTTGTTGTTTTCGTTTGTTTGTTTTTAGCTATCAAAAATATACCTGTGGTACTCAAATAGGAACTACACATCTGTCATGGACTTATCATCTTCTTTGAATATATGGTTGTAGGTGAAATAGTGAATATAAGCAGTAGAGAGAAGGAGGTCATTTCATTGTGAGCACACGTCACCTATTACAGTAGAATGAAGCTTTGTTGCTGATGCTCCACAAATAATGAAATGAAGTAGAAAACAAAGAACATAAGGAATGACAGTAAAAGCACAACTGCATGATACAAACTACAAACTGTGGTGAGTTGCAAAGCACTATGTATCGATACTGTATCATGTACAATGTGGGTCAAATAAGAAAAATAAAGTATTATAAAGAAGAGAAAATTAGTGTAGGCAATTAATTACATATGTGTTGGGGAGACAAAAAGTCCAACAGTAAATGGTGAGGAACAACCCAGATAGCACGATGATCTAGAGAAGTAATATAACCCCAGTGAAGAACACATCCAGGATTTTTTTTTAATTTAATTTTTATTTTTTTAGAGATTTGCTACAGGCCATGTGCACTTGCTGGAGAGACAAAGAGACAGAAAGTGAGAAATCCCCCTCGCCAGGGGAATGACCATACCACAATCCCTTCTCCTCCATTTCTCTCAGGATTTTGGTCATGCACACCCATGCACCCAGCATGAGTTTTAAGCTGCCAGGTCCAGGACTCAAACTGCGGTTGACTGTGCAAGTCCAGCAATGTAACCATTATGCTATCTGCTGGTCCCAAGGATATGTTAAATCAGATCACCAGGCTCTCTCCTCTTCCCACTCTCCAATCTCCAGTTGTCCCAGTAGCAAGCCTAGCTCAAAACCAGTGGGCAGGGAGAAGCCTGAGAAAAGTATTATAATTGCAGAAGCAGCTCCTGAAATGGCAGAACCAAGCAGGAAGGCAGGGTGGGGAATGGACCTGGAAGTGAGTGAACACTTTAACAGAGCCTGTCTTTTTAAGATACTTTATGCAAAATCTGGGCAGGCATCCATTTCACTGTCAATGGAGAAAGTCATGCTGAGGATAGATGATACATTTTCAGGGATAATATAGAGCAAGTTTAGTCTTGCATTTATGAGGCTAAAAAATCTAAATTACTTTTGCACAGAAAAACAGAAAAATACATCATTACTTTCGCAATGATCTAATAATTTCTAAAACTGAAAATTATGAAACAGGTTATATCAGTTAAAATGAAGGAAAGATGGTACAAATATATTAATATTCACCAAATAATACAATAGGTCATTTCTTGAGAACCTGCCATCTTGGCGGTGGTGTCATATGTTTGGGGACATTCCAGAGAAGTCCAACTAAAGAAGATGGCACCTGCTCTCAAGGAGCCCTAAGACTACTGATGGTCAGTAATACTACAACTCCAGACAGTCAATAAATAGGCATTCAGGATGCAGCATAAAAGAATGATAAAGAGAAAGGACTTGGGGCCAGCAAGTGGCATAATGGTTGAGGCACTGGACTCCCACATGGCATACTGTGGTTCAAGCCCCGGATGCCAGTAACTTGAAAATCACACCAGATGTGTGTGCCCAAAATCCTGAAAGAAGACTGGAGGAGAAGAAATTGTGGTGTGGCTGTACCCCCTGGAGTGTGATTTCTCACTTTTCCACTCTATCTATCTCTCCTGCAAGCACACACATCCTATGGCCAAAACCTAAAAAAATTAAAAATACATAAAAAAGAGAGAGAAAGAACTTGACCCATTGCTGGGATCCAAATCCTGAATACACCAATTACCTGTCTGGAATTTTGAAAAAAATACGTAAATTTTCAGTACTTCAGTTTTCCTATGCATAAAAATGAGAGTAAATAATTGTACCTATCTTGGGAACAGCAGTTAGCGTAATGGCTATGTCGCTGAACTTCCATGTAGTTGACTGCGGTTCGAGTCCTGGGCCCGGTAGCTTAAACTCATGCCGGGCGCGTGTGCATGTGTGCCCAAGATCCCGAGAGGAGAATGGAGGAGAAGGGATAGCAGCGTGGCCATCTCCCCGGGCGGTGATTTCTCACTTTCTGTCTCTCTGTCTCTCTCTGTCTGTCTGGCAAGTGCACGCACCCTGTAGCAAAAACCTCTCAAAAAAAAAAAAAAAATCATACCTATCTTATAACATGGTCATAAAGAGGAAATTAGTTACTGCATAGAAAGCACTTAGGTCAACTTTTGCCCAAGTAAGCATGCAGTGGTATTTTGAGCTTATTAAGGAGAAGTAGTGGGACAAAACTAATTACTTTGCTCTTTGTCCATGTTGCTGAATTTTATTTTTAATTAACCCAGCTGTAAATGGGTATGAGTATGGATATGTACTTTAAATACATATATATTTTTTCATCAATATATGACTACACATACACAGACTTATACCCACATGTACAGTCTCTAACTTGTAGACAAAGGATGATGTGCATGACTGCCTGGTATTACTCCTGTCCAAATCCCTTACTGCATTTGATACCTTTCTCCTCTTATCAAAAGAGAGGGGAAAAACATCAATAAATTATTCATTACTGCAATCTGATCATAGCTCAGCAAATAAGAAGGGCAGTGGGACACTGTATAAGAAACATTATTAAAACAGTAACATTTGTCACATACAAACTACTTTACACTTTTCTTTTCCAAGTGTTTTTTGCTGTTGTTGTAACACAAACTTTTGTTGAAACACAAACTTATTTCACTTGCCTATCTGGTGTCTATGATATTAATCTATAAAAAGAATGCATTTTGCACAGCATTTTTGCCTAAGTATCAAACTGATTTTTATAGTAGAAATAAAGTATTCCCAGATGTTAGCTGCTCCAATTGTTGTCATTTCAGGCATTTCAGCACATAGACCTAAAAGTCTTTGGATATATAGGAACAGAACATTAAAACATCATTCCAGTTTTTAGGGAGGATTAGGTAGGTGGTGGTGGTCTTTTGTTTTGTTTTGTTTTGATTTTTGTGCTAAAACAAGTCTTTGGTAATATCTTGAATACTGAGAATGAAATGTTTTTTCAACTAATAAAAATATTGCTCATTTTCCATATGTTATAAATCATCAGGGTATGAAGACACCGGAGTTAAGTAATTGTTAATTTATGGGATTACAAACACTATTTCCCTGCCTGATTTTATAATTATAATCATTTTTGGACATTATAAAGAAAAGAGGGCATAGTCTTTGTCTCAAGCATCCTAAAGCCATGGTAAACACAACTGTTAATAGCACTGCAACATGCTACAGAATTACAAATAGAGACTGCCTTCTAAAAGCATCCCATTAAAGAAAGTGTTGTGTGGTACTGCAGGAGACTCACTAACTATAGGCCTTAAATGAAGTCTTTTGACTATTTGCCTTCTGAGGAATTTCACTAATATCCTACTGTTTTTCAAGCAATTAAAATGCAAATAAACACTTAAGGGTACTAGATTGGGAACCTAGATTTGAAAAGGATATCACTCTATATTCAAGAAGCTGCTTGGTTTCTTTTAATTGGATGCTTCTTTGTAGATGCACTATCTGATTAATACTATTCACTTCAGTCATTTTATTGGCTGATAGAACTTTTGTTTCTGAGCTTTTCATGCTTAATTCTGATTCTTCCCCTTACTATGACTATCAAGAAGTGTTCATCAAAAAGAAATCTAAAATTCTGCTGTGCATAAACATTTTCTCAAAGTTGAAAATTTAAAATCCTAAGATTAAGTTTAAGAATCTCTCTACATGCACTGAAGAAAGAGGCACTAATGTTTACTTAAAAATAAAGGAATAGCAGCAAGTTACTATTGCATTGTTTTCATCAACTAACTCTTCACCCATGAATAAATGTATGATGAAGTATATTAATATGTGAAAAAAGACTTCTTAACAAAGAGATGTCCAGATGGTGCTATGGCAATCTAAATGCTCCTAATGGAATTATATGATGCTTCTGCAACTGATGTCAAGGTATTTCATCTCATCTTCTCTGCAAATAGGCTGGTATTATCTCAGACTATAATTATAAAAGCTATCATAATTGTTCAAGAAATTGATAAAGATAAAATTTCTTTCATAACTCTCAGGATTACTAAAAGAAAAACTTTGATTTCATATTTGTCAGAAAATGATATTGCAGGTCAAGTGCAATTCTCAATTATGGTTTCAATTTATCTTTATTTTATTTTCCCATACAGGAAATAAAGATGTGTCTTTTGTACCATTTCAGTAGTAGAGGTGGCACAGAAAGATACTGTGAAACAAGAAGTTTTATATTGACATGCCCCATCTTTTTTTCTCATTCTCTTCACTTTAAAACTTTCTCCCTACCATCTCTAATATCCCCTAATGGAAAAAGGCAGACATGTGATTATAAGGTTTATCCATAGATTGAAAGTCAGAAATGATTAGCTGAGGGGGCCAAATGGTGATGCCATGGTAAAATGTGAGGCAGTCCTACATGGCAGTGTTCCTGGTAGAAGCCTGCAGACCTCCCTGAGTAGGCGGACATGTACTTGCCCACGATCAGGGGCTGGCTAAAGGCTGTTTGCACATTGTAGCATCAGGGCCCTGCTGAGGTGCTCTCTCCTTCCCTATCACCTCCCCACTCTCTCCATCTCTCGTACTCATGGAAGAAATAAATAAACTAAAAAAAAAAAAAATGTGGTTAGATAAAGTTGGATCTCTCAAAGAGATTTTCAGGAGACCTCAGATGAGCCATTAGATTTGAGATTAGTGCCTCCAAATTTGCATCAGCAAAGGAAAATATCGGGTCATTGGAAAAGTCATGACACATTTTTGCATAGAAAAACATGTCATGACTTTGCTGAAAACCCAGTAGTTTTACAGAGATTAGCCTGTATTATGGATTTGCTGGGTGAGAAGAAGAAAGAGGAAATAGTTCACCTCCTGTTCAAATCACAGAGTAGCTTTGTTTATGCATAAGCCCAAGATTTGTATGAAGGTGTTCAAGGCAATAATGGGATCAGAATGTGCCACCCTAAAATATGTCATTTTGGCATAAGGATTATTTTTGAGCAATTGCGAATCAACAGATGAAGGAAAAGTCCTCTGTCCTCTCTTTAACTGCTTCAAAGCAGGGAATAAATATTTCTTTGTGAAGGTGTCCCTCTATACAATGAAGAGGAGAGTACTTATCCATAGAGATGGGGTTTACACTGAGACTAGTTTGCAAGACCTTACTAAAATAATCCTTACTTTCTATTAATTCTCATACATATTTCTCAGTTTTATTCCACAAATTCTTGTCCTTGGAAGCCCAAACCTCTTTTCCTTTGTTCAAATGATCTATTAGTCTCCAAGTCTAAACACTGCTTTGAATTTTATTTCTTTTCTATTAAATTCTTGGACATATAATATATTAACAATAATGATAGACCTTTTTCTCCTATTATTCTGTCTTTTGCTGGTTTAATTAGCAGTCACCCAGTCACTAAACTTGTAGTAGAGGAAAAGTTTTTTCTCTCCCCACAGACATTTACTATCTAAATCATCAATAGCGTCTTTGACTTCACCAATCATAACCCAATCCTCACAGTTCTCTGCTCCAGTTAAGACGGTCTATTTAATCATTGGTCTTTAACCATTAGTTGCCTGCTGCCTAGATAGGGTGTGAATTCTAATTCCTCTAACTTTACCCACACTACTTCTTTTGTCTGACATGTTCTTAATCTGAATCGCACTGAGGTGGCTTTACAGGGCGTCTGTATCTTTTAGCAAAAAGGAAAGGGAAAACTCACTCTATTGGTCCAAGAAGGTATCAGGATACTATCAGTGAATTCCAAAGAAGATGCTTTTCTAACGTAAATTAATATAGTGACTGTATAAGCTAATAACAAGAGACTTCACTTAGTAATTCAGATTCACTGAATGCTTCTAAAGACTGAGGCACTGTGTTAGCCACTAGATAAGAATATAGTACATTTATGTCTAGGTGAAATTAACATCCTAGTTGTAAATCTATAAATAGATAAATACGCTATTATTTAATAATGAAAAGTAATAAGCAACAGATACATTGGTTGTCATAAACTCATATACAGATGGGGTGCTGGTTGGTGCAGGGGTTGTGGATGAGCTCAATACTCAAATACTAAGAGTAGGGATTAACTACGTGAAGACTGAAGGATGGCAAAAGTACTCTAAGTGAAAGGAAGAGTATGTATCTGAGGGAGGAAGCAAATTGGCCTATTCTATGTTAACTAGATTTCTGTCATTTGTGCCAGCCCCATTTTCGTGCTAAAGATCACCAGATGGGTGAAAAGTTTGCTGAAACAAATCATAATGAGGTGTCTGTCTCATGAGGCCATTCTAGGGAATAATATTTTTGAACTGAATAAAAATAAAAGTTGAACATGGGCATTTGCTTTATTGCCTTAATTCACAACCTCGCTGAGTCACACTTGCTTTGGGAACTGTAATTTAGAATTTCTGAACTTGAATGCATCTTAAGAATTCTCCTTGCAAACGGAAGGTGGGAAAATGAAAAGTGTTAGATGTAAAAGCCAAGCACACAAATAGCTGTTCAAGAGGGAGTATGAGTTAGTGACACTGAGGGAACTCAACTCAATTCTCAGAATCATGTTTAAAATATCAACTGTGACACAATGTTAGACTAACCCAGAAGAATAAGTACTGGGTTCTTTTTTCTACCTGGAGCATAACTTGGCCCAAAGTGTCTCTTTCTGTCACAATTCTTTTTTGAGTCATCATTTTTAGAAATTAAAGGAAAAACTAACTAAAAATAAAAAAGTAGTATAGATTTTTTTAAAAAATACCTACAGAAATTATACTCTGGTACTGTTATTTATTTTATAAATAAGAACTATAAACTTAGACTAGCCTATGTGAAAAGTAAATACATGAAGAGGCTGGCAGGAGGGGTGATGGTTAAGGGTGCTGGACTTCCACATGGCCAACTGTGGTTCAAGTACTGGAATTGGTGGCTGGCTTTCTCACTTTTCCTATCTCTCTCTCTCACACAGTCTGTCCCTCTCTGGTCAAATTACAATAAATAATGTTTAAACAAGGCAATTCTCAAAGAAAAAAAAAGGAAAATTCATGAAGAGAAACTTTATATAATGATATTTCAGCCCATATGAAATTCATTCAATTACTACAGCAACTTGGATTAATGTAAACAAAAGTTTAGCCCACAACATTAGCAATTATAAAAAATTATCTACAGAAATTTTTGGTACCGTAACTAGGAATAGAATCAATATAAATAGTATTAAAACATGTTTTAACTTTTTTCTACATTATATTAAATTCTTGGGACCAGCAGATGGTGTAATGGTTACATCACTGGACTCCCATGTAGCCCACCGTGGTTCAAGACCTAGACCCAGGGTCTTAAACTCACACTGGGTGCACATGTGTGCATTCCCAAAATCCCTAGAGGAGAATGGAGGAGAAGGAATTGTGGCATGGCCATCCCCCCAGGGCGTGATTTCTTGCTTTCTGTCTCTCTATCCCTCTAGTGTGTACCCTATAGCAAAAAAAATCTCTCTTAAAAAAATTTTATAATAAAACTTCTAAAATAATAAATATAGTCTTATCAAATCATTAAGCCTACTTTTCTCTACAGTGATAAAAATATTTATTTTTTCTAAATATTATTTAAACTAATATCATTATTTACTGGTCTATTTTGTTCAAATACTATAATATAGTATTGTGTTGCTGGGAAAGTCATGACACATTTTTTGTCATGGAAAACAAAGAAAAATATGTCACGACATTCCCAACAAAATAATAGATATCTCTGTAACATTTAACATTTACATACAGCTACAAATCTGTAGATGGATCAAGCTTTCATCATAATATTTGAGCAAGACACAGAAAAGGTTTTTTGTCATTAAACACTGAATCATAGAATATTTATTTAAAAGTTAAATAATTAAAATTTTAATTTTACATACTAAAGAAAAAATACATTATTTTATAATTCAAAATACTAAAATGCTTCATCTATTCATTCTTTTGAAAATGTTTACCAAGTACCTGTTCTGTGTGTTGGAGATATGGATCAGTAGTGATTTATTTTATAATAGTAAGATGTCTAGATTATCATGAGGAGAATGGCAGATCACCTTAAAAATGATAAATTAATTGTCAAGGTAACCTAACACAAAACATAAAGGCAGAAGAAAATGCACTCTACATTTCCCTGAGAGGCTGGAAAGGCTTTCTAATGTGGGGTCTAGTGTTTTTGCTGTTGTTTTTAGGTTTTTGGGATAGGACACGTTTGCTCCCAAAAAGAGAGAAATTGAGAAATCACCCCCTGGGACAGCAGCCATGTTGCAATCCCTTCTCCATTTTCCTTTCAGGGTTTTTGACATGTATGTATATGTACCCAGTGCAATTTTCAAGCCACCAGGTCTGGGACTTGAATTACATTCGGCCAAGTGGAAGTCCAGAGCTAAGCCCCATGCTAACTGTTGGCCTGGGTCTAGTGTTTTAACTTTAAACTGGGGTGAGAATTAACAAGAATTTCTTAAGTGGGTTTAGAAAGGAAGAGAGTTCTGTGTGAAGGGACTGGACTCTGCAAAATGATGGAGGATTGAGAGAGAATATGAACTCAAAAAGTTAAATGTGTTGGTATGTGTCAGTCAGGGCTTTGAAGAGAGAAGGTGAGAAAGTTGGTACGGGAGAAAGAACAAATAATCAGATACTAAAGTTCATACCATGTGCTTGGAGCTCCTTTGGATATATTACTTAAGCAAAAGATAAAAGTGTAGTTAGCTTATTTTATAATATATGTAGAAAATACTCTTAAGAAGTGAGGAAGGTAGGTAGGAAGGCAAAAAGACAGAGGTTTGTTATCAAGTATGTTAACATTTAATTTCCTCAGTCCCACTGGAAATTCTATAGCCACTATAAAATACAAGCCTGAAAATTATCCCACTTGAACAGGGAATAGAGGTGCAGTATTAATATACTAACTCCTTTTACTCATTGGTTGAGAATGAGTATTAATTCACTGATCTGTCCAACTAACCACACAGGCAGCAAAGCAGGTAGCAGGGGCTAAATAACACCTTCAGCCAAAGGCATCCAAGAACTGAGAGATGGACATCTGTCTGTGTGCACTGAAGCAGTAAGGATAAGACAGTATGCATAGGGCACCAACAGCATCTGTAATTAAACATATGTTTTAGATTACAGATCACAGGATGCTGATAAAAGGTAGCACATGGAAGAGATTTAAAGAAGACTGCTGACCTCACATTGTCTGAATTTGAATCCTGACCCTGCCATTCATCAGTTGTGCCTGTATGCCTCAGTTCACTCATCAGGTAAATGAAGATTCTTACCTCGCAGAACTGGGGTGAGAATACATTAAATTAATTCACAAAAGGGAGTGAGAAGAGTGCAGTACATAGTGAAAACCAGAAACTGAATAGCTTTAAAAGTTTATTTTTAATGAAGACAGAGAAACAAACAGACCCAAGAGACAGAGTGACAAGGACCCTGATAGGACATTGTCATGTCGCAGTCAGCTACTTGCCCTCTCAGCCTTCCAACCAGTTAAGATCAAACACACACACATGCGCACACACATACACACACACACACACACACACACACACACACAATACATGGGTACATCTAGTGCATTCAAATTGATCTAGAATCTGAACCCCAGGCCTTGCCAGATAGCCCCAGAATCATGCAACAACAGCAACCTAACTCCTACAAACCTGTGACTGGGTTTTTGTTTTAGTTTTTTGTTTTCTCGAAATGAGAAACCATGATCAAGAGATTTTGATCAAGAGAGGCCATAATTAGATTTTGTGTTCAAGGAATAACATTAATGAAACAGTATAGAGGGTAGCTACACTGGAATGTTGAATTTAGACAATGGCATTGTAAGGAAAAGAATAAACTAATATGATATTTTAGGGAATAAATCAATGGGTATGAGTGGGAGCTTCTTGATGTGTATAAAAGTTTATATAAAACAGATCTGGAGGATGCTGGTGTCTTAGTTAATTATTGTCTTGCTTACAGAAATACCTCAGACCAGCTGACTTACAAAGGATGGGATTTTTTTCACTCCTGATTCCTGTGACTGGAACGAACAAAGGTGTCATAACATGGCTGATAGAAATAGAGAAGGTGGTGGGTATGTGCAGAGAGATAGTGAGGTCCATGTTCATGTGGGTCTCTGCCTCATTTCTTCTCCTACATCAATAAATCCCTGAAGACTCAATCAAGGGATCCTACCCTAACCACCAACTCACAAATCTGTTCCCAAAGGAACCATCTTTCAACACAATAAGAAGGTCATGTTTTAACCTTCTCAATCTCATTACGATCAAATCTTAGCACATGAATTTTAGGGGACACCAAAACCATAGAAGTTGATGAGTCCAGGTATCAATAAACTTAATTCAATTTTTGTCTTTTTAATTTGCCAGAGGACACAGTGCTTACAAAGGAGGGAGGGAGAGAGAGAGAAAGAAGGTAAGAAAGTACCCTCCATGCATATGATCATGCTACAATTCCTTCTTCTCCATTTTTTCCTCCTTTTGGGTTTCTGGGTAATGCATGCACACATGCCTGGCATGTTTTTCAAGTCACCAGGTCTGGATCTTGAATTACGCAGTTGACCATGTGGGATCCAGCAACCTTAACCACCATGCCACCAGATGGCCCAAACAAAGCTGTTTTTATATCCCAAATATATCACAGTATATCAATATAGAAATCTAAGAATATATTTTAATAATTTAGCACATGCAGATACTATTCAACACATTTTATGAACAATGATAGTCAAAGGTAAAATAAATATATATTCCATTTCCTCAATCAGGAACCAGGATATAGATACTTGTTTCAAACTATGCCAAAAAAGAGATCACATTTTAGGGGGGAAAAAAAAAAAAGGTTGTCAAGACATATAACTATAAAAATATGCGATGTCAAAAGTCATTACAGGCCATATATTATATATATTCTTCTAAGATCTTATTACTATAGAAATCTGAAAAGTCTTCTGACACTATCTGGTTGTCAGAAAAGTCATGATAAATTTTTGCATAAAAAAAAATACGTCATGACTTCTATGACAACTAGATATATTCAATCATTTCCAGTCTGTATTACATACAAAGTTCACAAATTGTTTTTGGGTTTTTTTTTTTTTTTTTTTTTTTTTTTGGTCTTTCTCTCTTAATGATTTTGCTATATTACTCAATATTACTATTTTTTCTTTTCTTTATCTAAATTCATAGTTAATGATTGAAAGATAAGTTTAGATATAAAAATGACAAAGTTGGAATGCCATATTCATTTGTGAAAACTCTTCTAGAGTGGAGGTAAATTAATAATAACCCATGTTTATATATTGCACTGTCGATTATGTTCTGTTTTGTTTGGAGGCCCTGAAAAACAGAGCATGGCAGCAGGATGTCAGTCCAACCTTGCTCTGTAGTCAAGAGTATTCTACTGAAAACGAAGAAGCTATACTGCATTCTCCCTTTCATTTACAAAAATGCTAGTAAGTTTGATGAAAAGGATGAGACAACCTGGAATTTAAACTTTAGTTCCATCACTTTGACTTACTCACTTTATTACTCTAAACAGTTTTCCTCCTTGAAAGTTGAAGGATACACACATTTAAGGTTAACTAGGATTTAAAATAAAACAACTTGCTAAAATAATGAATCAAAGACATATCTTGTAATGAATGTCTTGTTGTGAATTATAAGATAGAATTAAGCTTGATATCTAGTAAAATCATTATACTTACAGGATAAGTGTTAAAAGCCATTTTTTTTCCATTAGCATTATATTACAAGTTGAAAACAAAAGCAGTATTTTCCCTGTAAGTGATACTGAAACCAGGAATAATAAATACCCAAATTCATATTTTTATGATTGCTCTTTCGTGCAGTCCTTGGATGACAATCTTGAAGCTAAGGAGACTGAAAATATAGACATTTAAGATTTAAGAACATAAATATAGGGGCCAGCAGGTGGCATAGTGGTTAAGGGTGTTGGAATCCCACATGACCAACAGTGGTTTGAGTCCTAAACCTGGGAGCTGGCATCCTCATACTCCCTCTCCCTCTTACTCTACCCCTCTCTGGTCAAATTAAAAACAAATAAATGAAAAAAGTTAAATAAAATAATTTTTTTAAAAAATAAAGAGAACATACATATAAATTTCAGTTTTATAAAACCCTATTACCCATGCTGAATCTTCTGATGAATCGGCGTTATCGCAAATTTATACATGCACATCTTTTTTTTTTTTTTGAGAGGTTTTTGCTATAGGGCGTGTGCACTCGCCAGAAAGACAGAGAGATAGAAAGTGAGAAATCACCCCTTCCCAGTGGGGTGGTCACACCGCAACCCCTTCTCCTCCATTCTCCTCTTGGGATCTTGGGCACATATGCACATGCACCCAGTGTGAGTTTAAGCCACCGGGTCCGGGACTCGAACTGCGGTCAGCTACATGAGAGTTCAGCGACATAGCCATTACACTAACTGCTGGTCCCTACATGTACAACTTCTAAAATAGGAGTGGAAGTCCAGCGTCCTTACCCACCATGCCACTGCTGGCTCCCATTTCCTCAACTCTATAATATTCACTAATTACCTATTTGTTCATTTAATATATAATTTCATGGTTCCCATCTTAAAGCAATGATGGAAACCCTCTCACAACATTTATCCTCATCTAGTTACTGCATTAATGCTCTGCTTCTGTCACATCTAAAGTTTTTGAACCTTTGCTTCTACATTCTGATTTGTCATTTGTTCTTGTAGTCACCATTCAAGCCATAGGAGGAGGACTTCTGTGCATAATACTATATGAAAAACATTCTCTCAGTAAGATCATTAGTAACCTTTTAAGTTAATTTTGCATGTGAATTCTTCTATTTAGTTTTTATAAACAAACTGTTGGATACTCTCCTCATTAACTTTTTTCTACTTGGGCATGTGTGGACCCATCAGTTTGAGTATCTTCTGACCTTTAACCAGCTTTTTTTGATGCCTCAAATGACTCTCTCTTTTCAGAAGTTATAAATTCAGTTTTATCCCCTAACTTCTCTGCTTACTCTTACACTTTCTCTGGAAGAGTCTTATATATCCATAGTTTAAACACTACCCTGGTACATGAGTGACACTCAAACGTTTTTTTCTAGATTAAGAGCAAGAGAGCGAGAGCAAGAGAGAGAGAGGAACGTATTTTTTTAATAGGATTTCACTATGCTGCAATTCTCCTGCCTCAGTCTCCCATAGCTAGGACTACAGGTGTGAGCTACTGCACCCAGACTGGTATTAGTTGGTCCAGAAAATGAACCTTGCTTAACATGTGGCCCAAACCTTGTGCAGCAGTGCCCTACAACATGTAGCACAGCAGGTATCTCATCTTTACAATTGATTTATTTTCTGAGTTTAGACAGTGGTATAGGGGGACCAGCAATTGGTGTCGCTGGACTCCCACGTAGTCGACTCCTGGACCTGGTGGCTTAAACTCACACCAGTGCGTGTACACCCAAGATCCTGAGAGGAGAATGGAGGAGAAGGGATTGCGGCGTGACCATCCCCCCTGGGGGGTGATTTCTCACTTTCTGTCTCTCTGCTATGTCTTTCTGGTAAGCTCATGTGCCCTATAGCAAAAACCTCTCAAACAAACAAAAAGTGTTATAGGACATACACTCTGACAGTTTTCACTAGAACTTTAAAATTTAAATGTTGGACTATGGTGTGGTGGTTTTGGCAACTAAATTTCAGATAGCAGGCAACATCTTTCAAGTCTCAACCTGGTGGCCTGAGAAATACTCTGGGCATGGGCATGGGCATGCACGTGCCCAAAAGTAAGGTAGTACGGAGAACGAGGGATTGTAAGCATGATCATTCCCCATGGGACATGCTTACTCCTCCTCCTTCACTCTCAGTCTTTGCATGGCAAGCACATGTACTCCCTGGCAAGCAAAAATAATAATAATTAAATTAAAATGCCTAGTACATATGTTTTTAATTTCCTTCATCATCTCTTTCTCCTTGTGTTTTCCCCATTTGTTTAATTGTACCTATAGCCATCTGTTGAGTCAACAGAAAAGTCATGACATATTTTTTTCTATATTTTTTAATGAAAAAAATGCATCATGACTTTACTGATAACCCAATATTGACCCAAATCAGAAACCTAAGCATTATCTCAACAACTCCTTTATCTTTTTTTTTTTTTTTTTCCTTTCTTTTCAGTTTTTGCTATAGGGCTAATGTGCTCACCAGAAACAGACAGAAAGTGACTAATCAGCCCCCAGCAGGGATGGCTATGGTAAAGTCCCTTCTCCTCTAGGCTCCTCAGGATTTGAGCCACACATGCACCTCAAGTCATTTTCAAGCCACTGAGTCTAGTAATCGAACCCCAAATTTGGCCACATGGGAGTCCAATGTCTTTACATTCATGCCCAATAAGGAGTTAACCCAACAACTCCTTATTTTCAGTTGCCACATTCAACCAATCCCCAAATCCTATTGATTTTACATCATGCAAGTTCTTTAATTCATCTGCTGTATCCTTTTTTTCACTGCTATGGTTTTAGTTTTTGCTTAGACTATTACAATCGGCTCCTGGATCATTTCCCTAACTTCAATTTCTCTATAGTTAATCCATTCCTTGCACTGGCACTAGATTTATCTTCGAAAATTTTCTGTAGCTTCTTGTCTTAAGAAAAAATTATTTTTTTTCTGCTAGCCTATAGATAGATGGAAATAGAAGCTTTTTACAGCGTAGCATTTAACACACATAATCTAGATGCAGGTTACTGATCTCACTTCAGTGCTTAGCCACTTGCTATGAACCTAGTGAACAGTCAAATAAAATCATGTTCCATGAAATATGCCACTGGAAGTTTCAGTTAGATAGCATGAATGAATTCAGGAAGTCTATTTTACAACGTGGTGACTATAGTTAATAATAACATGTAATATACTTGATAATTTTAGTAAGACAAAAGAACTACAAGGTTCATATCACAAAAAATAGGAATCTTTGTGAGCAATGAATATGTTAACTAGCTTGGTTGCTGTAGTCATCTTGAAAAATCACATTATACACTGTAAATACATACAATTCTTATTTGTCAATCATACTTCAACAAAGCTGGGGAGAAAAGCTATATGTTACTTTTGGATATACTCATATGTCAAAATTAAAATGAATTAAATGTACTATTATTTTTTTCAACTGAGTCAACTAATTTCTAAGTCTCCCTTTTTGGCACATTCTTTTTCTTTTATTTATTTATTTATTTTTTTCCTATAGCGTATGTACACTCACTGGAAAGACAGAAAGTGAGAAAAGGAACGTGAGATATTACTCCCTCAGCAGGAATGGTCATGTGGCAATCTCTTCTCCTCCAATCTCATTTTGAGATTTTGGGCACGCCTGTACATGGGCCTAGTGTGATTTTCAGGATACCATTTCCAGGACTTGAACCACTAGCCAGCCATGAGAGGTGCAGTGTATAAACCTCCATGCCACCTACTGGACCCATTGGTATATTTTTTTGCCTTTTGCTTGGTATGCCTATTCTCTCTGATCTAGTTTGAGAATACTATTTCATTGCCAAGCCCCAGTTCACATGACATTCTCATTGTAAAAATTTTTCTGATTTCTTTTCCAACGGTTTCTCTGGCTTTAAATATATTCCAGCAGTCATTGAATGAGTCAGCATTTATATTTCTTTTAGTCTCCATATCATGCCCTCCAATTACTTCTTATTTTCTAATAAAATTATTATACCATTCTAATATATTACTTATTGTTAGCTAATTAAATATAATATACTATACTCTCTATTTTAATGGAATTTAAATAATTGATTCTCTTATTTATTAAACAAATACTGTGTTTCATTATATCTTACTCTGTCAAATACATGAATAACAGAAAAATCCAGAATTACCTGGCTGTCTTAATGTTAACTACCATAGCTCTTGTTAGTACTAGAAATAAGGCAAATATACTATTGATTATACAAACAAGGACATTTTTGAGTATGAAGAAGGTAGTGCTTTTAATTATACGGTTTACATGCACAATAGGTAAACCAAGATATATGGTCACTGACAGTTGGTCTCCCCAGAAAATAGAGCTTAAGGTAAAGACTCATGTGTTAATACTTTAAAAAGATGTACAATCCAGGGAACAAGAATGAATACAAGTGGACTGGAGAGAGGAGAAGGCAAGAAAGACAAATAGAATATACATTATTTAGCTGGTAACTCAGAGTTAAATATGACAGGTTGCTTAGGCCTGTGCGACTGTCTTCTGAAAGACAGTAAGCCCTTACTTCTCAATACTCTCTCGCCTGCTGAGGGAGAAAGAAGCATTTACCCTGCATTTCCAGGTTGCACATGTCTGGACATGGAGTAAATTCCTAAAACCTAAGATATCCAAATCAATACAGCTATCTGTGGAAAGAGGTGCAGCACGGTGCAAGACACTGTCAGGCTGTTCAGTTATCAGTATGGGTTAACTAAGTAATTGCAGGTAAAATCACATCTCCAAATCTCTAAGAACACATGAGTCTAGAGGCATCTGCTATAGTCAATCTAACTTATAAGAGCAAAATGAGCAAAAGAAGTCCTTGAATCTTACAAGTTTTCACCTGTTACTAACAACCTTCAATGTAAAGAGATTAAATTCCCTCTTCAAACTATATTGACTGATTCATCAGTTAAAAAATAAGAGCTCACTGATTCTTACAAGAAACTCATTATTGAAGGCATATATAGGCTGAGAGTGGAAAGATGGGAAAAATAAATTCCATCCATATGGAAACCAGAAGTAAGCAAGTATAGCTATACTATTCAGATAACAGATATTAGATACAATAATGTTGAAGTCAAAACTGCAAACAAAAAGACAAAGAAAGTCATTATATAGAAATAAGAGGATCAATTGAGCAGGAGGATATAACAATTGTAAAAATATATGCACCTAATACTAGAGAACCCAAATATAAAAAACAATTATTACTAGACCTAAAGGAGGAGATAGCCTCCAATACAATAATAGTTGTAGATTTCAATACCATACTGTCAGCATTGGAGAAATCATCTAGACAGAAATCAACAATAACAAAAATATAATAGAATGAAACTACACAGACCAAATGAACTTGACTGATATTTACAGAACATACCATCCAACAGGTGCAAAATACACATTCTTTTCATCAGCACAGGGAACATTCTCTATGGCAGATAATATATTAGGCCATAAAATAAGCCTCAAAATTAAAGGAAAGAAAAAGGACATTGTATCAAGTTTCTTTTTACACTAGAATAGAATAAAACTAGAAACAAACAGAAAGAGGATCTATGAAAAATATATGAGTAAATAGAAACCAAATAACATGCTTCTCAACGACTATGAGATCAAGGAAGAAATTAAGGAGAAATTTGTAGATAACTTCAGACAAATGAAAATGGAAACATGACATAGCAAAACTCATAGAATAAAGCAAAAATAGTGCTAAGAGGGAAGGTCACAGCAACAAAGCTCACATCAAAGAAAAAAAATGATGACAAATCAGCAACCTCTCAATGCATCTTAAGGAGCTAGAAAAAAATAAGAAACAAATTAAACCCAAAATCAGTAGAAGAAAATAATAGAGATCAGATCAAAAATAAATGATATGGAGACTAAGAAAAGAATACAAAAATCAGTGAAATGAAAAGTTTCATTTTAGGGACCAGGAGTTAGCATAATAGCTATGTTGCTGGACTCCCATGTAGTCGACCGCGGTTTGCATCCTGGACCTGGCGGCTTAAACTCACGCCGGGCGCGTGTGCATGCATGCCCAAGATCCCAAGAAGAGAATGGAGGAGAAAGGATTGCGGCATGGCCATCCCCCCTGGGGGGTGATTTCTTGCTTTCTATATCTCTGTCTCTCTATGTCTTTCTGGTGAGCACATGCGCCCTATAACAAAAACCTCTCCAAAAACAAACAAAAAAAAAGTTTCATTTTGAAAGATATATTTCAAAAGATAAACTAAATTGACAAACTGTTAGCTAGACTATGAAGAAAAGAAAGAAGACCCAATTAAATAAAATCAGAAATGAAAAGATACATTACAACAGATATTACAGAAAAATTTTTTTTAAAAATCACTAAGACCATTATGAACAATTATTGTTTATGCTCACAAGATGGAAAACCTAGAAGAAGTGGATAAATTCCTGGACAGAAGCAATCTACCAAGACTGTACCAGGGATAAATACAAAATTTGAACAGACCAATAACAACTAACAAGATTGAATAAATAATCAAAATTCTCTGAGCAGAGTAAAGCCCAGGAATAGAGGATTTCACTGCTGGAAGTCTAAAAAACCTTTTAAGAGGTAACATCAGTCTTTTCCAAACTGCTCAAATATATTCAAGGGGAGGAAATTATCCCATATTCATTTCACAAGACAAGCATTACCCTGACAACCAAATCAGACAGACATAACCAACCAAAAAAAAAAAAAAAAAACTGTAGAACAATATTCCTGATGAACATAGATGGAAATCCTTTACAAAATACTAACAAACTGAATCCAGCTTATCAAAATATTATAATCCATGATCAATTAAGATTTATTCAAGGGAAACACATGTTTCAATATATATGAATCACTAAACATGACGAATCATATCAACTGATTGAAAGATCGACAACCCTCAGAATGGGAAAATATTTTTGTTAAATATGCCTCAGGCAAGGGACTGATAACCAGAATACACAGGGAAATCAAGTGCCTTCTGTGGAAAATAATGATTAACCCAATTATAAGATGGGAAAATGAGCTGAACAAAAATTTCTCTAAGGAAGACATATGAACAGCCAAAAAGCACATGAGGAAATGCTCAACATCCTCATCATAAGGAAGATGCAGATAAAAACCACAATGAGATACCACCTAACCCGTCAGAATGGCAAAGATTAAGAATATAAAAAGTGATAAATGTTGGCGGGGATGTGGTGAAAAGGGAACACTCCTACCCTGTTGGTGGGAATGTAAACTGGTTCAGTCGCTGTGGAGAACAATATGGAGGTTCCTCAAAGATCTACAAATAGAAATACCATTTGATCCAGCAATCCCACTTCTGGGTATCTACTCAAACGATAGGAGAATGCTCAGTCAGAAAAGCGCTTGCAAATCAATGTTTATTGCAGCATTATTCGTGATCGCTAAGCCATGGAACCAACCCAAATGTTCACAGACACATGATTGGATTGAAAAAGTGTGGCACATATACTCTATGGAATACTATTCAGCCATAAAAAACAACAAGACCCTGGCATTTGATAGAAAGTGGTCAGATATGGAGGATCTCTTGCTGAGTGAAGTAAGCCAGGCTATGAAAGAAAGATATTGTATGTATCCACTTAATATATACCGATTATCCATACTCTATGGTAGAGAGCGAAATACTGGAGGACATGAAAGCAGTGAAAATACTTAACGAGGATAAGACAGTGTCGAATGGGGGGGCTGAAGAGAATAGGATAGAGAAAGATAGCAAGAAAATAAATAGAGAGGCATGACATTAATGGGACACAGATATGCTTTATTACCTGTTGATGATGACATGTATAGTATTCTCAACTGGATTGGTCTAAGAAGCATTCCATGATGGGTACAGTCTTTTTACAAGCAAAATGAGAAATAGTGATTGACTGTTTAAAAAAATAATTGAAATAATAATAATAATGATTGGGAAAAACAATGAAAAGATATTGAATGATGAAGCAGGGATTTTAATGTCTCAGTATTGACTGAAATGCATGACATTCCCTTTTGAAAAAGCAATGTAATACACTGTAAAGTTATATGTGATTCAATGTAGTATAAACAAGATTATGATGATAATAAATTTTTAAAGAAAGAAAAAAAAATGAGGGCTGGATGATGGTGGTACATGGCAAAATGCAATGCTCTGTGACGCAGACTCACATGGGAAGGCTGTCAGTTTGCATCTGGAGACTTCCCTGCGTATACCAAGCACGTGTGTGCCCATGATGTGGGCTGGCTGAAACTAGGGATGGGTCATGGTATCAAGACTCTGTCAAGGGCACTATATCCTTCTCTTTCCCTTTCTGTCTGTCTCATCAAATAAATACATTTTTTTAAAGTTAATCTTTTCAAAAATCAGAAAATCAGAAAAAATGTTTCATAAAATATTACATTCTTTTATGATAAAAATTTTAAAAAACTAGGAATAGAAGAGAAATAACTCAACATAATAAAGGCCATATATGACAAGGTCACAGGTGACATCATACTGCATAGGAGAAAAAATGAAATCATTTTTCTAAGAACTTGAAAACGCTTATTCAACATGGTACTTAAACTCTTAGCTTGAGCAATTAAGTAAGAACTAGAAATTAGAGACAATCAAATTAGAAAGGAGGAAGTCAAATCTTCTGTTTGCAGATCATATGACTATAAGTACAGAAAATTACGAAGACTATACCTAAAATCTTTTAGTACTGAAAAATGAATTCAGTAAAATTGAAGGATCCAAAACCAACACACAAAAATCAGTAGCATTCTTGTACACCAATAAAGAATAAGCTGAAGAAGAAATCAAGCAAGCAAGCACAGCCCATTGACACAGTAGGTAACAAACTGAATTGCACTGCTAGAAGACACAGAGTTGGTTCAGAAACTTGGGTCAGCCTGAAAATACGCCAAGCACATGTATGCATGCCCAGGATCCTGACAAGTTGGAGGGTGAGGAAAGTGGATTGTGGTGTCATCAGACCCTGTTGAGGGTGCTTTGAGGGTGCTTCTCTATCTCTCAAGTGTATTTATGCACTCTCTAACATGAGTAAAATAAACAAACTTCATAAAATAAACAAACTTCAATAGACAATTTCTTTCTTTTTCTTTTAAGTTTTTTTTTTTTTTTTTTTTTTTTTTTTTTTTTTTTTCTTCGTGTAGGGCACATACACTTCCAGAGACACAGAGAGGGAAAGTGAGAAATCACCCCCTAGGGGGAATGGCCATACCACAGTCCCTTCTCATCCATTCTTCTCTTGAGATTTTGGGCACCCAAACACACATGCAGGGCATGATTTTCAAGCCACTGGATATGGAACTCCAACTGCTAGGCATAATCAAACTATTTCCATAGTGGAATGGGAAGCCAGGTCAGATGACACTTAATCTAGGAGGATGGCAACAGGAAGAAACTCAAAGTTTCTCTATGCACATTTTTCCTATCAATTCAACTTGCCATTAATGTCCCCAAACTAACTCAAATATGCAGAAATTTACCACATTTCATGTATTTAATTTATTACTTTAACTTCAGGGTAACTGGTATAACTTTAATAGTCACTGTTTTAACAACTTGTAAAGTATTAATATAATAGATTAAACCCATATTAACTTTGATGTCTAGGCCATATATTTTTTCATCTTTGAAATAAAGATATGACTTGATTTGAAAATATCTGACAATTGTCATCAGCATTTTTTTCCCACAAATTAACAACTCTGATACAAAGATTTATCTTATAATTAATGGTTCATAATTCAGTGAAACATGTATATAAGGTTTGAAATAGGCTTTTGACTCTCTTTCTACCACCAATAACATTTTTATTTAAAAAAAGAAAATTCCTATCCTACATTCATGTTTTAAAAGATTTTTTTCCACCACATTAAATTTATTAAATAATACTTGACTTTTCCTTTTTCAAATCATCAAAAGGATGTAATAGCCAATCAGATCTTTGGGTTGGTGTAAGCTTGCCAATGTTACCATACTGTATTGTACAATTTCTGCCATTTGGGCGTTTTGCTTTGTTGTAGATAAATATGTGATTTATATTCAGCTTTTTGAAATACTGAAAATAGCTCAAAGGCTGTCATTACTATTTCATGGACCCCTAGGAGACCAGAGACATCACGTTGGGAATCACTGTACTAGAAAACTATATATTTCGAAACTGTAATAAGTTCTCATGTGGTTTCACAGGTTAAAACATTTTGTGCAGGCCCATGACTTAAGACTTATTTATTTTCATTTAAATTCATTTGTTATACTAATAAGCAAATATGAATACTCTGTAAATCACTTATATTTAGAAGGCATTTTATACTCTTTAGGATGTGTAGGAGTCTAAAATTCAAAGTATTCACAGGACTTCAATAGAAACAGTTAAAGTATATTGTATAGATTAGATTGGGGGTAAATAATATTTTATTACATGCTTATTTTAAAAGTTTATTTTGGATCTTCAGAAGAAGACACTTTCATGGCTCCTGAAAAATAGTGATTTCATGCAAAGTGCTTACACATCACACAGTTTTCTATTTTTTGCTTTAAAAAAATTATTTTTAGTTGTTTTTTATGTTTTTCCTTGTTTTTTTCTCTGTTTCTTGGTGGTGGTTGTTGTTTTTCTCCCTGTTTCCTTTTCTTTTATGTCATCTCTCTGCTCTTCGATCTCCATTCACTGTTTCTAGATGAATCTAAGGGAACTATAGCCAAACATCCAAATACTATTAGGGTTAACATATTCCTCAATATCTACTGAATCTGCTGCACAAAGAGATCAAAACAGAAGGCAAAGAGATTGAAGATCACCTCTTTCTGCACGCTCCTGAACACACAGATTGAACTTCAAGTTTAGGAATAAAAATACCATCCATCAGATGACTAGAAATCACCACAGGGCCACAAGAAATATGGGAAAGCAAGAATATACCTCTCCTCCAAGGGAAAAGAACTGCTCCTCTTCATCCACAGACAGTTCAATGGAAATCATGGAAATGTTTGATAAAGAATTTAGAATATTCATAATGGTGAAGCAAACAGAGATGGAAGAGAAGAGAGACAATGAACTGCGAAGAGAAAGGAGCAAGGAGATGACGAGTTCCAGGAGGTGTGGAAATTACAAGATCTAAAAGAGGAATTACACACTTTAAAAAAGAATTAAATGGACCTGTTAGAGATGAAGGCTCTAACACAGGAAGTCAAGACCTCCCCCTTTAAAGTATTAAAAGCAGACTAGATCATAGAGAAAATAGAATCTCAGAGGTAGAAGAGAAAATTGCTGGCCTATAAAAATCCACCACAAAGATTGAGAAAATTGACCAAAAAAATGAGAATACTTATACAAGAAATACCAGATATTGTCAAATGTCCAAACATCCAGATAATTGTTATCCCAGAAGGTGAAGAGACTCATAAGGACATTGATAATATATTCCAGGAAATCCTGCAGAAAACTTTCCAAACCTAGAGAGGCACTCAAAGATCCAGTCCCAAGAAATACAGAGGACCCCAAATAAAATCAACTCAAGAAGATCTTCTCCAAGACACATTATAGCCAGATTGACCAAAACCACAGACAAAGACAAGATACCAAGACTGGCAAGAGAAAAACAGCAAGTTGCCTACAAAAGACATCACATCAGGATAACAGCAGACCTTTCATCAGAAACAATGCGAGTCAGGAAAGAATGGGAAAAATATATTCAAAGTGTTAAGGGAAAAGCTATTTCAACCAAGAATACTGTAACTGGCAAGATTATCCTTCATGTGGGAAGAAAGGACAAGAAAATTATCAGATAAACCAAACCTCAAAGAATCTACCAGCAGACCAGATATCCCAGAAGTTCTCAAGGGAGTGCTATATCAGGAAAATTAAATACAGGCACACAGAAATAAGAGTTCAAAAAGTAAGAAAATGGCCAACTTAATCATAGCGACAAGTCTAGATTTGAATATTATATCCCAGAATTCAATCAGTAAGATCAAACCACAACAGAAGATAAAGTACATGAGACTGAACTGGTGAAATAGCATTTTATGACTTTTGACTAAAATATTGCTGATTTTCTTCTAGGCTTAGTTGTCCGATTTTAAAGATTTTTGTCCTCTCCTGAGATGTCGATAGGTTCATGTACCTATTATTTGAACAGAATCCTAATCTCTTCCCTGGCTTTAAGTTTTAAGTGAAGTTCCTTAGCATTTAATTTTATTAAAGTTAAAACTGATTTTCTTGAAATGACCAGCTGAATTTGCTATTGAAAATAGTTAAATTATTTAAGAAATTGTGTGATCAATAAAATGTGGGGGGAAAGGGATGGAAGACAACTGTAGACATAGAGACAGTGCGAGAAGAGGGTGGGAAAGGGCAAAGGGCAAAGAGTCAGAAATAGGGGTTAAATATATGTGTGTGTGTGTGTGTGTGTGTGTGTATATATATATATATGTGTGTGTGTGTGTATATATACATAAACGTAAAATTATTATCTTTTTTTTTTGAGAGAAGTTTTTGCTATAGGGCACGTGCGCTCGCCAGAAAGACAGAGAGAGACAGAGAGACAGAAAGTGAGAAATCACCCCCCAGGGGGGATGGTCACGCCGCAATCCCTTCTCCTCCATTCTCCTCTCGGGATCTTGGGCATGCATGCACATGCGCCCGGCGTGAGTTTAAGCCACCGGATCCGGGACTCAAAGTCTGACTCCTGAAGTCAGACTTGTGTTCATGGATATGTATATGTCAGCTGTGCTTGCTATTTAAAATATTTAGATTAAGTAAGATCTTTAGTGAATCAATAAAATGTGGGAGGGAAAAGGCACAGAAAGCAACCATGGATACCAGAGACACTGTAGGAGGAGGGTGGGAGATGGCAGAGGGTTAGAGATAGGAAATTAAGGATGGGAAAACAAGCAAAATATACAGGAAACAAGAAATGGAAAATTATTTGTTGATGATAACACGTATGTTGATGTGCTTGATTGAGCCAATGTACAGTGTATTCTGGATGGAAAATCTCGTTTTGTATGCTATCATGATGTATAGTAAATGAATGTAAATCAATAAATCTAAATTTTAATAAAGTTTATTTTGAAGTTTATAATGCTCATGAAATAATAAGTGAAAAGAGCTTACTAGCTTTACATATACACTGTGTAACAATTTTGTCTTTAAAAGAGGATATGTGGGGGGGGGGAACCAGCAGTTAGCATAATGGCTATGTCGCTGGACTCCCACGTAGTTGACTGAGGTTCACGTCCCGGACTCGGTGGCTTAAAACTGACGCCGGGCGTGTGTGGGTGCGTGCCCAAGATCCCAAGAGGAGAATGGAGGAGAAAGGATTGCGGCGTGGCCATTCCCCCTGGGGGGTGATTTCTTGCTTTCTGTCTCTATGTTTCTCTGTCTGTCTGGCGAGCGCACACGCCCTATAGTGAAAATCTCTCAAAAAAAAAAATGGATATACGAGTATGTGTGTGGTATGTATATGTGTATATATGTATGTATGCATATGTAAATAAATGTAGAATCACTGGGAAAAGTACAATTCAGCAACAATAAGTGGTGGATTTATGTACAAATAGCTTTTATTTTCTTCTTTATACTTATATCAACATGGTCATATACAAGAAGCATATACATTTTTATATTTAGAACATAATAAATATTATTTATTTTATTTTTCTTTTTTGGAGAGGTTTTTGCTATAGGGCATGTGCGCTCGCCAGACAGAGAGAGACAGAGAGACAAAAAGCGAGAAATCACCCCCCAGGTGGGATGGCCATGCCGCAATCCCTTCTCCTACATTCTCCTCTCAGGATCTTGGGCACGCATGCACACGTGGTCCAGGTGCCACCAAGTCCAGGACTTGAACCGCGGGTGACTACGTGGGAGTCCAGTGACATAGCCATTACGCTAACTGCTGGTCCCTATAATAAATATTATTAAAAGATTAAACTACAAGGCATAAAAGGACTGACTTCTTCACTCAGTCTATTGAGAACTGCTCACCAATTCTTTTTTCCTAAATGATGATGCTATACCTTCTTAAGCCAGAACCTATCTTTCTTATTAAATGACTAGTTCTTTTCCATGAGCAGAAAGGTTTATGGTTTGACTTGAGTCACATTCTGGTTGCCATTAATGTCTCCAAACTAATTTAAATATGCAGCACAGTTGATGTAAAATAAGATTTCACATAATCATAAGCTTACTGAGGTAAGCAATGTGGTTAATTCACCTCTATGTGTGTTTCTATGTGTTGTATACAATGCACTCTGAATACTAATTCTTTGCAAACACTTGAGGCAATTCTGGTTGCTATGTGCTGCCCCCATTCTTAAGTGTTTCATTATCATGTGCCACTTCACACTTATGAGCTTTATTGTATTTATTTTTTGATTGTGTAAAACACTTTACACTTTTTAATAGATTCAAATACACTTTCATAACATTTTTAAATTCAGAAAAGTTAGGTACTTTGGTTAGATCTGTATAATTTAACTTCATATAGACTATTATATAACCTGTAAACTCATCTTTTATCAGGTACCTTATAAAACACTTAGATAATTTGTAAGAGCCTATAATTGAATTACCATAAACTTTAGAACTCAGTACACCTGGAAATTGGCGTGGAGTAATGGGTAAGCACAAAGTCCCAAGAACTGGGTTACTAGGTCATCAGAAAATTCATGACATGTTTTTCTATGCAAAAGGCATCATGACTTTTCCTAGGACCCAATGGTTACATTTGAATTCTGGCTTTGCAACTCATTATCTAAATGATAAACACTTAACCTCTCTGTACCTTTCCTCATTCATAAAATGGGTGTGAAATAATTTACTTTTTTTTTTTTTTGAGAGATTTTTCCTATAGGGCGCGTGCGCTCGTCAGACAGACAGAGAGAGACAGAGAGACAGAAAGCGAGAAATCACCCCCCAGGGGGGATGGCCACGCTGCAATCCCTTCTCCTTCATTCTCCTCTCGGGATCTTGGCACGCATGCACACGCGCCCGGCGTGAGTTAAAGCCACTGGGTCTGGGACGCGAACCGTGGTCGACTACATGGGAGTCCAGTCACATAGCCATTACGCTAACTGCTGGTCCCAAAATAATTTACTTTTTAAGATTTTTATACAGATTAGTTATTTATAAAACATTTAAAGCAACAACATGACTAGTACATAGATTAAATAAATGTTCACTGATATATGACTAAGCTGCCAATGACGTTCAATATAGGGCATATGGTCTTTTCTATAAATGTTTCTGGTGCAATTGGATATATGGGAGTGTGTGTGGAGGTGAACTAAATCTGAACCCTTACCTCATACCATAACTAGAAGTTATTTTGAGATGGATAATATATCTAAACATGAATAGAATATGATACAGCTTTTAGAAAAAAAGAGAAATTTTCATGATATCAGTGTAGCAAAAATTTTTTTGAACAGGACACAGTAAGAACAGCTATTAAAGCAAAAGTTTGATAATTGGACTTAATAAAAATTTAGAACCCTTGGTTTTAAAAGTTATTAAAAAATAAATATGTACATGACAGATGGAATAAGACATTGATTATATATATAACCATCAAAGGATGTATTTCCAAAATTTATGAAGAATTCCTACTAAAGAATAAGGGAAAAAAAGCATACAAAGGTCAGCCAGTGATGTTAAGATACTGGATCCTACATGGCTGGCTGTGCTATTCAAATCCAGACCAGTGGCTTGGAAAATACACCAGGCATATGTGCATATATAGTCAAAATAAAAGGAAAAATGAAGAAGAATGGATTGTGGCATGACTAACCTGCCTGAAGGACTCTTTATCACACACACCTCCTATCTCTCTTCAACAAGCACAAGTGCACTCTAGAAAACAAACCAAAATAACAAAAACAAACACAAAAAAATACAGATTTTTAAATAAGAATTATTCATTTAATTATATTTATTTATTTTTAGTCTTCAATTTGACCAGAGAGAAAGGGAGAGAGAGAGAGAGAAAGCAAGCTGCCAGATCTAGGACTTGAACCATGGTTGGACATGTGAGATTCCAGTGCTCCAACCACCATACCACCTGCCAGCCCCATAATGTAGTATTTTTAAAATGGACAAAATACTTGATCAGGTAACTTCATAGGAGAGGATAGCAAAGTGGCCGATAAGCATCTGAAAAACTAATCAATGTCTTTACTCATTAGAAAATTCAAATAAAACCATAATGAGATTCTACTACACACTTATCAGTATGGTTATAATGAAAAAGATACCTAATACCAAATTTTGTAAGGCTTTGGAGAGACTAGAATTCTCATACATTCACACATTCCTAGATGAAGTGTGGTAGCCATGAGAATGTGCCTCATAAACCTCCAACTACAGGTATTTTAATTAAGAAACAAGTGCCAGAAAGCTGTGCACTCAACGCCATTGTATTTGAGCTGAGGCTGTGCTTTCCAAGGGTTGCTTCTAGCCAGTGACTGAAAGTGGCAAAAATCCAAGATAGACTCATTTTGGGGAGACCCAGGATTCCTCTGATGGTCAGCTTCGGCTGTGGAACTCCCTGACAGCCTTGTCAAAATTTCCTTTGACTACATGGCAGCCTCCAAGTCATCCATCCAACCTCCCTTCTCTCTGTCCTTTCCTGGGGGTTCAGGCTGACACTGCCCTATGATAGCTCTCCCATCCTCCTCAGTGCTTCTCCACAGGTACATTCTCTAATAAAATCTTTGTGCATTTACTCTCATTTTAACGTTTGCTATTAGATGACCTGTACTAACATGAGGTATAAAATGGCATGTCTATTTGAAAAAAAAAAAAAGAAGCCAATCTTATATTATCTCAAAGGATAAATTCCAAATATTTATAGATATTTGCAACAAAACAAGAAGCTCAAATGAGTTTTACTGATTGTGACCCTAAAGTGGAAGCAACACAAATGTTCAATATGAGAATGAATGAATGATGTTAAGTTCATAAAATGAAATACAATGTATGTAATAAAAAAATCAACTACAAGTACACTCAACAACATAATGAATATCAACAATAGCTTGGTGAGTGAAATAAACCAGACACCAAAGAACACACATGGTGTGATTCTATTTATAGGAAGCTCAAAAACAGACCAAACTAATACAAAATGGTTAAAAAAAAATCATAAAATGTCACACAAACATTACCCAGGTACAAGCACAAAAAATTTGTTATACTACATGTAAAAATTATTGAAGTGAAATTTAAGATTAGACCATTTTGCTTACTATAGAGTTGTTCCTCAATGAATTAAAATCAATATATTTACTATGATATATATATATTATAGATATATAATATATATATATCTTTGTGTGTGTATATATTTTTTGAGGAAACTTCAAATATTCATGAAAAATGAAATAAAAGTACAAATTTATTTTAGTGCAAAATAATTTTGAGATCCATGAATAGTTTTTTTTGTAATAGTTTTCATTACCTTTTTGAAAATTCCTTATGTATATAGGTTGAACCTAGTTTTCCTAACTATTAAACCTCCTATTTGTAAGTTGTCAGTAAAATAGTTTTATTTTCTAAATTATTCATCTCTTAAAATTTGACTTTATAATGTCATTCATTTAAGTACACATGAAAAGAAAGGGTGAGTTCATGAACTGTAGGTAGACAAACTTCCCTAAGAAAAAGATTATGTGTCAAGTTTTTTTGCAGAAGCATTGTGCTGAACAGGAAAGCCCACGATCTGTTCTAGTAGGCAGATCCAGTAGAGATATTTTTGGCACTGTGCTCATCTTTAGCTACAGGGAA
Organism: Tupaia tana; assembly: GCA_026018925.1. NCBI lineage: Eukaryota > Metazoa > Chordata > Mammalia > Scandentia > Tupaiidae > Tupaia > Tupaia tana. Next base: position 183,304,337 of record JAKSZU010000003.1, read on the forward strand.
TTGCACCTCATTCAAGTAAGAAGCTTCTGCATGACGTAGAATGACAATTGTTGAAGAAGTAGTGAAAATGCCATTCTGTCTTTCAGCTGCTATAATTGGGTAGCTTTATTTTTGGGGAAAAATGTGTCTAACTTCCTTCCTTATGGCTACTGTCATTTTTTTTCTTAAGAGCTAGACATGTTTTTGTGCTTGAAATGATTCTAAAAAATATTTTAGACTAGACATAAGGTTGGGTTTTTGGTTTTGTTTTTGTTTTGGAGCACTGTTGCTGAGAAGCTCTTAATATAAAAAAAAAATTATACAATATTTATGCAGGCTTTTTTATTTGTGTGAGGATTTTTGCACTTAATGCTGATAAAATATGTGGCAATGATAGTGAAATATATATATATATGTATATATATATATATACATATATATATATTTCTGTGAGAAAAGATCACTGTGGTTATTAAAGAAAATTGCTATAAAGAGGTCTCTTTTTATTTGGCTATTGAATTTAAAATCTTACAGAGCAATAAGTTCTTTTAAATGTGTATAATTTATTAGTTTTGTTTAAAAGATGTGAGATTTGGAATGACTATGTAAAGATTCTCGATTTTCATCACCCCTTTACCAAGAATGTACTGGATAAATCCTAAGAGTTTCTATAAATGGAGGAATAACCCCCCAGGAGAATATGGCCTACCTATTCATGCCAAATGTGTTGCATTCCTTGCAGAATGCAAGGACTAATGGAAAGGAGAGATTTGGGATTGAAGAAAGCCTTAAGGCAATGATTCAAAAGGTAGTCTGGGGACCAGCAGTTAGCGTAATGGCTATGTCACTGGACTCCCATGAGGCAACCGCGGTTCAAGTCCTAGACCCGGTGGCTTAAACTCATGCTAGGAACGTGTGCATGTGTGCCCAAGATCCAGAGAAGAGAATGGAGAAGAAGGGATTGTGGCGTGGCCATCCACCCTGGGGGGTGATTTTTCGCTTTCTCTCTCTCTGTCTTTCTGGCGAGCGCACACGCCCTATAGCAAAAACCTCTCCCAAAAATAAAATCAAAATCAAAATGTAGTCTGGACCTTCTTCCCAATCATCTGGATACACTACTTTAAATTCAAGGTTCCTCTGCACCTCTCAACTACATACACAAGTAAAATTTATAGGCACAGAACCTAGAAATCTTCATTTCTGGTGTAATTTTTTTTATTCAAAATGAGTATTATAGTTAAAATAAGCCCTATTAGTTCGTATTGTCCAATTTTAAACTGAGACAAGAACTGTATCTTACTTTCATCATTTCATGGTACCTACAAAGAGTCTGAAGGATAATTTTAGAATTAAAAGTTAATTGGGAACAGCAGTTAGCGTAATGGCTATGTCGCTGTACTCCCATGTAGTCGACCGCGGTTCGCGTCCCAGATCCAGTGGCTTAAAACTCACACCGGGCATGTGTGCGTGCATGCCCAAGATCCTGAGAGGAGAAGGGATTGCGGTGTGGCCACCGCCCCGGGGGGTGATTTCTCGCTTTCTGTCTCTCTGTCTCTCTCTGTTTGGCGAGCGCACGCGCCCTATAGCAGAAACCTCTCAAAAATTAAAAATAAAATAAATAAGTAAATAAATAAAAGTTAATTCAGGCATAAGTGTTTGTTGCATCTCAAATGAAAAATACTGATTTTTAAAATTCTATAAAATAAACAAAAGAGCTAACATGCTATTTCTTGTCCCTCTACTATTAATCTGAAATTATGCCAATGCATTTAGAAGAATAAAAGGAAAAAAAATTTCTTAGATGGTTCTTTTTTTATAGGACCAAGTGAAAGACAAGAATTTAAAACTTAGATATTTTTTCCTACATAAATGATTTAGTTTCATGCCTGAAATCCTGAAATTCTTAACGAACTTGGGACACGTTTTTAAATTCAACATAAATGTGAGAATAAAGGCAAAATATCTCATTGTAGAATGATATTTCCTTTAAAGTCTGAAGTGAGTACAAGTGGAGCTGTTAAATTTTACCAATTTAAGATGTGAGAGACTCGTCTATTATAGCGATGCCAGCTCACCTTCCACAGGCTATAGGGAGACAGCCAGGAGATATTCAGTACTTAGTGAATGAAGAGAATATAAATTGGAGTAGGCTTCAAAATTCAGTAATCTCACCACTTTGGGGTACTAACTTGCTTTTTTTAAGTTTACCTATTTATTTTATGGGAAAGAGAGAGAGAGAGAGAGAGAGAGAGCGAGCGCACCCCCAACAGGGTCTTGATGCTGTAATCTAATCCCAGTCCCAGCCAGTCCTGGATCATAAGCGCCCGTGTGCCCAGCATACTCAGGGAGGTCTCTGAAAACAGATCCAGGATCTTCCCATGTGGATCAGCCTTGCAGAGCTTGCATTTTCGTGCTGCACCACCAATTGCTCTCTGGCTTGCTTATTTAATATGGATCATATTGGATTTTGTACTTTGGCTAATACAACAACAAAAGAGTAATAATGTAGTCAATTTGCCATCTAACATTAAAATGTAGTGTAGCTATTATAGGAATAAAAATTCAAGATGGGATAAACAGATCTTTTAGTTAGCATAATATTGCCAAAGTAATGCATCCTTAGTATTTTATTATTTATATTATATTATTCATAATATATTATTTAATTTATCTTAGTATTTATTGTCATTGTTAAAATATTGATAAAACTTTGAAAAAATGTTGTTGATGCTTTTTTTTTCTGCTTCTCACAGTCCATGTTTAAATCACAATATTCTGGCTTGACATAAAACATGTCATAAAAATTTTCCCATGGATTTTTTTGGTGTCCATTTTTTATTAGGAAAGTTAATAAAATATAAAAATAACCTTGGTAAATTTTATTTTTGGATAGATTTTTGACATAGGGCATGTGCCCTCACTGGAACAAGAGAGAGAGAGAGAGAGAGAGAGAGAGAGAGAGAGAAGAGAGAAAGTGTGAAATAACCCCCCCAGATGGCCATGACCTAATCCCTTCTCCTCCACTCTCCTCTGGAGATTTTGGGTATTCATGCACATGCACCTGGCGTGAGTTTCAAGCTGCCAGGTCCAGGACTTGAACCATGGTCTGACATGTGGGAATCCAGGACCTTTAACCAGCATGCCATCTGCTGGCCCCACCTTGGTAAATTTTAAAATGCTGCTCTAACATTGAGTTGAAGTAATAATTACCCTTTTAAGAGAAGTCCATACTAGAGTATTGATATGGGTGTTAATGAGGCCATGAGTATGGAGTGCCTTATCTATATATTTATTTATTTATTTACTTACTTATTTAGCCACAATGTGCATTCGCTTGCCCGAGAAAGACAGAGAGGGAAAGTGAGAAATAACTCCCCACCAGAGATGGCCACACTACCATCCCTTCTCCTCCATTCTCCTGTTGGAATTTTGGGCATGCACACACACATGCCTGGTGTGTTTATCAAGCCACCACTCTGGAACTCAAACTATAGAGTTGACCATGTGGGATTCAGTACCTTTATCAGCATACCATCTGCTAGCCCAAACTACTTGATATTTTTATAAGCACTGGTTCTAAAAAAAATGTGATTTAAAATATTTTGTATTTTATATATTTATAAATACATATATACACATAATATATTTACATAACGTATATAAAATCATAAAACTGCATCTCAGTATCTATCACAGATATATATTTTCAGTCCATTTTTATTCATTCATTCATTCAATTAGAGAGAGAGAGACATCTCCCACAGGGTTCTCATGCTGTAGTCCACCACCAGTCTCCGCTGGCTCAGATCACAAGCACACAGTGTGTCTGCTGTGCTCAGGCAGGTCAGACCACAGAAACCCAGAGGCTTCCCCTTGTGGGTCTAGTTGTGTTACCACTGTGCCACTGCCTGGTCCCTTCTACCTATGGATATTTTAAGGCAGATACTCTGGTTTCTGGTTTTTAGGGTGAGAGCTCCCTTGGAGAGTTAGATACCAGCTCTAGAGTCACCACTGTATTCAAACATTTATCATATATCCCAGGTTGCCTCTAGTCTGGGGTCACTCGTCAGACTTTTCATACAGTGCACAGTCACAATCGTACCACAATTATACCATACATTTCATATCTAGAACAGGGGATTGAGCTTTTCTGCAGGAAATCCAGCACACAAAGGAAACCATGAAGTTTAAGATAGACCAGCTCTATATTCTTCCCCCGACCCAATTTTTCAGAACTCTAAGAATTTGTTCTGGCTTCAGCTGCCTCAGAAGGACGATTTCTCTATTTGAGTCAAACAGGCATTGGTAAACATTTCTCAATTTAGGCACTCAGTTGGTAATGCCAGTTATTATTTTACCTTCTCTATGACTATTTGAGGATGGAATAAAATGTAAGGACAACTTCATAAAAAATGCACAGTGCAGCCCAAATAGAATGCTTGTGGCTAAATGATATTTGACACTATTTGCAAGGCTAGCAATTTTATAACAAATGCTGGAGATCAACATGTTCTTTAAAAGGAAGGGACAAATTGTTCTTGTATCATTGATTACAGAGATCTGTTCAAAAGAAAAACATATCTTCTACTTGATTTGTCAGACACTAAAAGAATCAGATTTTGGTACTAAGAATATAGTTTTGGCATAAAATCAACATGAGCCTGAATTCTTGTTCTATCATTAACAGTTCAGTAGTCTCTCAACAAGGGACTCAGCCCCTCTAATTTCAGCATTCTCATCTGTAAAGTGAGGATAATCCATCCAAATTTATTCCACCAATGTGTACTCAGCTCAAAACCTGGCAAGCACAGGGTGAGAATATCTACTTCATAATACTATTATAAGGATTCAAAGAGATCATCAAAGTTATGCTTTAAGATTAGGGTCTGGCACATAAAAAGGTATTCAGTAAATGTTCACTAAAAAATATTTAGCTAACTATTCTTTATTTCAGCTAACTTTATTTTTTTGGTTCCTCATGCTCATCAATGTTTTGTACAGCCAATTATTTAGCAGGTGAAATAAATGAACTGATGGGAGTGAATCAGCAAGGAAGAAGCTGTCTGTGGCATTAGTGGAAATAAAGGAGTGTGCTATGTCAGATAGCAGGTGATGTTGTCTTGTTATGGGGGAGTCTTTCACCCCTACCAAACATAAAACACATGTTACTTCACAATGGATTCAACTGGACTCTAGACAGTTTTCTATGCAATTCTTTTTGTTGTCCTTTGGTTGGCTTTGTTTTGAGACTAATATTATTTCTTCAATTTCTTGTTTTAGGAATGAGAAAATTTTTCCTTATTTCATATCATTAAATTTTATTCTAAAAGATTGTCTCAGGACCAGCAGTTAGCATAACGGTTATGTTGCTGGACTCCCACGTAGTCGACCGCAGTTTGAGTCCCGGACCCAGTGGCTTAAACTCACGCGGGGTGTGTGTGCGTGCGTGCCCAAGATCCCGAGAGGAGGATGGAGGAGAAAGGACTGCAGCGTGGCCATCCTCCTGGGAGGTGATTTCTCACTTTCTGTCTCTCTCTGTCTGTCTGGCGAGCACATGCGCCCTATAGCAAAATCCTCTCCAAAAAAAAAGATTTTTTTTGATAGCAAATTACTAAAAATATAATAAATAAATTTAACATGAATGATTTATAAAATTATAAAATTCAGCACACATAATCATATAAATATGGACTTGCCCAGTAGCCTAGCTGTCAAGGGTGCCTGATTTCATACGATCACAACTCAAATCCTGGCTGTGGCAGCACGATAAACATGCCAGGGCCCTATGTAGGTGTGCCCCAAATCCCAACAGGATGGAGATGTGGAGAAGGTATTTCAGTGAGATGACCCCATTGGGGGGATACTTTCTCCCTCTTTTTATCTCACTATCTCACTGTCTCTCTCTAGTGAGCATACATGCCCCATAGCAATTTAAAAAACATTAATATGGGGACCAGCAGATGGCATAATGCTTATGTTGCTGGACTCCTACATAGTTGACCACAGTTCAAGTCCCTGACCTGGTGACTTAAAACTCATGTCGGGCGTTTTGTGTGCATGCACAAAATCCCAAGAGGAGAATGGAGGAGAAGGGATTGCAGTGTGGCTATCACCCTGGGGTGTGTGTGTGTGTGTGATTTCTCACTTTCTGTCTCTCTGTATCTCTCTGTCTCTCTGGTAACTGCACATGCCCTATAGTAAAAATCTCTCTCTTATACATTATATACACACACAAAAACACACACACACAACTAGTAAGAACCTGTACGAAGAGGAATAAAACCTAAAAAGCTAGCATGCAACCATAAATAAACCCATTCAAAAGCAACTAAAACACAGCAAATAACATTAATTTGTTTACCTTTGTTACCACACTAAAGAAAAATTACAATTGAGGAATATGGGTCAAATGATTTTTTTTTTTTTTTTTTTTTTTTTTTTTTGTAGAAGTTTTTGCTATAGGGCGTGTGTGCTTGCCAGAAAGACAGACAGGGAGAGAAAAAGTGAGAAATCACCCCCCAGGAGGTTGACCACAATCCCTTCTCCTCCATTCTCCTCTTGGGATCCTGGGCAGGGAAACACACACGCCCCTCGTGAGTTTAGGCGATCAGGTCTGGGACTCAAACCATGGTCGACTGCTTGGGAGTCCAGCTACATAGCCATTACAGCAACTGCTGGTCCCAAATGAATATTTATTTTTTAAATTTTCCCAGAGGGCACATGTGTTCTCAAAAGAGAAAAAGAGAAATAGGGAGAATGAGAAAACACATCCCACCCCCTAATGAGGGATAGTCATGCCACGATCCCTTTTCCATTTTTCCCTCCTTTCAGGATTTTGAGCACACTTGCACACACACCTGGCATGTTTTTCAGGAACCAGTTCTGGGAGTCAAACTGTGCTATCAGCCATTTAGGATACTATTGCCTTTACCACAAGTCCACAAGCAGGCCCCAATTTTTTTTTTTTCTTTTTTTCTTGGAGAGGTTTTAGCTATGTGGTATGTGCGCTCACCAAGAAAACAGAGAGAAACAGAGAGAGAAAGCAAGAAATCACCTCCTAGGGGGGATGGCCATGCTACAATCCCTTTTCCTCCATTCTCCTCTTGGGATCTTGGGCATGCACACACACGCACCAAGTGTGAGTTTAAACCACTGGGTCTAGGACTCGAACCGTGGTAGATTACAGGGAAATCCAGTGACATAGCCACTATGCCAACTGCTGGTCCCCCAAATATCTATTTTTAATATTACCTGAATGACACTTAGGGCTTAGCAAGTTTATGAGAACATTTCACATTATAAAAGACCTACTGTGAGTTTAGATCACTGAAGTACAGGAAATATCTAATTCTGCTCACATAAAATAATACTGAAAATTTCTGAATTCTTTTTTTTTTTTTTCCTAAGATTTTTCTTTTTGCTATAATGCATATGTGCTTGCCAGAAAGACAGCGAGACAGAAAGCAAGAAACCACCCCCCGGGGGGATGGTCACGGTGCAATCCCTTCTCCTCCATTCTCTTCTCAGGATCTTGGGTATGCACGCACATGCGCTCGGCATTGAGTTCAAGCCACCAGGTCCAGGACTAGAACAGCTGTCGACTACATGGGAGTCCAGTGACATAGCCATTACGCCAACTGCTGGTCCCAAATGTTTCTGAATTCTTTCATTCCAAGATTTTATGGATTAAGGTACTCTGATGTTCAAATTAGCAGTATACTTATGCATAATATTTAAGAGTAAGTTCTAAACTGTTACAGACCAAGACACATAGTCAGAGTTATACACACGCACACGAACTCTTGTCTTTTTCACTAAAGTGGACACTTTCTGTATATGAGCCACTACAACTTCAGGGTGGAAAAGAGGATGCCTAATACATAATAAAATAAATAAATAAATAAGGGTGGCCAAGGAATCAGAATACTCCATTTTTATTCATCCACTAAGACACTTACAGGCATCAAATTATCCTTATATTTTAAGAGGCACATGAGAATCAACTGGATCCATGGATAAGTATATATTTTAAAATAATTTATTCAGATGAAATTTACATAACAAAAAGCCATTTTAATGAATAACTCAGTGATACTGAATATATTTCCAATGCTGTGAAACATACCTAGACCCAAAACATAATCATTCCAAAGCAAACCATTAAGCATTTTCTCCTCACTTGCTTCTGCCCTTAGCCTCTGGCAACCACCAATTTGCATTCTGTTCATAGAGATTTATCTTTTCTAGATATTTCATAAAAATGAAATCATACAAAGTGACATATTGACATATTGTGTCTGTTTTTGTTTGTTTGTTTGTTTTAGAGATTTTTGTTGTAGGGTGCATGCGCTTGCTGGAGTCAGAGAGAGAAAGCTAGAAATTACCCCACAGAGGGATAGCCATGCTACAGTCCCTTCTCCTCCATTCTCCTCCTGGGATTGGGTCACACATGTCTGGAGTGAGTTTCAAGCCTCTGGGTCTGGGACTCAAATCATGATCAACCATGTGGGAATCCAGCACCTTAACCACTACATCACCCTCAGCCCCTGTGTCTGTCTTCTTGGTGTCATGTTTTGGAGATTCATTCATGTTGTAGTATACATCATTGATTCCTACTATTGGTTAAAAAATAATGCATTCTGTGTATATATCACAATTTTTATTCATTGTATCTTTTGACTTTATGAATACCATGGTCACAGACATGTATGTGCACATACTTGTTTGAATACCTGTTTTCAGTTCTTTTTGATATGCCTGTAGGAATAGAATTATGGAGTCTTACGTAAATTCTGTGTTTAAATAACTTAAGAACCCATCACACCTTTCCACAGTGGCTATACAAGTTTGCACACTGATGACAATACATTAAGTTTTCAGTTTCTTCACACCCTCAACAGCAGTTGATTCTTTTTTCCTTAGTATGTGTGCACGTGCACACACACACACACACACACACACACACTCATTGTCTTACTGCGAGTACTTCATAATGATTTTGATTTATATTTCCCTAACACCTAATGATGCTGAGCATCTTTTCACACATTTTATGGCCATTTGTATATCGTCTTTTTTAAAAGTTTCTTTCTTTCATGAGTGAGGATGTCAGAGAGCAACAGAGACAGAAGCCTCAACGAGGTCTTAATGGCATGATGCATTCCAGCTTCAGCCAGCCCTGTGTTCCTGGTATACGCAAGAAGTCTCCAGGTACAAATCCAGGACCTTCTCATGAGTCAGTCTTACAGTGTTGTGTTTTTACAGTTGTGTCATCATCTGGCGCCTATGTATCTTCTTTAAGGAAAAGTTTATTCAAGATCTTTCCCATTACTAAATCGAGTTGTCTTTTCCATTTTGAGACCTAAGATGTCTTTATACATTCTGAATAAACCCTTATAAATGTATGATTTGAAAATATTTTCTTCCATCATCTAGATTCTTTTTATGTTCTTGATAATGTACTTGATGCGCGAGTGTTCTTAATTTAGATGAAGCTCAACCAATTCAATTATTTTTTTCTTTTGTTGTTCATGATTTATACATAATATCTAAGAATTGATCACCAAATCCCAGGTAAAGAAAATTTACCTGTATTTTTTTTCTCTAAGCAATTTAGCATTTTAGCTCATATATTTAGGTTATCCATTTTGAGTTATTTTTTGTATATCGTATGAGGTACATTCTTCTGCATGTGAATAGCTACTTTCCTTAATACTATTTGTTGAAGAGACTACTTTTTTTCTCCATTAAACCCTTGTCAAAAATCAAATCAAGTCATTGGACTCCCATACGGCCAACCGCGGTTCATGTCCAGGACCTGGAGGCTTGCTTTCTCACTCTCCCTCTCTGTCCTTGTCAAATTAAATAATAATAATGCATAAAATTAAATAATTCTGTAAAAAATCAATTGACTATATTTTTTTTTGGACTCCCGATTCAATCTATTGGTCTACATGCCTATATACCAGTACAAAAGAAGTTCGAATGCAATAGGTTTTTTTTTTTTTTTTTTGGAGAGGTTTTTCGCTATAGGGCGCGTGCGCTCGCCAGACAGACAGAGAGAGAGACATAGAGACAGAAAGCGAGAAATCACCCCCCAGGGGGGATGGTCACGCCACAATCCCTTCTCCTCCATTCTCCTCTCGGGATCTTGGGCACGCACGCACACGCGCCCGGCGTGAGTTGTAAGCCACCGGGTCGGAGACACGAACCGCGGTCGACTACGTGGGAGTCCAGCGACATAGCCATTACGCTAACTGCTGGTTCCCAATCGAATGCAATAGGTTTTATAGTAAGTTTTGAAATCAGAAAATGTGACTCCTTTAATGTAATTTCTTTTCTTCAAGATTGTGCTGGATCTCGAGGGCCCTTTGAAATTCTATATAATTTAAGGACCAGGCTTGCCATGTATGAAAAAAATAGTCTTGGAGTTTTGATAAGGTTTGCAATGAATTTGTAAACCACTCTTTACTATAGTCATCTGAGCATGTGCTCGCCAGAAAGACAGAGACAGACAGAGAGACAGAAAGTGAGAAATCATCCCACGGGGGGGATGACCATGTTACAATCCCTTCTCTTCCATTCTTCTCTCAGGATCTTGGGCACACACACACACACACACACACACACACACACACGTGAGTTTAAGCCACCAAGTCCAGGACTTGTACTGCAGTCAACTACATGGGAGTCCAACGACATAGCTATTACGCCAACTACTGGTCCCAGATCATCTTCTTTCTTTCAAATATGTTTTATACTTTTCAGTGTACGAGTCTTTTACTATCTTAAATTTATTTCAAGATATTTTGATATGTTGAATGTTAGTGTGTATTTTTTATTTGCCAGAGGGCATGTGCACTTGCCAGAGAGGGTGAACATACCCTACAATTGTGTGCAGTTACATCACTATCCCTTCCCCTCCATTTCTCCATCCTGTTAGGACTTTGGGCAGGCATACACACGTGCCTACCATGTTTTTCAAGCCATCAGAGCAAGAATTCAAACTGCAGTCAGTCATGTGGGATCTAGCTCCTTTAACCACTAGGTTATGGGGCTCGCCCAGTTCTGTTCTGCTGTTTTGTTTTAACTAGGTGCTATTATGTATTTTTAATTGTTCATTCATAAAAACACAACTGAATTTTAAATTTCATTTATTCTTTTCCTCGATGAGACACAGAGACAGAGACAGAAACAGAGAGATTCCTAACAGGGTCTTTCATACTGCAGTCCAACCCCAAGTCCCAGACAGCCCAGTGAGATGGAAACCAAATCCTCCTTCACATGGGTTCAGTTGCACCATGAAGGTGCCACGACCTGGTCCCTCATCTGATTTTTCTTTTTATTGTTCTTGTACTGAACAACTTTGTGAAGTCAATTTATTAGCTACAGTAGCTCTTTTTGAATGTGATAATTCTTCTACCTATAAGATTGTGTAATCTACAACTAGCCGTAGTTTTACTTTTTCCTTTCTGATTCAGATGCCACTTATCTGCCTTTCCATCTATAATCTATTTGTCTATTTTTGTGCTTTGTTTTGTCAGGATAGAACTTCCAGTGCAGTGTTGAATAGCAGTGGTGAAAGCAGGCATCCTTGTTTTGTTCATGATCTTAGGAGAAAAAGCTTTTATTTTTTCACTACTGAGTATGTTATTACCTATGGGTTTTTCATAAATGTCCTTTACTATGTTGGAGAAGTTCTCAAGACCATTTATTTCATCAAATGTTTGAGGTTTTTAAGAGATTTTTTCTATAGGGCAGGTATACAATCACCAGAGAGACAGAAAGGGAGAAATCACCCCCCACCCCCGGGGAGGGATGACCATAATGTAATCCCCTCCTCCATTCTCCTCTGGGGATGTTGGGCATGCACTATGCACCCAGCCTGAGTTTTAAGCTGCCAAGTACAGAACTCAAACTGGAGTCCACTATGTGGTAATCCGGCAACGTAATCATTACACCATCTGCTGGTCCCCAACAAAAGTTCTTTTAGGAATTGAGATGACTGTGACTTTTTCACTCTTTGTCTGATAAATGTATATTACACTAATTGGTTTTCTTACGTTGAACCACCTTTATATTCCTGGGATAAATTTTGCTTGGCAATGGTGTATAAAATTTTAGATTCAGTTTATTATTTTGTTGATATATTTGTGTCTATATTCATAAGAGATACTACTCTATAATTTTTGTGTGTGTGTGATGTCTTGATCTGATTTTGGTGCCAGGATAATTAATGCTGGCCTCATATGTGTTAGAAAGCATTACTGCTTCTGTATTTTTTGGAAGAGTTTAAGAATGATTTGTGTTTATTCTTTAAATGTTTGGTAGAATTCACCAGGGAACCCATCAGGTTCTGAATTTTTCTTTGTTGAAAGATTTTTCTTTTCCAAATTATTACTGATTCAATCTTTACTACTTATATGTCTGTCTGTATTTACTATTTCTGCTTACATCATGTTTTATAATTTATATATTTCTAGGAATTTGTCCCTTTAATTTCTTGGCATCCAATTGTTCATTTATTTTTGTAATGCTTTTTCTGTAAGGTCAGTAGTAATGTATCTAATTTTACTTCTGATTTTAGTTACTTGCATCTTTTATTTTTTGTCACTCTAGTTAAAGGTTTATCAATTTTGACAGTCTTTTTTTAAAAAAAACACCTTCTGGTTTTACTTCTATTTTTTCTCTTTATCTATCTCCATTTGAATCTTTATTATTTTGTTTTCTGCCAGCTTTGGATTTTGCTCTCTCTTTGTTTTCTAAGCCCTTATGGTATAAACTTGGATCATATATTTGAGATCCTTCATTTTTTAAACTGGTCTCTAACAGTTAGGGTTTCCTTTGAGCACTGCCTTTGCTCTATGTAAGTTTTGTTTTGTTGTGTTCTTATTTTTATTCATTTCTAAGTATTTTCTTTCTTTTTTTTTTTTTTTTTTTTTTTTTTGAGAGGTTTTTGCTATAGGGTGCATGTGTTTGCCAGAGAGAGAGACAGAGACAGAAAGCAAGAAACCACTCCCCAAGGGAGATGCCCATGCTGCAACCCCTTCTCCTCTATTCTCCTCTTGGGATCTTGGGCATGCACGCACACATGCCCAGCGTGAGTTTAAGCCACCAGGTCCGGGACTTGAACTGCGGTCGACTATGTGGAAGTCCAGCAACATAGCCATTACACAAATTACTGATCCCATTTCTAAATATTTTAAAATTTATCTTGTGAGTTATTCTTTGACCCAATGTTCACTCAAGAACATGTTTACATTTTATATATCCATGTCTTTTTCATTTTTTCTTGTTATTGATATTTAGGCTCATTCCATTGTCAGGGAAAAAATAAAAACTTTGTACGATTTCAGTTTTTTGTTTTGTTTTGTTTTTTATTTAAATTGAATCTTGTTATTGGTTAGCATATGGCCTATCCTGGAGAATGTTCTACATGCACTTGAACAGAATGTGTGTTCTGCTATAGCTAGGTAGTCTGTATGTGTTTTTGAGATAATATCGGTTTAGAGCATTGTTCAAGCCCTCCATTTTCTTATTGATCTTCTGTCTAGATACTCTCTCCATTTCTGAAAGTGAGCAATTTAAGTCTTCAACCATTACTGTTAAACTGTCTATTTGTCCCTTCGACTCTGTCAATATTTGCTTTATATACTTTGGGGTCTTTTGATGGATGTGTATGTTCATAATTGTTACATCTGCTTAATTATTTAGCCCCTTAATCAATATATCAATATAATACCTTTTTTGTCTTTGTAAGAGTGTTTGACTTCAAGTCTATTTTGTTTGATATTAGTTTAGCCACCTCAACTCTTTGCATGTAGTTCATTCCCTTCACTTTTAAGTAGCTTTCCATTGTATGAATATACAATTTATTTATGAATTCACCTAATGACGGATACTTAGGTTCTTTCCAGTTTAGGGCTATTAAGAATAAAACTACTATGTATATTTGCATAAACTATATGAACATGCATTTTTATTGTGCATGAGTAAATGCCTTGAAGTGCAATTTTGTCTTATTACTGAGTTGTAAAAATGTTTTATATATCGAGTAGAAGTTCTTTGTAGATAAAACACAGACACTTCTTATTTTCGCTTTTACATTTAATTATATAATGCTTTTTACTTTTCATTAGCTCCTTTTGAAAATAAAATCTTTACTGCAATTCAAGAAGCTTGAGAATATCATTGACTCTTTGCTAGAGAATACAGCAATACCACTGACAAACACTGTGCATTTTTGTAGGAAAGGTCTTTGAAATTAATGTGCCATAGCTTTGTAAAGTAAATAAGATACTACATTTACTATAAAATGTGTAACGCCCTGCCCTGAGTATTTAGAATTTAAATCTTGATAATGTTAAGGAGATGCCACCTAAGTGGTACTGCATTTTTTTTCATGAACTTTTTTCTTATTCAAATGTATAACTCTCAGTTCCCAACTAAGTGACTTAAAAGTGGGTAAATGGGGGAGGGGTTGCAAAACCAACAACACATTTACATAGGGAATTTAGCATTACTTAACAAAATTATCCATGCATTTATCCTAGGATCAGCAAAAAGCGACTTCTAGGATTACATTCCAAAAATGAACTGGCAAAACTACAAAAGACCTTAGCAGAGATCCATTTTTTACTGCACTATTTTAAAAGACTGGAAATAAACCAAGTATTTGTGAAGTTGTTGAATAAATTATGATTCATCTATATGTTGGAGTACTGTGCAACTATTGTTATGTAGAAGTCTCCAAACTACATGGTTAAGTAAAAATCAAGTTAACATGGAGAAAAGTATGTATGATATGTGTCTTTTATTTAAGGAGGGGAGTGAACAATTAATGAAAATTTATGTAACAGAAATATATAATTATGCAGTTTTTTAAAAAGATTTTTTTTAATTTATTTGTTTTTATTTTCAGACCACTGGGTCCAGGACTAGAACCATGGTCAACAATGTGGGAATCCAGTGCCCCAATCATCGTGACACCTGCTGACCTAATTATGCAGATTTTAAAATTCAAGATTAGAGAAATCAGCTAAATATTACAGCTAAATAGAAGTCTCATGCAAACTCAATTATCTTATCAAATTATTAAACCTACCATATATAAACTATATATACACTAAAATTTAGAAGAATGAACATTTAGTCATATGCAAGGTTTAGAATAGAGTAAAATTATATGACAATGGTGGTTAAAAATAGAAATTCCTAACCTCTGCCTTTAGGGAATTCCAATCCATTATGTATTGGAATAGGCCTAGTTATCTATATTTTAGTAAACACCCAGGTGATTTCAGCATATATAATTCTGAGAACATGATAATCATAAACAATAATAAACCAACACAATATAAAAAGAGAGAGAGCTAGGGCCAGCAGGTGGTGTGGGGGTTAAGGCACTGGATTCCCACATGCTGACCTTGGAGTCCTGGCTGCTTGCTTTCCTACTACCCCCTTGTTTCCCTCCCACATCCCACCTCTGGTCTCTCTCTAGGGAATGCACGTGACCTACAGCAAATTTTAAAAATAATATTAAATTAAATAAATCACTTTTTAGAAAAAGAGGTGGAACTTAAAAAAACCTGCATTTGTTTTCCATGAGATTTTAAGAAAATATTAGGATTCTCACTGTAAAAATGTGTAGATTTATTTGTAAGCATATATAGTCTTATTATATAATTGCATTAAAAAATACTCTGAATTCAACTAATTATTTTAAAATAGCAAAATAGTTGAAATGATACATATTCCACAAAGTAAACAGAATTAAAATGCAAACTGTGTAAAAGTATTAAATGATTACTGTATTCTTCACTATACCAAATACATTCCAATTTAAATTTCCAAACTGCACTATTTAAAGTAACTAAGCTATAAAGTCCCATGAAAACTTAAAGAGTCATAAAAATGGCAAATATTTTTCATTGTTTGTTTATTTTTTTTTTTTTTTTTTTTGGCACTGTTTCGATTACAACCAGGCATGTCTTTTTTTTTTTTTTTTTTTACTAAAAAGTTGCCCTTAAGAACACTGCCCTCTGGCAGAAGAAATGCAAGCAATACAATAGCTATTATGGTCCAGCTAATTGTTTCTCCAGGTGTGGTCCTGTTATAACTTACAACAGAATCATTGGTATTTATTATAAAGTACAGATTCCTATCTCCCCCCTCCTACATATTAAGAATCTGGTTGGAGAGGGGCATGAGGAAGACTTTGGATATGTTAAGTAATAATTTCCAGTCTTAGAGTTTGAGATATACTTCCTAAGTACAACAAAGAAGAAGAAAAAAGAGTTTATGGTTTTAATTTAGCAGGTGTTTTCTGAAATCCTATTTCTTTTCTGTGGTGACGAGGGCAAGAATTAGGGTAAGGTAAGGGAAGCACTTGCTTTGGGTGCAAATATTAAGGGGGAAATTAAAAAAATAGTGAAGGCCATGTTGTTCCATATCATATTACAGTTTAAAGTAAATTAAGTAATAAATAACACTAAGTAAAAGACATAATAGTACTGGGTTGTGTCTTTATTAAAAATGTTTAATTTTTGTTTATCATGGATATTTTTGCATTAATTTTGTTTAATGTTGCATTAAAATATTGATTACCTTAATTGAGTTTTGTAACAACCCCTTAATTTTTGCACAAAAGGCAAAGGCCTCACTAGCTGCATCCGAGTTCTGACCTGCTCCTATATGCTATGCAGAATGGAATTGCCTCAATTGTTTAAAACCATGGTTGGGAACCAGCAGTTAGCGTAATGGCTATGTCGCTGGACTCCCACGTAGTCGACCGCGGTTCGCGTCTCGGACCCGGTGGCTTACAACTCACGCCGGGCGCGTGTGCGTGCGTGCCCAAGATCCCGAGAGGAGAATGGAGGAGAAGGGATTGCGGCGTGACCATCCCCCCTGGGGGGTGATTTCTCGCTTTCTGTCTCTATGTCTCTCTCTGTCTGTCTGGCGAGCGCACGCGCCCTATAGCGAAAAACCTCTCAAAAAAAAAAAGAAAAGAAAAAAAAGAAAAAGAAAACCATGGTTAACACCCAAGCATAATAGGTAGTTGCCCTTGGACTGCATCACCTGGGTAAATACCTTTCTGCCTGGAGGCAAGACTAATCATTCTCCCAAAATTTAATCAGATTTGTTATTTAATGTAGACAAGTGAACTTAAGTTTTCTTAGACTGAAATTGAAGTGAACTGTAAAGTATATGCTTTGGTTAAACATTTTTTAAATTAACTAATACAGAGAAAAATACATAAGGTGAGGAGGATGATGCAGAAAGAAAATAATCAGGTTGGGGACCAGCAGTTAGCGTAATGGCTATGTCGCTGGACTCCCACGTAGTCGACCGCGGTTTGAGTCCTGGACCCGGCGGCTTAAACTCACGCCGGGCGCATGTGCGTGCGTGCCCAAGATCCCGAGAGGAGAATGGAGGAGAAGGGATTGCAGCGTGGCCATCCCCCCTGGGGGGTGATTTCCTGCTTTCTATCTCTCTGTCTGTCTCTGTCTGGCGAGCGCATGCGCCCTATAGCAAAAACCTCTCCAAAAAAAGAAAAAAATAAATAATCAGGTTGAATTGTATTCACATTTTGGTATAAAAGTACTGAGTTCACTAAATAATAGATCTCAAGAAACAGTAGGGTTTACAAACCCTCTATTTTGTTATGATTATTGTATTTTCGATGGGAGAGTTTTTCTAAAAACACTTTTGAAGTCTTCTGACCAGAAGAAGAAACTCAAGCCAAATGTTGGATTGCCTACTAAGTACTTCTTGTGACACATCCATAGAATAGCTCTTTCACTATTGCAATTTCATACTGTCTTTATTAAACTAAAACAACTTGTCTGTAACCTACACATGGCTGGATTCTTGAAAATTGTTCAAACATGGCATAGATTTGCAGACTAAAAAGTAATGAGAAAGTTGAAACATAAGCTCAAAATTAGTCTTTTAAGAAAAATGACAAGAGCTGGGTTTTGGTTAATTGTGGAAGAAAAAAGAACAGGTGACACAGTAGTATGTTGGTGATAATTTCTTAAATGCTTATGAAGGAAAAGGAGCAAGAGTAGGTGAATACAACCAGCAATAGAGATATTTACTATAAAGTTGGTAGAGTAAAAATCTCTAGAAATAAACTGGTTGCTTTTAACTTCCTGTAAAAAAAAAGTTTGATTTTTCTATAATAAGATTGTTTTGTCTTTAAAATATGCAAAACTCTATAAGGGTGATTACTTTCAAAAATATATTTGTATCTTAGTGTCACTGGGAAGATTTCTGAGTGAATTTCTGAGTGAAATGCTTTGCACTCGTATAAGACATGATATTCTGGATTACATCCATTGTACATAGTAGTGGACCTTTAGATCTGCCTTTTTCAGAAACTGTAAAAATCGAAATTGATACTTTATATAGGTGTTTATGGTATTCTAGGAATTTCTCAGTATTTAAGGGTATGAGATTCTTTTGCTGGCAATTTAGTAAAGAAAATTAAGACTCCTTGTTTATGTACTATTTTCACTCATATTTTACCCAAAACTTAAACATTAATCTCTCAGATTAAGAATTCTCTAGAAGTGTTTAATCCATTCATCAAACAAACATTGAGTGTGCACCTACCATGTTCCAGGCACAGCGTGAGGTGCTCAGGAAAACAAGGCAGATACCATACTCATAAAATAAATGCTATAGGTTCCCCCTCAGTTCCCTTATAAGAAAATCCAAGTAGAACATTTCAAAATATCCTGTTCATAACTCTGGCCATTGCTATTCTAAAATCCCTCTGTCCTGGAGATAATATTTACTAAGACATTTAAGTTTTTATGCTGAGAATTGCATGGATTTCTTTGGAGAATACAGCATTTGAACATAGGAAAATGTCTATTCCTTCTATTCAATGATGAAAAATTTTACAATAAAGCTCAGTGCTTATACCTATGGTAATGTCATATATCAACTCTGTTGTGATGTTGAAATAAAATGTGTTCATGGTTTATACTTTAGAGAAAATAGTTCGACATACCTTCACCTAGGTACACATTAAAAATTTACATGTCGGGCAATAGTGCTTTCCTTGTATACTTTAAAATGATTGAAAATTTGCAAAGATAATGAAAGCATGACTGTTTGCATACGGGACAAATTTGCTGCTAGAAGGAGAAAATGTACACAAAGCTAGCTATCTGAGGCATGAGAAACAGCATTCTACCCTCTGTACCAACCAGATGAAGAGCAAGGCCACAGTACAAACAAAGATATGTCATGACATCTTTCCTCCTTTGATGCCACGAGCTTTTTAAATAATACAGAGAATTGACACTCTTTATAGTGTCCATGGTCCTTTTTTTAATTTTATTTTTAATGCTAGAGTTTGAGTGTATGTGCTCGAGAGCAAGAGAAAAAGAGAGAGAGAATATGCCTTCCCAGGAGGTCTGTTAAAACCACAATCCTTTCTTTTTCAACTTTCTATCTCATCAAAATCTGGGCACATGAACACCCACCACATTTTTTTTTTTTAATGGAGAGGTTTTTGCTATAGGGTGCATGCACTCGCCAGAAAGACAGAGAGAGACAGAGAAATACAAAGCGGGAAATCACCCCCCCAGTGGGGATGACCATGCTGCAATTCCTTCTCTTCCATTCTCCTCTTGGGATCTTGGGCATGCAAGCACACCCAGTGTGAGTTTAAGCCACAGGGCCCAGGACCCAAACCATGGTCAACTACATGGGAGTCCAGTGACGTAGCCATTACGCTGTCTGCTAGTCTCCCACCACATTTTTTTTAAAAGCTGACTGAGCTAGACTCAAACCCTCCCTGGCCATATAGAAAATCCAGTTTCCTCTGCACTGTATTCAGGATTTGGTATAAAGTAAAAATACTGTGCTATGGGCCTGCTCTCGAAAAGACCTGAAAAAAATTTTGCAAGTCAGTTCAGAGAACTGAGGCAACCAGTGGTTGATGTGCAATGATGTCAACAGTAGAGCAGTGCAACATGCTTAGACTGACAGTCTGCTGCCCTGTTACTCTTGTGATATGTACCTTAGATCAAAGTGTGAGAAATCAGACAGAATAGGACACTGAAACAAAAACTACTGGCCACTTGACAAATGAAGCCAAATGATTGAGGGTGAGGGTAAGAGTTAACAAAAAGGACATACTACAGGGACAGCAGGTGGTGTGTCCCTTAAGGCACTGGATTTCCACATGACTAACCTCCGTGTGCATACTGGAGCCAGAAGTCTGGAAATCATACTGGGTGTCTGTGCGTGTGAGATTCGTTCACATAAAATCCTGAGAGGAAAATGGAGGAAGAGGGATTGTGTTGTGGCCATCCTCCTGGGGTGCGATTTCTTACTTTCTCTCTGTCTTCTCCCCAGCAAGTGCACAAACTCTACAGCAAAAAGATACAATGGACCATGTGGTGTGGTAGTTAGGTGGCTGAATCCTACATGGCTGACTGTGTTGTTCGAGTCCCAGACCTGGGGTCTTAAAAAACACACCAGGCATGCTCAATATCTTGAGAAGAGAATGGAGGAGAAAAGATGGTAGGGTAGCCATCCCCCCTGAAGGGGACTTCCTTACTTTCCTTGTCTGTCTCTTTCTCCAGTGAGTGCATGTACCTTATAGCAAATTAACAAAGAAAGCACACAAAAATAAGACAACTAGTGATTCAGATACTGGAGTTATCAGATTTAGAATCTAAAATTATTATGATTAATATATAAGAATATAGATAATGATGAAATATTTT
Source organism: Tupaia tana (assembly GCA_026018925.1). Lineage (NCBI taxonomy): Eukaryota > Metazoa > Chordata > Mammalia > Scandentia > Tupaiidae > Tupaia > Tupaia tana. Next base: position 183,325,063 of record JAKSZU010000003.1, read on the forward strand.
ATCAAAAAATTGAATCATTCAAAATAAAGTCCTTTGACTGTAAAAATACAGCCTTTCAAAAAATAACCTAGTAAATGCTGGAGATGAGAATCCTAAGAAGAAAACATTTGTAGACTAGATTAATAGTCAATAGAAAATATCAAGATTGAAGCATGGAAAGAAAAAAATAAAACAAAAAAACACTTACTTGCTCAGCCTCTGTGACATATCTGAGAGAGACCTAGAGTGTGGAGCTGGAAGTCACACACCGACCACGCTTTGAGGCCTTAGTCCAACTGGCCTGGAAACATGGGTGTGCGTGTAGGTGTCCCCAGGATCCTGGCAGGCTGGAGAGGACTGGAGGGAGGGGATCATGTGTGAATAAACCCTGTGGAGGGTACATCGCTCTCTTTCCCTCTCTCACTCTCATATACATACTTGTTCTGTCATGAGTGAGTAAGAAAAAAAAAATAAAGTGCTTGCAGTTCGGACATACAGAGAACATAATACAATTGTGGCACATGTAAAATTGTAGTTCAAGAAAAAGACAGGAAAATAATTGGAATAAAGCAATGTAAGACTAGGTACTGGCCAGGAATGTTCCAAAAGTTATGAAAGATATTAGGTTACAGATTTAGAAAGACCCTAAGCAGAAAAATCACACAAAAAACTACACCCTAGATAATTATAGTTAAACTATCCCAAACTAAAGTCTTATAAACCACCATGGAGGAGGAACCTTAAAACTGACATTTCAACATAATTAATCGAAGTCAAAAAATACTGGGATGGTGTTTTCTTAAAGTAATAAAAAAATAATAATAAAAATGAAACTAGAATTTTCTGACAAGTATTTATAATGAAAGCAAAGTAAGTATACTGTGAAACAAACATCGAGATATTCTGTACAACAGACTCAGATAAAATGAAATAACAAAAAGAAAACAAAAATAAGTTTGATGAAAGCAAGTAAGTGAAAGAGAAATGAAGAACATTTGAGAAAGTGGTATGCATGTAATTATAAATATTAACCTATGAAATAAAAATAGTAATGTAGTGTAGAGGTACAATGTAGAATATAGTCAATTATTAAAGACAATAGCAGTATAAAAGTCAAAAAGGAGCATAAAAGTTCAAAAGGACTTGCATTGCCATGGAAATACTAATATTTGACTCTGATCAGTCAACTATTCATGCCATAATCCTAAGAAACTACTAAGAGTTGCTACAGGAGGGGAAAAAAAGAAAAAAAATCTTACATAATGCATACTAACCCAATAGTTCTCAAGGAGAAGACAGAACAGAATAGATATAGCAATTACAAAGTAAATAGTAAGATAAACTTATTCCTAAGTATATCAGTAATTACTGAAAATACAAGTAAACAAGGAGCTTCAGTTAAATGACTAAGGTTATCATATGGAATTTAAAAAAACAACCAGATCCAATTTATAAGAGAAGTATGTTAAACGTAAACATATGGAAAGATTAAAGTAAAAATATTTTAAAAAGAAAAAAAAAAATACTGTACTTTACAAAAACTAACCAAAAGAAAAATGTGTTGGGGCCAGCAGATAGCACGTGGTTAAGGCACTAAACTCCCACATATCCAGCCATGGTTTGAATTCCAGACCTGGTGGCTTGTTTTCTCACTTTCTTTATCTGTCTCTGTCTAGTCAAAATAAAAAATAATAACAAATAAAATTAAAAATAAATAATTATTTTAAAAAAGAAATAACTACATTAATATCTGAAAAAATAAATTTTAAGGCCAGTACAGTATAAAGTGTTTGTGTACAAGGAATATATAACATATCTAATTGTTTATTCAACAAAATAAGGATACAGATATATAGACAAAATATACATAAAGAATATTTATTCATAGAAAAACAAAATTTTACAGAACATAAAGGATACAAATTATGTGGTAAATAAACTTTATTAGCCAACAGATATAAAAATTGTGGAGCAGACATTCCTTCTCATGTCAATGCTTAAAAAAATGAACAAATACAGGGCCTTAAAGAAACTTTTTACCTATTTCAAAGGAATAACATTATCATAAATATAAATCTTTAATGGGTAATTTTACTGTTAAAATTCATCGAATGGGAAATTAAGTAATGTGTACATGGATCAAAAAAGATTTATAGTTAAGTCTAAGTATCTATGGATCAAAAAAACAAATCAGAGCTAGCAATGAAAAGCATTACCTGAAAGGAAATTACTACATATCCAAACTCATGAGGTGCAGCTAAAGTTATTCTTAGAGGAAAATGTATATTCTCTGATATTAGACAGAAGAAATTATACCAGTAATGTTTTGAGTATATATTCCTAGAATTTAGCAAGAAATGACAAAATGCATTAAACCAAAAAGGAGAGCAAGAGAAATAACTAAAAGAGCAAAAGTCAATTATATAAAAGAAAATAAACAGTAACAAGAAAATAAACATTGCAAGATAATTAAAGTTAATAATTCCCTAGCAAAATTTATGAAAGTAAGAGAGGAGAAATACTCATAATGGGGGAAATAAAGTCACTGTAAAGATCCTATATAAATAATAAAATGAATATGAAATCTTACTTTAGATGTCCTTTCTGGTGATATTCTACCAAGCATTTAATGAGAAAAAAGTTACTATTATGTAAACCCTTCCAAGGAATAGGAAAAGGTATGAACACTTCCTATCTTGTTTTGTAAGGCTAGCATAACCTTAGTTACAAATCACAAACCACTCACTTTCATGAATTTGGTGTAGAAATCCTCTATAAAATATTCCAAAACAAAATTAATAAGAGCATAATATCATGAAAAAGTAGAGAATATGCCAGGAATTTAAGAATGGTTGATATTTTAAAATTAACAGTTGTAGATAATTATATTAACAGAAGAAAGAGGAGTAATTTATGTGATCATTTCAATAGATGTTGAAATAGCATTAGATGGAACTCAGCTATATTAGCACATTGGTATTAGAAAGGAATTTACTTAATCTAATAAAGACTATCTATATAAACAACTACAGTAGGTATTATACATAACATTGAATTATTTTTATTTCATTTTATTTAGTATCACCATTTTTTAAAAATTTGCACATATGTTCACCAAAGAGAGAACAGTACCACCAGGTCTGGGACTCAAACCACAGCTGGTCATTTGGGAGTCCAGCACCTTAACCACCATGTCACCTTGTGGCCTCAACACTGAATTATTAAAAGTTGCAGGACCAGCAGTTAGCGTAATGGCTATATCGCTGGACCTGGTGGCTTAAAACTCATGCCTGGCACGTGTGCGCGCATGCCCAAGATCCCGAGAGGAGAATGGAGGAGAAGGGATTGTGGCGTGGCCATCTCCCTTGGGGGGTGATTTCTTGCTTTCTGTCTCTCTGTCTCTCTCTGTCTGCCTGGCGAGCGCACGCGCCCTATAGCAAAAACCTTTCCAAAAAAAAGAAAAAAAAAAAAAAAAGTTGCCAGATACTAGCATTCATCATAAAAATTTCCCAACTGAGACCACAAAGATAAGCAAATCACACAGTGACACAAAGGATCACACTTAAACATACCCTCGCATATATTAACATTTGATTTTTGACAAAAATGACACTGCAGAATATTGGGGAAGTTTTACTCTTTTCAATATACAGTGCTAGGTTAATAGGATATTCTTAAGAGGAAAAAAAATATAATCCAACATCAACTGTTGGTCTAAAAGTGAACAATTTAAAACAAATGTCTGCAATGTAATGTGGGATAATAAATCCTAGGAGATAGCCCAAGTTTCTTAAACAGGAAACAGAAAACAATGACCACAAAGAGAAATATTAATAAATTGGATTACATTTACTTTTTAAAAAATGTTTACTATAAGATGCATACAATTTACCAGAGAGATGGGGGAGAGGGACAGTGAGAAATCACCCTCCATTAGTTATGATCACATCACAATCCCCTATTTTTCTCTAGAGATTTTGGACATGTACATGTATGCACCTACTGTGTTTTTCAAGCTACTCAGTCTGGGACTCAAACTGTGCTGTTGGCCATGTGAAATTCAGCTGCCTTAACCACATCACCAGCTCACCCAAGGGTTACATTATCATTTAAATGTTCTATTAAAACAAAATAATACCATAAAGAAGAACAAAGGCAAGCTCCAGATGGGGGAATATATTTCAATGCATGTAACCATAATATAAATCCTATCCAGAATATGTTAAGAATGCTTACAACTAATGTTAAAAGACAAATAATCAAATAGAAATAAAGGGCAAGGGACCAGCAGTTAGTGTAATGGCTATGTCGCTGGACTCCCATGTACTCGACCGCGGTTCAAGGCGACCCAGTGGCTTAAAACTCACGCTGGGCGTGTGTGCGTGCGTGCCCAAGATCCCGAGAGGAGAATGGAGATGAGGGGATTGCGGCGTGGCCATCCACCCCCCCCCCCCCGGGGGGTGATTTCTCACTTTCTGTCTCTCTCTCTGTCTGGCGAGCACACGCGCCCTATAGCAAAAAAACCTCTCCAAAAAAAAAAAGAAAAGAAAAGAAAAGAAAGAAAGAAAGAAAGAAAAGGCAAATAGTCCACTTTTGAATAGTCCACTTTTCAAGTGAGGATATCCTAGTAATCAATAAATATATAACAATATGTTGTAACATAAAAAATGTAACAAGATACCAGTAAGGCCAATTAGAATACCTACGATCAAGATGACTCATAATAATTTGTCTGTCAAAAATGAGAAACTTGTGCACACCACTTGACAGAGTATAAATTGCTCCAACTTTGGAAATCTATTTGGTGAAAACCACTGAAGATAACCCATGACCAGCAATTCCATTCTTGGGCATAAACCATTTTGAATGTGGTGTATATTTGTACCAAATGACATGTACAAGAAGGTTCATAACAAATTATCTGTAAGAGATACTAAAAGTAATTCAAATGTTTATAAACAATTGAGTAGATAAACAAATATTGACAGTTATAAAAATGAATATACCATTGAAAATGAATAAATTACTGCTGCATGAAACAACATGGATGAATCATACCAACATAAAGTTGGGCAAAAGAAACCAGACAGGAGGACACAGCAAGTTATACCTCTTACATAAATTACAAGATCAAACAAAATTAATTTCAGAGGGGTTGGAAATCAAAATATTGATCAACTTTACAGTGGATAAGTCAGGAAGGACTATGAGGTTAGTATTCTAATTTTTTACCTTGTTGAAAGTCAAGAGTATGCCCACCTTCTGAAATTCATCAAGATATAGACTTGAGTTTTCTGAATTGCATTATGTTATATTATAAAAAAAAACTTATCTTTAAATACTGTTGGTATTAAAGCATTGGGAAAAAAAAAATAAACAACAGGACATTCCTTTTCCTAATCCTAACATCCTAGCTGTGAAATGGGTTCACCGTGCACTGGTTACCAACTGATTGTGTCCAAGGAGACAGAATACACATATGCACAGTTGCACTGTATGGATTTATTACTTAGAGAAAGGCAGTGAGGGACAACAGAAGCCTTGGACCTAGTGTCTCCCAGACTCCAAAAGCCTCCCAGGGTAGATAAGAGTTTGAACTGTAGTGTTCCACTGTACCACAGCTGAGAAAACTCAAAAGACAGCCCACCCTGGTCCCATGGGACTCACTGGGCAAGGATCTAAAGTATATCACACAGCAGGGAAGAGAGAAACAAATGCCGTGTTATCCTGGGCAGGTCATCTGCAACTTGAGATTTTACTTTCTCTAGGAAGGATAGCAACAAGGTTCAGCTGTTTCCAGTAGTTTCTCCCTATCTCAAGATACTGCATTCCCAGTACAATTATTCTTGAGAACTAGAAGAAAAGATGTGGGGAGAACTGGGACAGTCCAATGCCATCTGGAAAACTATCCTGCACTATCCAAGATCTATATATACTTAAAATGTTGTGAGATGTATTCATTTTGGATAAGGTATTCTTGCACTCTGTATTGTGACAGAGTTCTTCCTATATTCAATCTCCCAAAAAGTAATGAATACTCTAGAGTAATAGTTGCATATCACATTTTCCAGCTTTTTTGGAACTACTATATCTGAATGGTATGGTAAAGAACATGGGGTTTAGCCTTAAATAGACCTATACCTCACTCAATCAAGAAGAAATCTATGAATCTGAGGCCAAGATTGGGAGCGCATCAAAGCGACATTTTGTTGAAAGAGTAAAAGGGAAACCAAGAAAGAGAGAGAAATGCTACTTTTCAAGGTTCACATATGGATTAAAGTACCACACATTAAAATCACTTAGTGAATGGCCTCTTACATTAGTGTTCTCTGTATGTATGTTTTCTAATTCTCTATTACATAAACTATATTAGGTCCTTGGGCTATCATAAATTATCACAAATTGGGTGGCTTCGAACAACAGAAATTTATTCTCTTAAAATTCTGGGAGCTAGAAGACTGAAAACAAGATACCAACAGGGTTGGCTCTTTTTTGAGCCCTTAAGGGAAAGCCTATTCCATTTCTCTCTCTCTCTCTCCCTCCCTCCCTTTCTCTTTTTCTGTGTGTGTGTGTGTGTGTGTGTGTTTGGTGGTCACCAGTTTTCCTTGGGTTTCAGCTGCATTACTTAAATCTGTCTTTGTCTTCACAGCTAACTTCCTTGTGGTCCCTTCGTGTCTTTGTACATTTCCTGGTCCTTATAAAGATACAGTCATTGGATTTAGGGTCCACCCTAATCCAGTATGATCTCATTTTAATGTGATTACATCTCCAATGATCCTATTTCCAAATAAAGTCCCATTCATAGATAGGCTTAAGATTTCAACTTCTCTCTTTGGGGGACAGAATCTTCCTCACAGCATATACCAATCAGACATTAACTAGGAGAATCTATTAAATGAGCCTAGGATGCTATTAACAAAGCTGCAGCTGGAAAATTCAGTTCAGAATTTTCAGAATTCAGAATTCAGTTCTGCTTCTACTATACCAACCTATATACAAAAAGCAAATCTTTCTGTTATAAAACGTAAACCTTTAATTGTGACTGTACCTAATTATATCATGTGCTTCACTGAATTTAGAACATGTTCAGTAAATCTTCTGAGATGTTGAACAGAGAAAAACAAGCCCTGGTTGTGAGTTTGCAGGTGGATGTGTATGTACACTGTGAAGGGGAGCACTGGAACCCGTGTGCCACTTCCAACCAGCACTCTGTTTTCACAAAGTATTGTCGCGGTGCTGGTGGTTATTCATATTCAATGAGTCAGGCTTTATAAAATCAGATTTCATATAAAACTCCAGATTTCTGGCTGTTCTTGAAAAATCATATGATCTGACAACACATACCCACATGGCCAAAGCTGCTGAAGCTGAGGAGTGTATTTCCTTTTTAGAGAAATAAGCCATTTTTAGGGGACACGGTGCTCACTATCCTCAGTGTACCCCCAGTTTGCTCTATCTCACCCAGGTATGCCACATGTCAGACTTTCTTCAGCATTTCGTCCTGCTCTCCTCAATCTAGAGAAAATTAAATTACCTGGTACTGTGCTAAAGCCTCATCCAATGGGAAGTCTGCATCAATCACACACATATAATTTAGAGTTTAGTTGAATTTCCATGTTACTATTCTTTAATCTTCGGTAAGAGCAAAGCTCTCATCAAAATAAAACTCCTCTTAGGTTGGCTTGCTAATACAGTGGTAGCACCCTGAGAAGTAACGCTGGACCCATCTAGAAGACTGTGGGGTCAGTTCCCTGCTCATCGAGTACACACCAAGTGCTCGTGCTGATTCTGGCTGGCGGGGAACGCTAGAAGTGGGGATTGTGGCACACACCTACGAGGATGCTTGCTTTTTTCACTTTCTCTGTCTCTAAATCTCATGAAAAAAAAAAGGAAGAAAAACAAGCAAAAACAACAAGCAAATCTCTTATTGTTTCTCACGTCATTCCAAAGCCTAAAATTATTTTTTACATGAAAGGAGGTAATTTTGTTTTATTTTGTGAGGTTGTAATAGGAATATTTACCCTTATTTGTTAAAATATTTAACTGTGTTTGTATGTATATTTATGAGCATGTGTATATATATACATATATAGTAATATATACATACATAAAATTAAATTAATATAAATATTAAACAGATAAAGCAGGGGAAAACGTGGATGAGAAGTTAAACAAAAACATGAGGAGAAAGAGAGAACCCTGAAAAAATAATAAGGCTTAAAACTATATAAAAGGTGGGGCAGTAATTTGAAAAGAGATAGGAATGGGAAAGAAACAAAATGTAAGTTCAATATAAAATCACATAGAGTACGTTTAAAAAGCTAAGACACCACAGAGAATTGATTGCACAGATTTCTAGGGACAGAAATAGGCTAATGAAACAAGATACAATAAGGCTCTGAATTGCACTGGCATCTATCACTACAGTACCAATCCTTCACTCTTCTCTTTAAAAGTCATAGTAAGAGAAATTAAATAGGAGTGGGTAAATTTAACAAATTAATTGGTTGCAGGGACCCAGTGAAAATAAGTGTAAAGCTGATTCTAATGAATGAGAAAATCCCTGTAAAACACTGGAGAATGGCAGGGTTGAGTGTAAAGTGGGGTTGGAGTGAAGGGCAGTAAAGAAAGTTCTATGTTTAGGAGGAGAAACAAGTCATTAAAAATAACAACAGGCTCAAGTGTGCAACTAATCACTGAGTACGAGAAATAAACCCCCTGGCAGGGACTTCTCACTGACTTAGTTTAACAACTGCTACTCTTTCTCAGAAAGATTATGTTTTCATTGTGGAGAAAGGAGGGGTGGAAATAGATATGATAGAATATACCTTGGTGTTAGGGCTGCCCTAGATTAAAAACACTGCCTATCAAACACACTGCAGGGTTTCCACAATGAAGCCTCTTTAGCAGGTGCATCTTGTAGAACATCTCCACTATTCCTCAAGTACCTATCCATGTGTTTTCCCCACTGTCTCTTGATACCTTAATACTTCTCATTAATGATTTCTAGCCCTTTGTAAATAGCATTCTATCTTCCAATTACTGAAAAATTAGATACTTATGTAAAACCAGTGTAATTTTACTATATTGAAGATTTTTTTAAAGTAGTACAGAAGCATTTAACATATTGAGTTTACTTATTTCTCCTGAAAGTAACTTAATAAGCTTTATGGGAAATTAACCACTTTTTGCATATGTTATTCTCTATATTTCAGTTTATAGCTAAGTTCAACACCCTAAACCTAATTTCATTTCCTTTTTATTTATTTTTTAAAGACAGATTTTTGCTATAGGGCGCTTGAGCTCACCAAAGAGACAGAAAGAGACACAGAGACAGAAAGTGAGAAATCATTCCCCTGTTGGGGGCGGGGAGAAGATGGCCACACCACAATCCCTTCTCTTCCATTCTATTCTGAGGAATTTAGACAAGCACGCACATGCACCCAGCGTAAATTTTAAGCTACCAGGTTCAGGACTCAAACCAGGGTCTGCCATGTGGAAGTCCAGCAATGTATTACGCCACCTGCTGGTCCCAATTTCCTTGCATTTTACAATTCTGTCAGCTGTGGTTAAAATGAGGTTAATACATTAGCGTGTTCAATATCTACTTATCAATTTTTATAACTAGAAGCTCATACTTGGTTTATTCAAAAGAAATCAGAGACATTTAATCATATACAAAATAACAAGGGTTATATTTATTGTTATAATAAAGGAAGTAGTGAACTAAACAATAGCAGTCCAATGATACAGCAATAATAGTGTAATTGGTTAGAAGAATTTACTATCAATCTAAAATTTAGTAGAAATATACTTTTTTTCTTAGTATTGTAATTAGTTTAATTTAAAAAAGTAGCTTCATAGGACCAGCCGATGTCATAATGGTTACGTTGCTGAACTCCCACGGAGTCAACTGTGGTTCAAGTCCCAGACATGGTAGGTAAAATCTCATGTCGGGTGTGTGTGTGTGCGTGTGTGTTTGTGTGTGCCCAAGATCCCAAGAGGCGAACAGAGGAGAAAGGATTGGAGCATGGCCATCTCCCCTAGTGGGCGATTTTTTGCTTTCTGTCTCTGTCTGTCTGGCACATGCATGTGTCCTATAGTGAAAATCTCTTAAAAAAAAAAAAAGATAGCTTCTTTTTGATCATCTATATCACAGCAAATAGAAAACCTCCCTTGGAGTGATAAATATTATTAAATTTTTCCTCATCTTTAGTGAAATCGGCTTGATATATATATCAACTGACCTCTTCCCTCCTTACCATGTATTTCTTCTTATATCACTTATACTACAACAGTAAAGGTAAAGCCTCTTTCAAAAGTGATATCAATCTTGAAATTCATGGGTATCTCAAAACCTCCACTTTGCCTTAATGTTAATTAAGAAAGTAGGTGTTTACACTGATTTCCTAATGTTAAAACATAGGCTATGATTGCAGCAATAAACATAGTTTCTCTGTTGCATTCATTTTATTAAAAAAAAAAAAAAGTCTTACCACTTAGTTTCATTTTAGTGTGGAGTGAGTTTCCATGTTAGAATGCTCATTAATATTTAATAATTTATTTCCATAAATATATTTGTTATTGGTGATCATGCATTTTCATTCTCATTGTTGCAAAATGTTTACTATTTGTGGCTTGAGATATTATTATGTTTCCATATTTGGGTTGCCAGAAATTCTCCCAATCAGACATAATCATAAACAACTACCTTGATTTCACAATTATCTCATTTGTTGTGAGTGGTAGCAAGGGGCAGGAGTTAAAATCCTTCACACACTGATGTAGCCTAAAATTGGTGGATTCCCTAAGGAGATTAAAAGGATTTAATCCAAGTTGCCACCTTCAGGAAAACTAGATTATTCTGACAAATGTTAAATTGCCTCAAATTAGGACCTATAGGAATTACTTTACATCTTACCCACAAACTAAAAAATATTAGTAATATCTAAAGTGCCTTACCTATAATGTATAATAAAATATACAAAATATCTTCCATTTTATATAGTATTAGTTATTCATATATATATATATATATTTTTTTTTTTTTGGAGAGGTTTTCGCTATAGGGCGTGTGCGTTCGCCAGACAGACAGAAACAGACAGAGAAACAGAAAGCAAGAAATCACCCCCCAGGGGGGATAGTCACGCTGCAATCACTTCTCCTCCATTCTCCTCTCGGGATTTTGGGCATGCACGCACACGTGCCTGGCATGAGTTTTTAAGCCACCGGGTCCAGGACGCGAACCACAGCAGACTACTTGGGAGTCCGGCGACATAGCCATTACACTAACTGCTGGTTCCCATGTATTTTTTTTAAGAGAGAGACTTTTGCTATAGGGTGTGTGTGTTCACCAGAGAGGAAGAGAGACAGAAAGTAAGCAACCACCACCTAGTGGGGATGGTCACGGCACAAGCTCTTCTCCTCTATTCCCATCTTCAGATTTTGGATACATACAAACATGCACCTGGCATTAGTTTTAAGCTGCCGAGTCTGGGACTCGAACCACGGCCAACTATATGAGCGTTCAGCCATGTAATCATTACACCATCTGCAGTCCCCGATGGTATAGGTGATTAAGAAAAGGCATTACAACATTCCATAGCTGATTTCTAAATTCCTGGATTCCTTTCAATGAAAGTCTTACAGAGAAATTAACATTGAATGTACCTGCAACCTATCAGGCACCATGTTAGATGTACTTGATCACTTGCTGACAGATAGTGCACCAGGATGGTTAAGATCACAGTTTTGAGTTTGTATCCTTCCTCATGTTTATACTAATAGAAATAGGACTTTGACAATGTTGGCTAATCCCTCTATGCTTCACTTCTCTTACTGATTAAAAAAAAATAAATAAGTGAAATCCTAGAATCTAGTTCTTACTGTTGATGTGAGGTTTAAATAAATTAATGTGAGTAAAGCACATAGAGCACTGTCCCGCTTGGAGTGGGCATACAATTAACTTAAACACTGGCATTATCTTCACCAGATCTTAAGATGTATAGTGCTCTTATCTCTGTTTTACTGATGAGTAAAATGTAAATCAAAGAGTTGAAACAACTTATGTAACAACAGAGAAACTCATACTTTAAAATAAAAAACTTGTATTACTCAACTATGTTGTAAGATTGTTTCCATTCTAAGCACATGCTCTTAGTTTCCCCTCTGCATTCTTACTGAGAAAAGAGGTCTTGGGAACCAGCAGTTAGCGTAATGGCTATGTCGCTGGACTCCCACGTAGTCGACCGCGGTTCGCGTCCTGGACCCGGTGGCTTAAAACTCACGCCGGGCGCGTGTGCATGCGTGCCCAAGATCCCGAGAGGAGAATGGAGGAGAAGGGATTGCGGCATGACCATCCCCCCTGGGGGGTGATTTCTCGCTTTCTGTCTCTATGTCTCTCTCTGTCTGACTGGCTAGCGCACGTGCCCTATAGCGAAAAAAACCTCTCAAAAAAAAAAAAAAAAAAAAAAAAAAAGAGGTCTTGTGGCTGTTCTTGTTCCTTAGACAAGATACAGTAGGTACTATAAATCCCGTAAGCACAGAGATTACCGCTACATGTAGTCTTTTTTTTTTTTTTTTTTCTTTTTTTGGAGAAGTTTTTGCTATAGGGTGCGTGCGCTCGCCAGAAAGACAGAGACAGAGAGATAGAAAGTGAGAAATCACCCCCCAGGGGGGATGGCCACACCGCAATCCCTTCTCCTCCATCCTCCTCTCGGGATCTTGGGCATGCACACACACGCGCCTGGAGTGACTAAAAGCCGCCGGGTCCGGGACGCAAACTGCGGTCCACTATGTGGGAGTCAAGCGAAGTAGCCATTATGCTAACTGCTGGTCCCACTGCTACATGTAGTCTAGTCTCTCAGTTTGCACAGTGTGTCCATGTGTGTCTGATCAGGACAGAGTGGGTATGTTTTTTTGAATACTTATGCATGAAGAATATGTTAACACTATTTTGAATCAAAAAACCATGGAAGACAGTCCCAGGAAAACCATGACCCAAAGTAAACATTGTGTAGTCTGACAGAGAATCAAAATTCATAAAAGCAAACTTGTTCTAATCATATGCGCTAGTTGTGAATAAAGTGTTCTTAAGAAATCAAGGTGAAAAGCAGGGCTGTGACTGTTAAGAGTGCCTCTAAAAGTCTTCTGGTCCCACTATAATATTATTGATGAATGTATAAATGGGATCTTGAAAACAACGTGGAGCCTTCTTAGATTCAATTCTGGAAAATGGGCTCTCCATTCTACATACTTTTTGCAGTAAGCTTTAGCTCTATACTAAACATACTGAGGTCTACAGTCTGTGCTGGTTGTTCTAGAAGCTGTTAGTAAATGAAAGAGAACTTGAAAAGACCTTAAGGTAAACAGACTCTTTTTCCAAGTTCATTCAATGAATGTATAACTTTAGACATTATTTCTTTGAGACTTAGCTTTATAGAATTTGAAGTTTTCTTTAGTGTTATTAAAAAATCATGTCAATACCTATTATTTCATTTTACTCAGAACAATCTTGTGGAATAAATTGGCAATCACTCCTATTTTATAGAAAAGCAATCTTGCTGGGCTGGCAGGTGGCGTGGTGGTTAAGTGCACCAGACTCCCCCTATGGCAACTGTGGTTCAAGTCCTGGACCTGGCAGCTCTCTCTCTCTCCCTCTCTCTCTCTCTCTCTCTCTCTCTCTCTCTCTCTCTCACACACACACACACACACACACACACACGGTCCCTCTCTGGTCAAATAAAATAAAGTTAAATAAAATATTAAATACAAAAAAATGAAAAGAAAAGCAATTTTAGCTCCAGAAACATGTTTTCCATAGGGTCACAGAGAACATAAGCATGGGCATGGAGTAACTATCTTTCTGCCCCCAGCCCCTATAAAAATGGATACCAATTATCTAATATACAATTGTAAATTTTTATTTTTGTCTTCACAATGACAAACACATGACGTGGAATCCGTTATTATACTCATTTTAAAGATGAGGTAACTGAAGCAGCTTAAGGTTATTTTGTCAGGGTGAGAGCTAAAAAATGGCAGAGATGGAATTCAAGTCCAGCCTATTATATTTCTCATTTAACCCTGTGACCAAACTACCTTTCTGATTTTTTTAATTTTTTGGAGAGGTTTTTGCTATAGGGCACATGTGCTCGCCAGAAATAGAGAGACAAAGAGACAGAAGGCGAAAAATCAACCCCCGGGGGATGGCCATGCTGCAATCGCTTCTCCTCCATTCTCCTCTCAGGGTCTTGGGCGCACATGCACACATGCCCGGCATGAATTTAAGCCACTGAGTCTGGGACTCTAACCACCATCTACTACATGGGAGTCCAGAGACATAGCCATTACGCTAACTGCTGGTCCCCCAAACTACCTTTCTGAGAGGAAAAAAAAAATTTTTAAAACTTATGGTTCCTGCCTTCAGGTTGTTTAGACTCTTTTACAAAAGTCATATAGGTAAAAATAGGCATAACATAGGAAAAAGTTCAGAATCTTTGGGAAGAAGGGAATATCGCATTTGGAGTGTATTCAGTGCTTGTGAATTTGTCTATTTCTTACTTTCTTGGCTTTACAGGGCCTGGGGGCAGAAAAACAGTCTTACATTACAGTATTGGATACTAAAGCAATTAGGTTCATGGTGTTGAAATAAAAATATCTGCTGTTTCTGCTCCAAAATTAACCAGAGATAGGAATATCACAGGATAGGAATTTAAATGTCCATATAACTCAAACCATAATTTAAAGACACAGACTCCGGACTTCTCTACCACCTAATCTGTAAGCTCCCTTAGAGTTAACTCTTTTCTCACTGGACTCAGCAATGCCTAGTGGGCATGCCCAGTTATGCAGATAGAGTCTCACAGTTTCACTTTCTCCAGGTTTTACCAGCTACTAAAAGGAAGGAGAAGACAGAGGGAAGAGTTAAACAGGTAGAGAACTTGGTTCAGCTCAAAATGCCCATGGCCAAGGCAGAGCACAGTGCGCTGCAGGATGACGAGAGGCTGCAGCGAAAATCACCTTGTCAGACACACTTGAGCCTGGTCTCCAAGTTGGCAGCTAGCCTGGTGGGTCGCTAGTGCATCTTTCTGGCACAGCTTCGGCAGATGTTAAACGTTGGGTGGGATCCCTCAGGCCAGAGCCACAGTAAGGGGTGGGGCAAACGCTGGATCACACAGTGCCTGTGTGGAGTCCTGACCGTTCCTGCATTCCTCGAAGAGCTGCAGTTTTTCAAGGGTTCTAAGCGGGAGACCAAGGTACAGCCAGAGCGCATCTTAATTACCTATGCCTTGGCCCCTTCCCTTTGGCTGCCCGGTCCTTTCCTGGAATTCTCTCAGGTACCCCCCGCCCAATCACAACTAAACCCCGGAGAAGTGGAATCTCCACGCATATTTTCGTGGGTCTAGCAGAGGCCTGGGCATGCTCAGTAGGCTACATGGTTCTCTGGTTCCTCTCCTTTTTCCTCTTTCTCTCCCTTCTTCTCTCTCTCCCTCTGTCTCTCTTTCTGATGGGGGAGGGAGGGTGGTGACAAGTTAGAAGCGCTTGCGGCAGGTCTCCGCCCCCAGGATCGGGCTCCCCCTGCAAGGGGACGATGTAAAGGTAGAATCACCTCGGTCTGCAGCAGCCAAACCTGGAGGGGCTGCGCCCGCGGGCCGAGCCCACCCATTCCCCAGCCAGAGGACAGGCCCGCCGCTCTCCATGGTCTGCGGAGAGCTCAGCTCCGCCCTTCTCTTTCAGAAGGACAGCACCCAGCGTCACGTAACCCAGCCTTCTCGGGCTCCACCACCGCCTCTTCCTTCCCAGCTCTTTCCCTCTCCTCCTCCTCCTCTTTCTCCTCCTCCTGCTCCCCTCCGATGCCTGTTCTCCCCTCCCGCACTCTTGGAGATAGACGCTCAAGCCTGACGCCTCTGAAAAGGCAGCAGCAGTCGCCTTATCCATAGACCTCAGGAAATTCGCTTTGACCGATGCATGCTTCAGGCTCTGGCTCGAGCTAAGGGGAATAACCGGGCAGGTAAAGCAGCTCGATTTGGATTGGGGGGAGGGGATGGGGCGAGGCAAGCTGGAGAAGGATATCTTTCCCCGTTGTAACTGAGCCAAGATCTGCCACAAATACACAGGGAAAAATGGGTGGTGGGAGGGCGGAGGGGTGTAGATCTTGGTTGTTTTGCATGAAGCCTTTTAAATAGATGGCAAGATGAGATGGTGGAATTGTGGTAGTAACTTAAAAGGCTGAATGCAGTGATTTATTGCAAAAGAAAAGAAAAGAATGGGCAGGTTAGAAATCAAAGCAATAATATGTATCTATAGGTTTCCTTTTCTTATCAGCCCTACACTGGGTCTATTCTTAATTTGTGCAGTAGATTCCAGGCTTCAAGAAACTGCACTGGTATTAGAGATGGAGCTTAGAGACTGGGCGGGAAAGCCAGGGAGAATTTTGGGTGTGCATTGGTATTGAGGGACTTTGCAAAAGCCAGGGGCAAAAAGGCACTTCTAAAATTTCTCCCAAAGATTTCAGGTTCTATACGAGGATATGTGATGGATGCATGGAAAGGTGTCTGTGTGTGTGTGTGTGTGTGTGTGTGTCCGCGCGTGCCTGATACCATAAACATATTAAAATAAATGCAACTGCAGCTGACGAGAGTACTGTATTGATCCTTCCAGTGACTTGAGAATGAATTTGATATTAGAAATGAAAAAAAAAGATTAATGAGATTGTTAGTCTGCTTTTGAATTAGAGCGCTTCCTTTGGCTGCAGTAAGGTTGTTTTTCAGATCCTTTTATTTCATCCTCTAATTTGTGAACTCGCCAGTTCTTGTCAGCACCTAGAGAGAATCCTCTTTCTCCATATAAATACAGATACTCTCTCACACACAATGGGCTTCCTCTAAGAACTGGGAGAGCCAGTTGACCTCCCCTGTGATAAGAATATATGTTTTTCCCCCCTCTTCTCTATTCTTTAAACACACTGTCTAGGTGTGCATTAATACAGGAGGGCAAGAGGGATGGGTGAAAAAGGTTATGTGATCTATGTAATATTAATAAAATAATTGATTTAAACTGAGTCAGGCACATGCAAAAAAGGTTCTCTAACACAGGAGCTTGAGTTCAAAGCATTACTCTTTATGGTGACATTCCA
The DNA here is from genome assembly GCA_026018925.1 of Tupaia tana. Lineage (NCBI taxonomy): Eukaryota > Metazoa > Chordata > Mammalia > Scandentia > Tupaiidae > Tupaia > Tupaia tana. The sequence continues at coordinate 183,342,179 of JAKSZU010000003.1, forward strand.
TATTTTGCAAATAACAGACAAATCCTGAGTCCAGTTAAAAATAAAGTATATTGATAATATACTGTATTTGATGGTTTTTAAGAGCACCTTTTTGGGGTTTGGCTCAGGAGTAGACAAGATATGACTGGTGATTGCTGATGGTGTAGAATGTATCAGCCATAATAAATAAGCAACTGAGATTTTTATTTCCTTTGCCTAGTGGACAGTGTGTGTGTGTGTGTGTGTGTGTGTGTGTGTTGAAAGAGAGAACCAGCCATCAGTTTCATCTGGGGAGGAACTTGAAGTGGGATCCCCTGGCTTGGTGGCTCTCAGCTGACACCTGTAGGGACTGCTCTGTACTGAAGAGAAATGTTCTCAGCTCCCTCCATGGAGAAGCAGCAGCACAATGCGGTGCCATAAATTACTGCTAGTTTCAGCTTGTAGGAAAAAAAGTGTTAATTGGACAGTGAGCTTTTGAGTCCAAGCAATAAATTTGGTGTGTGTGTGTGTGTGTGTGTGTGTGTTACAATGGTGGTGAGGGAGAAAATTAGAAATGGTGAAGGAAATACATGTGTTTGCTTGACATGACCAAATGATACGTGTGTTTTAATGTTTTTTTTTTTTCCTTTCTTGAACCCAAAAAATGGCTTAGAAAAAGCTCAGTATTTATTATTTCTGTGCCATTTCAAGAACCTGTCAGATTAGAGTTGAATAAGGAGAGGTGATTTAATAGTATGGTGAGTGATTCAAAGAAATGATTTCCAGTTCTACCATTCCGAACCATAGCAGCTGAGGTGACATACATGCCAACTGCTGTCCTGACCACACCAATTCTACGGGATGACAGCCAGATAAAGACTTGAGGAGGAGTTAGATCACTACACTGGTAGGCAAAATAGTAAATACCTATCTTTAGAGGAGCTAATATTATGATGGTTGAAATATAAATACTGTCAAAAATATATATCAGGCTCTAATTAGATGTTTCATTTTATACCAGATTATTCCTGTAATAAAAAAGACTAGATTGAAATTTTAAGTCTCCCACAGAACCATCAATATCACTTCTTTCTCTGAGAAAAATAAAATGGTAGGATTGTTATACAAATCTAAGCTGGTTGCTTCTTGTCGATAGTTTACTTTGCTTATCGTAAAATCTGCTATTAACTGAGATATGAAAAAGTTATATTTTACTCTCCACATAACCAGTACACCATATAAGTAGAAATTAAAAGGGCCTTTTTTCCTCATCTCATACATTTGTAAAATGAAACTTTATTAGAAAAAGAAAAATATACCCGTAATCAAATATGTTTAAAACTTGGGAGTTTTAAATGACTGATCCAAGACTGTGATATTAACTATTAGAAAATAGTAGGCCTTGGGACAAAAAAGTTGTCCAATCAGGTTAATTCATTGGCTTATTAATAATAGCACCAGTTACATACCTGTTTAAGTTAAATAACGACTTAACATGATGCTATAATTCATTTAGACCTTAATTTTGATTTTAATTGTCTGCAGATTTCTGAATCCTTATAAAGAGACGAAATAAAAACAAAATGCATCAGCAACACACGACCAATTGACAAGCTGGCATCCTACCTGGGCCTTGCAGAGGTGGCAAGAAGAGAAGAGAGGAGCCGTTGAAATTTCTACATCTAACGCTTTCGGGCTATCTCACGACTTCTGGGTTTGAGTCCTACCGTTGGGGAGGTTAGAAAGTCAAGTGAAATCCAGGCTCTGAGGCCACGTCCAAGGAATCCGGCTTTGGTGGCTTGGTGCTGAAGTCCATGACGTGACAGAAGCAGCTCGCTTTTGAGTAAGTGGTGTCCTCAAGAGGCAAGGAACCCCTTCTCCTTTCTGGTTTGGTTGGGTACACCTGGAGAGAAATCCCTGGGCGTTCTCAGGCGTCCACAGAATACCGGCCTCTTGTACTTTCCTGACACAAGGGTGGCTTCTTACTGACTCTTAACTCCTGCCCTTTTGCCTGCCACCACTGGTGACACCGGCAGAGGATGGTATTTGAAGAGTGAAGCATCTGTTGACACCACAGATGCCCTTAAACTAGTTCATTGGACTCAGATGGATCAGTGATTCCCCTTATCTGTTGACGCCTTTTCTAGAACGTTGCCTCCAAAGTGTATCCTCCCCTTGGCCTGGAAGTTCTGCGGCTGCCCTGTACCGCCGGGGTCTACGTTTTCCAGTTGGGAGGGGACTACCGGGAGCGCGGGAGGGGTTGTTGGAAGAGAAAGAAGAAAAAAAGAGCTAGATAGAGGCGGGCACACCTCTGGCACTCCTGCCTCTCCCCTCCCCTCCTCTCCTCAGACCCTTATTTCTCTCTCACGGTGTCCAGGACCATTTTGACCCTGTCGGCCCCGGCACCCCCCCCGCCGTACCCCAGCCCCGAGCATGGGGACGGCGCTTCTCCAGCGCGGGGGCTGCTTTCTCCTGTGCCTCTCGCTGCTGCTCCTGGGCTGCTGGGCCGAGCTGGGCAGCGGCCTGGAGTTCCCAGGCGCCGAGGGCCAGTGGACGCGCTTCCCCAAGTGGAACGCCTGCTGCGAGAGCGAGATGAGCTTCCAACTCAAGACGCGCAGCGCCCGCGGCCTCGTGCTCTACTTCGACGACGAGGGCTTCTGCGACTTCCTGGAGCTGATCCTGACGCGCGGGGGCCGCCTGCAGCTCAGTTTCTCCATCTTCTGCGCGGAGCCCGCCACGCTGCTAGCCGACACGCCGGTCAACGACGGTGCCTGGCACAACGTGCGGATCCGCCGCCAGTTCCGCAACACCACGCTCTTCATCGACCAGGTGGAGGCCAAGTGGGTGGAGGTCAAGTCCAAGCGGAGGGACATGACGGTGTTCAGCGGCCTCTTCGTGGGCGGGCTGCCCCCAGAACTGCGCGCCGCGGCGCTCAAGCTCACCCTGGCCTCGGTGAGGGAGCGCGAGCCCTTCAAGGGCTGGATTCGCGACGTGAGGGTGAACTCCTCCCAGGCCTTGCCAGTGGACAGCGGCGAGGTGAAGCTGGACGACGAGCCGCCCAACAGCGGTGGCGGGAGCCCGTGCGAGGCGGGCGAGGAGGGCGAGGGCGGGGTGTGCCTCAATGGAGGCGTGTGCTCCGTGGTGGACGACCAGGCCGTGTGCGACTGCTCGCGAACCGGCTTCCGCGGCAAGGACTGCAGCCAAGGTAAGGCCCGACGCCGACCCACGGAGGCCTCGGCCTGGGCAGGGCGCGGGGAGGCCGGGCCAGGCAGGCGGGGCCGGGCTGGTGCATGGGGTCTCCTCCGGACAGTGCGTTGCAGTTCGCTTCGAGGAGAAGGCCTGTTCCCGCGGCCTCTGCCTCGCCGCCTCCCGCAGTGCCTCCTGGGCACCCTCCGAATGGTGGAGCAGCCCTCGCTTCCAGGATTTTCTTTCATCCTGAGAGGCCTTTCCACCAATCCTACTTCCTTCCCCGGGTTAGATGGAATGACCCCTCCTCATTCCTCCGGTTCTTCGGCAGCCTGGTTCTGACATTCCTTGGGCCATGGGCCACCTAAATAACCGCTGTACAGCCTCCTTCCGCCTCTAAATTGATAAGACACAGCCTTTGCCAATGAGAGGGAGATAAGCAGCTGGAAGATTGAGCTTGCATTGTTGAGAATGAAGAGCAGGTGAGGTCCACCAGGCCACTGATTGAGGATCCCCACGTGGTTACTTGTGGTAAAGGGAGAGACAGGGTTTGCAGGGGCAGTGGTGCCTTCAGCAAGTAGAGCGTGAAGACCTGCTCTTGGTTGTGGAAAAGCAGAGGAAGGGATGTAAAGGTTTTCTTCATTAGTAGAAGGAATTGGGGGGGAATTAATGTTGGTTGCCATGGTTATGTCCAAGAACAACATTTCTCAAATTTAAATAAAATTGTGTGATTTCTGTGGTTTTTTTGAAATGTGAGACAGGTCAGCTAATGTTCAGAAATGTTAGAGATTAATATATTTTTTCATTAACAAATGGCTTAGGAAAAGAAATAGACATTGTTGGATTGGGAAGCTTCTGCAGGCTAATAGCAAATGCATGTGAGTGATTGTAAGAGATTGTCTAAGGATATTCAGCTAATGACATTTATCTGACTAGTTGAGGCCAAGTTTTAATTTTTCTGGTTTTGGGAGTTTGAAACTGTGGAAGTAAAGAACAAAAATCACACGTAGGCTTTATTTTCTCCCCTTTATAAAGTAAAATTCAGTCTTCAGTGTGTTTTTCTGGTATTGTTACATGACAATGACCAAGGTGGTATAAACAGAAAAACCTATGGAACAGAAACTGAGTGAGCGATATGAGAAAGAAGACACAGTCCTGTGGAGTGGCTAAGCAGAGGGTAAGATGTTAGGGTTTAAAGTACAGTAGGATAGCTTAGGGGTCAAATTAAGGCAGTCGCCACTTGGAAAATGGCATTTGTGGCTAAAATGGAAAAAAAAATGATGAATTATTAAATCTAATTTTGAAATTATAAGGACAAAAGCTCTATGTGTGACTGTAGTTTAGTGTATAAGGTCTTTTCTTTGCTTTTTTTTTTTTTTTTTTTTTTTTTGCTGACACTGCTAAGGGGAACTAGCCTTTGTAAATCTTATTAGACTTGGCAGTTTCTCTCACTTGACTTTAACAGGAAGATTTGATAAAATTTGTAATTGTTTAAACAGCAAAGGGAGTTAGTTAGGAAGAACAACAACAATAAAACACTGGTCTTGCGGAGCGTCCTGTAGCCTTCTTGGGATTATAAGGGGGAAAATGTAAAAGGTCATTTTATTGTGCTCTGCCTTCATATGGGTTCTTTATTTTCATTAAATTGTGGCTTAAGTCACTGTAGAAGACTACGTTGTCCATGACCTGTACTGCACTTCTCATTGCCAGTAAATTTCCATGGATGTAAGATCAGGTTTTATAGTTACATTTTATAAAAATGGAACACAATATTTTTTTCTTCCACCAAATCTAAATTAATTTAAAGTTATGAATAAGGTGGATAGGTATGATGATTCCTATACTATAATTAGAAATTTTATAATTTTGGTTAATAGAAATTTTTAAAATAAATATTATTTTTGAGGGAAAAATACATTAAATTTCCTAATGCCCCTTTTAAAGATAGAGAAGGCAATTTAATGAAAGGCACATAAAATGTAACTTCCTTCCTTAAATTAGGAAACAAATATGACACAATGACAGCTTGTACTGTGTGGGAGGGTGTTTTATGTGAAAATTTTAATTTTTCTGTGCATTTTCAGTGTAGATCCAGGGATCATGCATAATTAGGAACAGTTAAGAGTACAGAAAGCAGGGAAAAAGTAACATGTTTAAAGAGAAGCAGAATTAGATGTCTCTGAAATGTATCTTATTTAGGCAAATGGATAGCTCTTTCTTTAAGATAAACAATTTGGAATTCCCAAGATGCATAATTGAACAGTATAGTACCGGATACATAAAATAATTCAGCCCAGAAAAGCAAATCCATCAGGATTGTTCTGGAGCATTGATTCATTTTGAAAATTAAAGCTGAAAATGGAGGGCAAAGATCACCACTAGTCATGGAAGGAAAACAAAAGGCTGGATTCTTTTGATTATCACAGACATAGGAGATGGAATGATGAAGGCAAAGTTGGTTTTCCTGGAAGGATTGGCTCCATTTTGCTTATTTTTCCTGTTTCATGTGTGTCAAGTGACTATTGAATAATTAATTGAGAATGGATGCCTCTCCCAACACCGATCATGAATTGATGGCTGGGGATAGATGATTTCTATTCAGATGAAATATAAACAAAGCACTGGCTCTAGCCAGTATTTACACTGATTGCCATATTCTTTATAAAAACCAATTAAAAATGAATGTACATTTATTAGAGAAACTTTAGGAAAAAAATTTCAAACAGACTTTAAACATACACTCAAATAATTTCAAACTACAATTCATTCTTATTTTAAAAAGTCTAATAATGTAGCAGTTGCTTTCATATTTAAAATAAAATAAAAGCACTGAAAAAGACAGTAAGAGTAGTCAGTTTTTTCGGAGGGGTTCAGAATGCTTTTAAACAACTTATGCACCTATAAATTTCTGGAATATTTTTATTGAGTGAGCTTAATTTCATCCCTGCTTGTTTATTCAGGCTTAGAAGGTTTTATGTACAGATAGAGTGAGAACACACAAAAATGTGCTCTAGTAGACATGTATCATGAGCTGTAGTAGAACTGAGTTAAGAGCGTAAACACTCTTAATCTCAAATCTTCTGTCATTATGTTTGCAGAATAAGATTTCTAATTCTTTTGGGTTGAGATTATTCTCAGGTCCAGGTGTTATTTAGGAGAAATAAACACATACACACACACACACACACACACACACACACACGCTCATATACATGGAGCAGAAAAGAGCTAACTTATGCATCGCTTAATGTTCTTTGACCCTGAGAACCAGTCTCAGAATTCAACTGTCCAAGAATGTCATCTTTTCTAAATGATGGATGCAGGATACATAGCTTTTTTAATAGATCATACTTATCTAAGTGCCCCTGGACCATTATTATTTAATAAGTTTCTGCTTAAGAGTACAAATAACTGGTTAGTCATTTCAAAGAATTAGAATTCCGGGACCAGCAGATGGCGTGATGGCTATGTTCCTGGACTCCCATGTAGCCGACTGCAGTTCGAGTCCTGGACCTAGTGGCTTAAACTCACGCTGGTGTGTGTGCGTGCATGCCAAAGATTCCGAAAGGAGAATGGAGGAAAAAGGGTTGTGGCATGCCATCCTTCCTGAGGGGTGATTTCTCGCTTTTTCTCTCTCTCTCTCTCTCTGTCTTTCTGGAAAGCACACGCACCCTACAGCAAAAACCTCTAAAAAAAAAAAAGATTTAGAATTCCATGGTGTTCTAGGTTAAAAACAAGAATTAAAGGATTATCAATAACTTCAGAAATTAAGTTACACTTATGATTTCCAGATCCAGGTCTCATGCATTTTAGGGTCATAAATAATAATACAATTCCATATTAGACTGAGAAGATCACATTTTATACTTCCTTTATTTAAGTGGCCATAAGCACATAGGGTTAGTGCTGAGTTATTGCTTAATATTACTGAACATTACAGTGTGATGTCATTGAAAGACCCTGCTTTGTATGACTTTACCAATAGGATCATATAAGCAACCATTCACTCACTCATTCATTCTTTCATTGTTAATTCAATAATTTTTCATGGAGTGCTTTGTGTGTGCCAGTCTACTTGACTCATGCAGTGAAATGGTGAATAAATTCAGAAACAGTGTCTACCTTTATAGACAAATTCTTCAAATCTACTGAGGAGATACAGTAATTACTGAGAGAAAAATAGAAACTTAAAATGAGTATGTATGTTGAAGAATAAGTACATAGTACTGTGAGAACTTAAAATCTTGTGAGCTTACCTAAGCAAAGAAGATCTTCCTGAGGTGTGATTATTAAACTAAAACCTGAACAATGAGATGGAATTAATTATGTAAAGGCAGGGATAGATGTATCATTGGGCAGATGGCACAACTGTTTAAGCTATCGAAAGAAGGCTCTTGAGTGCATCATACTCATGAGAAGAGTGGGGCCAGGTCATGTAGGGCTCTCTGGACTATCTCAACAATTTTATCCTTATTGTAAAGCTGATGGAAAAGCAATAAAAAGAGAATAGTAGATAGAAGGTGGAGAGGAAGGTGGCATTATCAAATTTATATTTTAAAAATGTCGTGCTGGCTACAGTGTAGAGAACAGATTGAAAGGGGGCCAGAGAAGAAGGGAAACATTATTTTCTGTTTGTCAGTCAACAACATTTGTTAAGCACCCACTGTAAGCTGTAGACTGAATTAGAGGGAAAATGAGAGGAATAAAGGATTCTTTCGTTAAGGAAGTTAGCCGATTCCTGGGTTTGGTTAGGCATATCTAAAGCCATCAGTTCTTTAGAACACTTGTTCTGTCTGTAATACACATTATCTGAACCCTTCGTAGGGACTGTCATGTGGTTTCACTCAAATATACCCATAGAAGCTATGTACTTCAGGAACCAAATGGCAATTCCATACTTTCTTATATTCCCAAGTATCTTTCTCATTGTGTCTTGTAACTATATATATAGTTTTAGTCAATGTTTAACTATTAAAACAGAGAAAAATGTTATGTAGAGACTTATAATCATTCTAAGTTTTTAGAAAATTTAAGTAGCTATAAGTAGATACTGTCTACTAAAAAAGCTTATCTTGAGTATAAAGTAACCAAAACTGAGTTACTGTCCCAGAATGCCACAAATGAAGTGAAATGTATTATTTTTAGATTTTGTTTTTTCTATTCTGAAATGTAATTATAACATAGAGGGTAAATTACACTGACCTCAGGCCAGACTGCTTGGTTTTAAGTGGGTACAGTCAAACTTTCTGTTCCTCAATTTTATTATCTGTTTAATTGGGATAAAAATAGTACTTATTTTATAGGATTCTTCTGAAAATTAAGCCGATGACTTGATTGATTGATTTTTTGAGAGGATTTTGCTATAGGGCACATGCCCTCGCCAGGGAGACATAGAGATAGAAAGTGAGAGACCCCGCCCCCCAGCGGGGGAATCACCCCTCCCCCCTGGGGGATGGCCACACCGCAGTCCCTTCTCCTCCATTCTCCTCTCAGGATCTTGAGCACACACGCACAAGCACCCGTCGTGAGTTTAAGCCACCAGGTCTGGGACTTGAACCGTGGTCGACTACATGGGAGTCCAGCGACATAGGCATTATGCTAACTGCTGGTCCCATGCAGATAACTTTAGGTAACACCGATAGAACCATGCCTGGCACAGTCAGCATTCTGTAAGTGTCCACTTGTTATTTTTTATTATTATGACAGCAACCACAATTATTACCACTGATACCACTTTCTTTAGGAGTATGTGGAAGCAAAATTCAAATGTGAAATATTTTCTTCCTCATTTAAAGGAATTCTAATCTAATAATGATCTTTGAATGGCCAAAAGTTTCAACTCATAAAGGATAGCAAATAGTAAAGACAATGAGACTTAGTTTCTATTTTATATAACTGTGTTCTAATGTTACCCATGTCCAGCTGAACTTCAAAAATGTTCACAAAATATTCTGAGAATTTTATGATTCAGTAAGCATGTAACCCAAAAGCTTTGTAAAACTTTTTATTCTCCATGTAAATTAATATCTATAGTCCGTCTCAATCCTATACTTAAACAGTGATTTTATCTATGTTAATGAATTATGTAAAATATTGTTTACTTTTGAAGGTTATATTAAGTTACTATTCATCTTAAATAGAAACCTTTTGATAGTTTTAGCATAAAAATAGTCTATGAAATTTGTACTTTGTCTTCAAGGCATTCTTATTAAGTTAAAGTTATTTACACATATGCTGAAGACAAGCTAGGCAGTCTACATATTAGAACTTGATAGGTTCAAGAAAGATATTTCTATAGTTATCATAAGCAGATTATATTTTTTCAGCACAGAAATATACACATGCCAATAAAGTCATGTCCAGTTTAGGTATAAAGTGTGATCATTAAACTGATTATTAAATAAATAATCATCCTAAATGACTATAGAGAGAACTGGTACCATGTAATGTTTCAGTTACTATTATTTGCGAGAATTAGGACTCTGATATATACTATTTCCTGAAAACAGTCATTGGTCACTTTCTATACCCTTCGTTAATATTCATTGGCTATAATAGTTGCAGGGTTAACTCCTATAAACATGTATTGAAAACTAGGCTTTGCTTATCACAGATATTCAGGATGTATTTTAGTGTGGAGATAATAAACCTACCATTAGAAGTTGGTATGCAAACTGTTCTTTTACAAAGTGCATAAACATATTTGTTGTAATTCTGAATAAAGTATTTTGAATTTTAGAACTTTTTAGCTTATTAAATAATGTGCACACCCTTATACTTTTTTTCTTGAATATTTTTCTATATTATGGCCCCATCTTTTTCCTATTATACAAAAGTACAGGAACAGGTAATTTTACATGATCCTTGCCGAATAATACATTTTAAAAGGTTGCAGTTAGGATTTGAAAGTAATTTTTTTAAGTCAGTTGCTTTAGAGCTCTTCAGTAAATAAATGGCTTTTAGTGTTTTAAATTTTTTTAAAAAGAATTATTTAAGTTTGTTTATTATTATTATTCTGCTATAGGTTATACATGCTCACCAGACAGAGAGAGAAAGAGAAAAAAAGTGAGAGCAAGCCACCAGGTCTGAGATTCAAACCACCATTAGCCATGTGGGAGTCTGGCACCCCAACCACTACATGACCTGCTAGTACCTAGTATTCTCTTTTGAACATGGAGTATCTGTATTTCTACTTAGAGATAAGGATGCTTTCTCTGATTCTTTTACTACCATGCTCTTATTTGCATTTTGTGTGTAATAGGACATGGTTTGGCATCTGAGGAGCTAAATTCAGATGAGGCTTTGCCTTTAAGTAGGGGTTAAATGTAGAATAAGGCCACTCTTCTCGGTTTCAATTTCCGGTGTTTGCAAATTGGGAAACCACCTAATCAGACTACTAATTATTGTGAACTTCTGTTAACCTACCTCATAGGATGTTTGTGAGTAGATAATAGATATTAATTATTAACAAAAGCTTTAACATTTGAGGCTGGCCCATGGCCTGGTGGCTAAGGGAACCATATCTCTCATGGCTGACTACACATTCCCAAAATCCCAATGGGATGGAGAAATGGAGGAGTAGAGACTGCAGCATGACTACACCCCATTGGAGCGTCTTTCTCCCTCTTCCCCTCTCTGTTGCAAGTGTACTTACCCTGTGATAATAATTTTAAAAAAGAAAAAGAAGTATCTAATGGCAGCAGGGTAGATGGCTCTAGGATGTTGTGAATAATAATAAAAATGTTAACAAGTGTCAGGGATCTTTTAGATGTATTTTAGATCACTGATGCCCAATCACATGCACCAGATTGGATTGAATACCCTTATTACACATTGATATATGGGTATATAACAAGCTCTTTAAAGATGGCATTGTTTCCCTCACCCCTCTTCAGTTAAAATATAAATAAATGAAATAAGTGATTTTAAGAATCAGCTATATGAATGCATATCATGATTCTTATTTATATGAAGTTCAAAGCAGCCACTACTAATTTATGTTAACAGTGGTCAGCATAGAGATGATTTTTTATTGTTATTGACTAGAAGAGGGCAAAACTAGGGGCCTGGAGCACAATCCAGATGCTGGTGCATGATTGTATATATTTGTAAAGATCTGCTAAAATTTATGTGCATTATGTAAGCTCTGCCCCAACTTAAAAAATAAAATAAAACATAGGTTCTTGTTTTACATTTGGATCTTTTGGTAAAAAGTCCTACACATGATCAGGCAATCAGGACAACCCAACTGCAGGAATTATTAAGTAATTGAGTGATTACACTGTTGTAAAAGTTGTAAAAATACCCCAGTGAATAATTGGCTATTGAAATAAAGTATTATTGGTCAACTATAATTCTCATAATACTCTCTGAACTTACACATAAACATGATTTCTCCCAAAAGTATTATACTTCACATTATTTCAAAAAGTACACTAGGTTCCCCTCCATAAGCATCTCTTGAATTTGAGTGTAATTTAAAATCATTCTGTTTAAAATCACAGTAGTTGTTAGTATAATTACTATGTAGTGTTTATTGAGTGGAAAGACATTGTGCAGTGTGTTTTTGCCCATCTGACCTTATTTATTCCTACAACAGTCCTACTTGATAGGTTTTAAATAATTTCCAAAATACTGATGAGAAAATTGTGGGTCAAAAAAGCTCACTTGCTGTGCCAGCCAATGGCATGGTGGTGAAGGTGCCCAGGTCCTACATGGCAGTCCCAGTCTGTGGCTTCAAAAACACACTATGCATATGTGCATGCATGCCCAAAAATCCCAAAAGGAGAAATGGAGGAAAAGGGACTGCTCCATGGTCATCCTCCTGAGTGTTCTCTCACTTTCTTCTTTCTCTCTCTCTCTGTCTCTCCCTGACAAGTGCATGCAATTTCTAGCAAAGAAGAAGAGAAAAAAAAGTAGAAAGAAAAGTTTACTTACCAAAGCCCCATAGCTGATAAATGCCAGAGCCTAGATGTGTCTAGCACCTCCATCATTGTCTGGTAATAATAAGCCTGTGCATCTCAATTACCAAACAGCTCAGATGGTGCGAGTTTGTTCACTAGTTATCAACTTGATGTTAGTTTAAATGGCTGACTTACAATAAAGATTTCACATTTGAGGGTTGTGACAGACCCTTACATTTACTGCCACCTCTTAATGTCATGATAATAAAATGGAACAGCACTTCGTTTCCATAGCACTTGTTTATTTGCTTCTCTTGTTGACCCTCTGTTCACATTGTGCTTAATGGGTTGGGTTTGCTGTACTGTACCTGGAAGTAAAGCCTCATTGTATTATGTTTAAAGAACATTACAACATTTTTTGTTCTTTTGAATAAAAAGATTTAAGTAGTTTTCATAAAGCAGTACAAAATTTCCATCCATTTCAGAGTTTAGGAGATATATTTGTTGAGCATACGTAAGTCCATGGCTATTCAGCACAAATGTAAAGACCTATGCCAGTGACATTGCTGGAGATATATTGTAGATGGGCACTGAACTGAAATTACATAATGAGAAGATAGTGCCTTTTTTTTTTTTTTTTAATACCGTTTGGGCTTTCCAACACATTGCTTAAAATTGAACTTAGAAGTGGTTCTTAGAATAAATAGACATATTGTCTTTGCTATTTCTGATGTATATGAGAAACTATTATTGGAAAGAAGTGGGAGGAAAACAAGTCTGACCTGGCAAGCCAAAGTGCTGACCTAGACTCTTGTCTAGTTACTCGTGCTCAAAACTCTCTGGACTGTAACTAGAAATACACTGAAGCCACATTACAGGACAAGTACTACTTCGGTAGCATTTTCTGAGCTTGTTTCCCCAGAGAGATCTGGTGGTCCAAAAGTTAGAAGAGGAGCTGCCAAGAACAGTTGCTTCACTAGCACCCTAACATTAGGAGGGGCTTTCTGTGTTTAATTATAGACATAATAAATTCTGTGTGGATGCTAATCCATAAGGAAATAGCACTGATCAGAGCTTAGTAGCAACTGCTGTTCATGACTTGACAGTACCTGGCCCTGTATGTAGAACCAGAGAGGCTTAAATGTTACTAAGACATTACTACATTCAGCAGAATGAGCCGCCCCAGTCCAGAAGAAGCAAGGATATTAAAGACTCATGTTTTTCTTCTAAGTAATGATGTCTCTCCATAATTAGGCATGCCTGGACTCTCCTTTGGGACCTAGCTGGCATGGCAGCATGTAACTATAGCTCCTGTATGGGCAATACTGTGTTTTGGCTCAAGCTCTTTATCATCAGTGCAGAATTTATCTGCTCCCACCCCTGAAAACAGTGTAATTATTAATTTAAGATTGTATGTGATATAAAAGCTACTGAATGTTTAATTTATTGAACTGAAAACATTATAAAATAGGAAGTTATATATCGTATTCACTACCCAAATGCACAATTAAATGGTTAATAGGATACATTTATGAATGCTTATTTTAAAAATTGAGACAACTTTCTGTGAAAAAGTTTTGAGACACTTTATTTTGTTATATAAATACATATGTGTGTGTATGTATAAATATACAGAGAGATATAACCAAAATACAACATCTAAGAAAATGATATAATTTGACCAAAGAGGGGTGGATTATGAAAATCATGTTAAAATTCTTTAACTATATATTAGCCAAAATATCATGAAAATAAAATATTTTGACTTCAAATAATCTAATGTATACATATATATTTATTGCTTTATTACAGTAAGACTTTAGAAAACTAAGAAGTTTTCTTTATAGTAAGGTAAGGCTTTTCTGTGCTCAATCATTGTATGAGACATTTAATAATTTTGTATTATTGATTAATGTCAGCCTAGCTTTTACTGAATGTTGTGTGAAAAACTAAGTCTTTTTTTAAGAATTATTTTATTTAACTTTATTTATTTATTTTCATTTGACCAGAGAGAGACAGAGCAAGAGAGAGAGAGTGAGAAAGCAAGTTGCCAGATTTGGGAGTCGAACCAGGTCTACCATCTGGGAGCCCATCCTTAACTACTATGCCACCAGCTGGCCCCAAAAATCTAACAGTCTTAATCTGATGTAATCATTATGCCATCTGCTGATCCCAACATCCTTACGATTTTTATACATAGGAAACAAGGGAGTAAACATTTTTACTGAGCGCCTATTGTTTTCAAAATAGATCGAGATTGCCACAGTAATATTTTTAAACCAATTAAAAAATGCCAGAAGAGCCTGCGGGTGGCGTAGTGGTTAAGATGTTGAACGCGCATGTGATCAACTGCAGTTTGAGTCTTGAACCTGGCTGCTTAAAACTCTTGTTGGGCATGTGTGCATATGTGCCCAGAATCCCAAGAGGACAATGAAGAAGAGCTTGGAGTGGGATCATCCCCTCGGCGATGATTTCTCACTTTCTCTCTCTCTAGTGAACACACCCACCCTATAGCAAAAATCTCTCAAAAGAAAAGAAAAAATGCCAGAAACCTCTTTTACCAGAATAGATAAAGAATCTTTCATTTTTATTTTTTGGTTTTTATTATCTAAATGGCAATTTATAAGTTTTAGGACATGCCTCAGTGCTCAATTTCTATTATTATCTATTTAAAAAAATACTTACGTCATTGACTTTGTCCTCTCTGTCTTCTTCAGCATTTATTTAAATTATCATAATATATATTTTTGGCTTCAAATAACATTTAAAGACTCTTTTTTTCACTTGAAGTAAAACTATTGTTTATTCTGCTATCCTCTACATTGATTTCCTTCACAACAATACAGGCATAGATACAGCTTCAGGAATTAGAATAATTCATCTGGGAGTAGTACTCCTCTCTGACTGTTAGTGGAGAGGTCTGCTCTTTCCCAGAGGTCATTGGAAATAAAGAATAATGATTACCTCCTGTCTCCCAGACACAAGGTGTTATTCATCCTGGACACAGAAACTATTGCATTTTATCTTAAATGGAGGCAATAAAGATTTGAAGTAGGGCCAAATATCAGATCCTGGAGTGTCTTCTGCCCACAAGGGATTGAGGATTGAAGGGTGCTGAGGCCTCAGGAAAGCTGGGAAGCTTGAGATTGTGGTAATTGAGACCACCAGGTGGAAAACTGAAAGAGGAACAGAAGAGAAGAGGAAAGAAGATGGCTGAGACAAAAAGCAGTATTAGAGAAAAAGCTAAAACCAGAGAAGAGCAAACAACTTGCAACAACTTTAACATTGAGAACTGATGATTTAAAATAAGAAAAATCATACATCTGGTTAGAGATGGCAAGAGCTAGAACATGTGTTTCTTGACCTCTAGCCCTGGACTTGAACTAGAGAGGGGAAATGAGAGGAAGAAAAAGATAAGAATAAACTCATAATTGTCTATAATTAAGGCACATAAAGTATAATCATCCTTTACCTCTAGTGTCTGGCAGTGTGTCGTTGGAATTTTTCCTACCGACTAACATGAGTAACAATACCAGAAACTTAAATAGCTCTCACGGTGTGTGAAGCGCTGTTTTAAGCTCTTTACATATTTTAATTCATTAAATTCATGTACCACACTATAAAGTAGGTGTCGTCCTCATTTTATGGATGGGAATGCTAAAGCCAAGAGAGAGTTTTAAAATTGTCCATGTTCACACACTAGGAATTTGCAGATCTGGCATTTGAACCAGGCTACATAACTCTTGAGACCATGCGTTTAATATGTAATTCCTTATTATTGAGTAATAGAGTAGTAAATAACTTTATATCTTCCACACAGTTTCATATACAAGAATTTCTCCTGCATTTCAAACATGTCTGTATAAGCTAATGCCATTTCATATTGTTTATCTCTTTTAGAATTTGATTTAACTGTTTCATAACTTTTCCTGGGCAGAATTTCTTCCTTAAATTTAATGAAAATCCTTTCTCTGCTGACATAAATTAATTTCTTCTTGTTATGTCCTCAGTGGAAATAAAATCCTTGTAGTTAGCATCCCTTTGAATTATCTTTATCTGCCTAAGAGAAAGAGTGCTGTCCTCACTGAGCTAAAAATGTTGCCAATCTCCATTTTGTAGAACTCATCTGATATTCTGCCTCTTCCTCTAAGAGCCCTCTGCTCTGTTTATTTTATTGACCATCGCCTCAAAGGGCTAATGTTCTCTCAAAGGATAGTTCCCCAGATGCACCACAGTCATCCAGATGTGTTCATCCCTGCAGCAGCACCACTGCACTTGTGGAGATACCCTCACTTTCCCCTTACCTTTATCTGACTCACTAATAGTATATTATTCTTCAGAAACAGCATGGGCAGGGGCTATGTAAATTCTTGGTAGATTTTTGTTGTTACCTAGTGACTTAAAAATGTTTCTCACTAGTGTCTGTAGATAGGTAGTCCAGAATTGTGTGAAAAGAAAAGTCTTGATAGCATTGCATTTGTAAGCAGGAAAAGTAGGCCAGTAAAAGATGAGCTGACAAACAGAGAAAAAGAATTTGGATGAAGGAACACTGGCAATGATAGTCTGGTCCACAGAGGACTAAACAATGGAAATAGATTTGGAGAAGTGTGTGTTGGTTTAGGCCTAAGGAAAGACAAAACAGCATGTGCTTGTAATTCTAGCATAAATATGGGAACAGTCCAGCGGAAGTGGTGGGCTTGTCTTTATCCCTAGAGATCCTTAGCAATAACTTAGACAACTTCCAGTCTTAAATTGCTTAAGACTTTACTTTTTGTCAAGAGCCTAGACTACATGACATTCAAAATATATTTGCAGTTCTGCAGTGAATGTAAATAATTGTACATTTTGGAAAATGATTAATGTGCAAATCTCCCAAGTCTCGAATTGGAAATAGACCAACACAAACACTACTACCCCCCAGAAAAACTACCCCTTGCCAAGAGAGGAAAAAAAAAAATTGTAAGAGTGTATGAAGTTATAATTTAAAAATTCGTTTGCATAAAACATGGTACCACTGTTACAGAGTACTTGGCCTGTGATTACTTCTTCCCCAACTGTCTTACCTTGCTATTGCTGACGTCGGTGTCCCTGGAAAGCACTGGGCAGGCTCTTCACTCACATGCTTATGTTTGCCCTGAGCCAGCTGCCCTTGTCCTATTTACACAGTGGATTGCCCCAGTTTCATATTTCCTTGAACGTGGTTGAGCTTGAGTTACAGCTGCTGCCTGTATCTAAAACTCACCTGCACTTTCTCGTGTTCATTCAGAGGTCTCCAGGGTATCTTCCCAATACTGAATCCACCTTCACCAGGTGTTATGTTCCTGCTTTGCTTCGATGTCTCTCATATCTCAATCCCTTTATATCCTGTGCCATGATTCTTTCTCTGGGAAATATAGCTTTGGGTGAATGTGCTTTGGCATTGGTTCGAAATCTTTCTGGAGAACAATGAAATGAGAGGGTAAGATAGTTTTGAGTTAAAAGCAAAATAAACAGAAACCAAAGCATCAGCCAAAATAACTGCAAAACTAAAACACCTTTTAATTTTTTTTTTTAAAGTGGGCACTCTGGCATGTTATTTTTTTATCCAGCAAAACCACTTATGCAAATCAAAAATCAAGCCTCATCTTTGACCCCTCCATTTTTTCCACATTTATAATTCTAAAACCTCTTATTAAGAAGTCATTGGCCCTTTAACACTGAAAGTTCAGCAGTACAAATGAAAGGGTTGAAATCTAAATGCAAATCTAAATAATTCACGCATAAAAATATATGAATAACTCACTATTAATCACAGTCAATGAAGATCTGTGATGCTTATTTGTGCCATTAGTGATATTATTAATGATATCCTCAGTTGTAGCAAAAATTAATTTTTTGAGAAATGGCAAAAATGAATTTTTTGAGAAATGTAAGTATGGGTAGTATGTCTATGAAGAATAGGAAACATTGAGATCCTTGTAAAAATTACAGTTAATGGATTGTTTTGCAGTCTTAATTAAGTCCTCATTTCAAATACTCTGCTCACTGGATTCCTCTTAATCAAAAGGAAACAATTTGTAGTAAGCCATTAGGTTATGGAGGTGGGTATGAAAAGCAATGGATTAACAAATAGTGAGTTTGTTTTGACATAAAATGTGAACCCAAGGAAACTGAGGGGACTTTCCAGTTTTTGTTTGGTTTTGATGAAGTCCCCAAATGTTTTGGTCAATTATGATGAAATAATTTAAAGGAGTCCCAATTTAGTCAACTAGACTGGCCAGTACCTGTATGATTTGCATAACGTGGATTAAATGCTGCCCAGAGATGAGTATCTACCTGGTGCTGCTGGAAGCAGTGCAGTGAGAGGACTAATCACTGTACTTTCAGTGACCAAGCTCACTTGATTCTGTTGAAACCATGCTGTTTTAGGCCCTCAAACCTGCCTAGCAGGGCTGTTGTGATGGTTTTCCTACCAATTTCTTAATCCCAGGCTGTGCTCCTCACCCCCTCCCACCCCACCCAAAGTCATTCCTCTCTACAGCTGGAATGATCCTTTAAGAGGAATATTTTTTCTTTGGTTAGAGGACAAAGCACAAATTCTTAGGAGTGGCAGGCAAGTATTTTTTAAAATCAGTCTCCTTATCTGCTCAGTTTTATTTTTTTTCCTATTTATTTATTTATTTATATCATTATCTTCCAACAGAAAACTTGCATTAGATGCATTAGGAAGGTATACGTGTACATGTCTTGGGGCCCTTTCTAGTGTTGTTCTCTCTTGCTTTCTGTTCAGTCTCTACTGAGTGAAATTAAACCCATTCTTCAAGACTCATTTGTAAGGTTTCAGTTTCTGTGCAATCCTCCCTGGCATCCTCTTCTCACTCAACTCTAGTGGTCCTGCAGAGCCAATGCTGGCTTTGTGTAGACCCTTTTTCTTACATTCGGTGCATTTTATAGTTACTTATTATCCCACCTCCTTTCTTTACTTAATTTCTAAGTCCCTCCTGAAGCATCTACGCCTATTATTTATGTAAGAGATAACAGAGTCTGGTCCATGATAGGAACTCAATAGATGTCAGTAAATCTAACTTCAAAATATTTCGAAGAGAATATTGATGGTAGTACTCAAAACAAGTAAGTTCTTTAAAAGAAAAATTCAAATAGCCAATAAATACATGAAAAGAAGCTTGCCCATAATAACAAAAAATAAATATATCTTGAAATGAGGCATTATTTCTGACCTACCTGAGTGAGAAGATTAGAGTGCCATTTATAATCAGTATTGGCAGAGATGGAGCAACTTAGGGACTCATTCTCTTACAAATCTTCAGTTGGTGTGTAAATTACAGTTATTTTGTGTTGCAACTTAATAGTAGCTATGATGAGTATATCCTTTAATATAGCAATTCCGCTTCTAGGATTTTTTTTTTTTTTTTTTTCCTAGAGGGTGGGTACCCTTGCCAGAGAAAAACAGAGAAAGAAAGAAATTGAGAAAGCACCCCCAGTGGAGGATGGTCACACCTCAATTCCTTGTCTTCCATTTTTCTTTTTAGGATATTGGACACATATGCACATGACCTTGGCATGTCTTCCAAGCCACTGAGTCTGGGACTTGCACCATATTGTTGGTCATGTATGATCCACACATCTTAACTACCATGCCACTGGTTGGCCTCAGAATTCTTTTTTTTTTTTTTTTAACAGAAATCTCTGAATGAGTGTCATAAATATATTAGCACTGATGTTCTTAGGATACTATCGTAATGGTGAAAATTAAGTAAATGGAATCAGTATAAATTTTAATTAAGATGTATTTGTTTAAGTCACCAATGGTAGACCTAGATACAGTGCTTCAGAACATAACATGCATGTGTCTACCTATGTAAACTGCTATGAAAACATGTTAAAAGATGTTCAAAAATTGAAAATGGAAATGGAAACACACAATACATATGGGAGCTTCAAAAAGTTCATGGACAATACTAATTATGAAAAAACTATGCATGAATTAAAATATTTTTGCACCAAAATAAACCCATACTTCTATCTTCTTTTTGAAGTATTCACATGTAGTAAAAAAAGATGATATATTTACTTAGTTATGTAAAAGAAGGTAAATAACTGGTGAAGACAAGTGTTTTGCTGTTTTTAGTGGAAGGAGTAAAGAAAAAAATAGTGCGAGACTAGATTGACAAAAGTTGATGACTCTTTATCTTGAGGGATTTTCTATGAAATCTGTAAAATTTCAAACTAGTAACCCATTTTAGAAGATGAGACCAATTATACGATTTTTCCAAGGATTTGTATTATCATAGATTGTTATTTCTATAACCGAATGTTCATATGTCAGAAAAGAATATGGCACTAATCTTTCAGGATGTGTTCTGAAAGATTATTATAAGAGATAATTATAGAATTCAATTCCTATGTAATTCTAAGGATTATTGTTTTAGTTGGACACGTTTGTCAGGTTGAATGATAATTCTCCTGTTAATTAATGAAGGGATTGAACAGGATGCGGAGTCTCAAACAGATGTAATGTTTTTTATCAGCATAACAATTTGTGTTAATGTTCCATTTACAACATTTCTCCTTGTCAACCCCCATCTCTGGTCCCAAATCAGAGAGATGGCTCAATCAGCCAGTGATGTATCTCAAACTGGTTTCACAGTAAGGTATTACTACCATTCTTGTCATACCTCTTTTCCCTAATGGAAATACCAAAAACAACTAAGAAGTTCCAAATGACTGACAAGACTTTGCTGTTTTATTTCATACACATGTATGTTATCAATAATTACTTAGTTGACTCTTTAATTTGTCTAAATTTGTGCAGGCATAATGGAAACTGACATTGCAATTTTCATTGGAAAATTGCAAATAGATGACTAAACTCAGCAATTCACCTCCTTTCCATTCCTTTTGTACAGATATCTTATGCTGCACCAGGATGCCTATACTTTGAAAATAGCTCATCTATATTCATTCACTGATGCATATAAATTGATTTGCATGCTCATTTTGCAGTTTCCAAATATGCATTTGTTGCATAAAGTTTTTCATATCTAGCTCAAAATGGCTCTTTTACTTCTTCCTTAAAAATTTAGGTGGTGTGAGCCAACTACACAAGAAATTCAGGTGCCTGCCCAACTGGGTTTCTATATCAAATGCCAAAAGCCTGAAAATGGAAGGCTTAAATCCTGCCATTGGTCATTATACCTAACACAGATCTTGTGATTATGGGTAGCATCTTGAAAATACTTAGGAAAATATTGGAATTAAGTGAGAAGAATTTACTGAGGTGATCCATATTGCTTAGCAACACAGATGTGTATGGTAGCTAAAGAGGCTCAGAAGAATAGTTAATTGATGAGTTTTGATTTTTGATTTTCTACCAATTTATTGTGCTTTATTGGACCTTTGTTGCATTAACTGTGTATCTCAGCTTCTTTCATTTTTTTTAACATCCAAAATTAAAACAATAAAATAATTTACCTCAGAAAAAAGTCTAATATTATTACTAAACTGATAATCTCTCAAAAAATAGAAATATCAAAATATAAGTTTTATTTTAAAAATCCAGCAAAGATATTTGTGGCTATTGCTATTTATAAAGAGTTCAAATAATTTAAGCTGGGAAATTGTCTTTTTTGTTTGTTTAAGATTTTTACTGAAGGTTACATGCATTTGCCAAAGAGAGGAACAGAGAGAGAGAGAAAGTGAAAGAACACCTCCCTTAACCCTGGGGATATGGCCACACCACAATGCCTTTTTCTCATTCTCCTCCTGGGATTTTGAGCACATACACAGTACACATGCCCAGTGTGATTTTCAAGCTGCCAAATCCGGGATTTGTGTGGTCAACGATGTGGGAGTCCAGCACCGTAATCACCATGTCACCTGCTGGCCCCATGAAATTGTCATTATTTTGATGGCTTTTAGTATCTATTGATAATTTTTTATACACCATTACAATTATATAAAAAGTAAAATTAATAATATATATTTGAAATACTTTATGTAGTAAGGAGCAAAAGGGAGAAAGGATTCATATTTATTAATTTTCTACCACATTCTGGCATGATCAATTTTGTGTGTGTTATTTAATTCCCACAACTGCAAACCAGATGTGCTTAATTATTTTCATTTTGCATTTAGGAAAATTATGACACAGATAATCTAATAAATAGAGACAAAAATTTTGAATACAGGCTTTACTTGCCTTGATACTTGGCATTCCCCTCTATCTCCACTGTCACCACTCAAAGCTTTAGAACTGCTTATGAAGGCTCTGTGGAGTTACAGATAATCAAGAGTAAACCCTCTCTTTTTAGAGAGCCTAACAGCAAAGCAGCTACCCTCAAACTGTCATATTTCTGAGAGTTAAGTTTAGGTTTTGTTTGCTTTATTGTTTGTTTGTTTTTTAAGATTTTAGCCATAGGGCACAGGTACTCACTGGAGACAGAGACAAAGAGACAGTAAGAAATCATTCCTCTCCTTTCCCACCTGATGGAGGGATGGCCACACTGCCAGTGATTTGACTTTGGCTACTTTTGTTTTAATACCTCATCTTTTAATGTATGTGTGAATGTACTACCAGTAATAACCAAGGAGCAACCTCTACATATGAGTGCCAAATACTTTACAGAAAGACTAGGCAAATGCAATGTACATACAAGGTCCCTTATTTTCTACTGTGTTTTTTTCATCCAATTTGTTCACTTCTGTTTTTATTTTTCTGTACATGATTCATTTTTTTGCCACTGTTTCTTCCTATCCTAGGGCCTTATCAGCTTAGGTTTTCATCATCTTTTGGCATTTTATTATTTTTTTACTATTTCATTTTACTTATTTATTTGTTTATTTATGTATTTATTTTAATTTGACCAGAGAGGGAGGGAGAGAGAGAGTGAGCGAGAGAGAGAAAGCGAGAAAGCAAGCTGCCAGATCTGGAACTTGAGTCACCGTCAGCCATGTGGGGAGTCCAGCGCCCTTAACCACCATACCACCTGCTGACCTGGTATTTTCTTAATCATTAAACATTCAACCAATACCTACTTAAGATGACAATTATTAAAACCAAGAAAGTATTTTAGAGAATTATTTTCTATACCCTACAGATCCTCACTGTATGGATCTGTCCATATTGAGCTAAGTATCTCCTGTGATAATATTTTATCTTGGAACTTACCCAGTTTAAAAAATAAACTTTCATGTATAAATGTGTTCCATGAATATCTTTTAACATTTTCAACAGCGCTTAGTATTCACAACAGAAATACTATTTTCTTGTTCAAAAAACTTATTATCAGTAATTTCACAATTTACTTCATTTGAAAGCAGAATTTATAAGACATAAGGAAAGAATATAATTAAAGGACATTCAGAAGGGTATAGTGGTTAAGTATGAGGGATCTTCAGAAAGTTCTTGAAAATATGTGCATTAAGAGAAAACTATGCATGGATATAACAATTTTTTGCACCAAAATGAACATGAAGACTACCAAGTTTATTTTCCACAAAAATTCTGAAGTTCCCTTCAGCCATAGTATATACTTTTCCTAAACCATTAGATATTCCCAGGTTTTTTGTTTGTTTTTTGAGAGATTTTTGCTATAGGGGGCATGCGCTCGCCAGAAAGACAGACAGAGAGACAGAAAGCGAGAAATCACCCCCAAGGGGGATGGCCATGCTGCAATCCCTTCTCCTCCATTCTCCTCTCACGATCTTGGGCACGCACGCACACGCATCCGATGTGAGTTTAAGCCACTGGGTCCTGGACTCAAACCGCGGTTGGCTACATGAGAGTCCAGTGACATAGCCATTACGCCAACTGCTGGTCCCTTCCCAGGTAAGTTGTTTTGACATAGGAGCTTGATTTCATAAATGACTCATAATGAAAGTATATTCCTAGTTTCCATGTTGTATCACCAAAGCTTCTATAAATAATGCAGAAATTGCAGCCAGCTGGTGCTGTGGTGATTAAGATGCTGGATTCCCACATGGTCTGAAACCTGCACATTGGTTGCTTGTACGTGTGTGCCCAAAATCCCAAGAGGAGAATAAAAGCGAATGAACTGTGGCAGGCATGCCATCCCCTGCGGGGGAATGATTTCTCACTTTCCTTCTCTCATAAATGCACGTGCCCTATGGTAAAAACCTAAAAAAAAAAATAAAAAAAATAATAAGAGAGGAAAAAAAGTCCGAAATTATACTATAGTACACATTTTTCTTTTCAGAATGATCTTGGTTATAGTGCATGTACACTTGCCAGAGAGAAAGTGAGAACTCACTCCCTGGGGGGATGATCATGCCACAGTCCCTTCTCCTCCATTCTCCTCTTGGGATCTTGGGCATGCATGCACGCGTGCCTGAAGTGAACTTTAAGCTGCCAGGTTCAGAACTCGAACCATGGTCAACCACATGAGAGTCTAGTGACATCACCATTAGGCTATCTGCTGGTCCCAGTACACATATTTTTATTGCTACATAGGTTTCAAACCTCATAAATAGTTATTACATCAACTTTTTTTTTGAGAAAATAATTTTTCCTTTGGCTACGGTTTTTGTATCCCAGCAATAGATCAGAAAACTATATTTTTTGTTAATTTTCTGATAATACCTGAAAATACATTTATTTGCATATACATACAAAGTTATCTATTAAGAACTAGTTTAGGGGTAAACAGGAATCAACAGTTACTGCTCATTGTACTACCTAAGGTAGTAATAGATACACCAGAGAGAAAATTTTAAACATTTGTGAAATTTAAGTAATATTTAAAGGCATTAAGCTTAGGCAATAGGAATATATTTGTGATCAGATGGGCAGGTCACTAATCTATTAGAGTTTGTCATCTACTAGTGAATATAGACACCTAGAAGATGAGTTACAGCATTGTGTGATCTACGCTAGTGATAGGGTGCATACAACTCAGATTTTGAAGGTACAGGAAGTTTCCTGTACGATAAGACAGCTAAAGTAAATATACTGAATAAGAAAAGGAGTTAGTTAAGGGAACAGAGAGAGAAGAAGAAAGAGCATGCAAAAAGGAAACTGTCTCATTTGAAGAACTGAAAATTGTTTAGAATTTGTGGTACATAGAAGATTCAGCAAAAGGTAAATAAATACCTTTAAAGCTGGAAACTAAGTTTGTAAGCTTTGTAAGCTACAGTGAGGGTCATAGAACTTATTTTTTGCATATGCGGTAGAGTTATGGAAACAGAAAATAATAGAAGATTAAAAGACTACTTGGCTACAGTGAGTAAGCCTTAAATGGGAAGCATATTAGATTCAATGGCTGTGGACCCAAATGAGACAAAGACAGAGGTTCTTGTCAGACATACTCATGACAATAGGTTTACACAGGTTTTAAGCATTATTAGATTCCATCATACCTAGAAATACAACAAAACGTGTAGATTTGAACTCGGGAAGTAAAAGAAGGCATAGAACAGAGTAATTAGGATAAGGCTAGCTAACTATGAAGTTGGAAAGATTATGAGGAGTAAGAGAAGACGGGTTACTAGAGGAAGATGGAAGTCATCCATCCAGTCAGTGGAGTAATTCAGGGGAGCAAAGAGTGGCAGACGTGAAAATACCATGATAGAATTTTAGCTAAATTTTGCAAACAGCAAGATACAGGCAGAAATGCATATTCTAGTGGTGTTCAATGTTTTCTTCTAAGGGAGAAGATTCTTTCACTAAGTTTGACCACAGTCTAAAATTATTAATACTCAGGACTTTTCCTCTTCTTTTGATTTGTTCTTATGCCTACCAAGCACATTTTCCATTCTAGTTACATTTGAATAAGATCATGCTCCTCTCGGTGGGTGAAGTGATTTTCCTAGTCTTCGGTATTCCCTTCCTTTCAAAAATAATCTATTTGCATTAAAATGTTTAGGTGAGGGAGGAAGAAATAACAGGAAGGTGCCATCCCCCATTCCCTTTCTAACCAATGTTCATTATAAAATCATGCATTTTGAAGTTACTGTTACGGAACTTCATTTTCTAAAATGTTCATAAGCTATAAAACCGCATATTTTATTATGTGATAAAGTATCTCTCCTCCCTTCCACTACTACTGGGTTGATGACTTGTCTAAATAAGCAGTTGTCAAAAGGAGGACAAGGGAATGAGGAGAAACCAGTCAGACATGACCTGTATTGGAAGCACTTATTTCTTTCGTGTGTGCTGTATCTCTTTTAGGCTTTGCACATTTTGTTTGTTTTCTTGCTCAGCATCTGTTTGTCCATGCTGTCCTTTGTCACTATCTGAAACCTTGTTCATGGCAGGTGTATGAACAGCAGTTTGTGTGGTGTCTGTCTACCAGCCATGGGAGAGTTGCTTAAGCTCTGAGCTAGCGCTTCTGTGCCCTAGCTCCAGAAACCTGAAAAAATTGACGGAATTTCTTTGAAGCTTTCTTTAAAAACCAAAAAGTGAGGGTTTATCAAGGATAAAGGGTAGAGGCATTCTGGGCAGAAAGGGATTTTTGAAATTGTTTTTCAGTTCATCTATGAAAAGAGAGCTCTAAGGTGCTAAAAAGTTGGTATTTGAAATGGTAAGCAGAGAGGAATGAATAATAGCTGCTATATCTTTATTCACAAGCCGAAGCTTCAGAGTAATGGTATATCGTTTCTATTACTTTCTTGTTTGATATCAGTTAAAAAGACGGTTTTCCTTCCCTCCATTTCTTTCTTCTCTCTAACAGAGATACGTTCCGTTATGTATAGATATGAGCCATTTGATCTTTGTATGAGGAAGCTCAGAGGCAGCTAAGCTACTTAATTGCAATACTTCTAGTTTATCTGATTATCTTTTTGCCCAGTCTGTTTTCTTTCAATTTGACCTTCTTCCATGTCTTGTATAGCTACTCCAAGTCCTATGTGGAGGTAGGCTATAACCAAATAAATCTGTTTTTAAGTATGATATTCTGATAGTTATGATATTAATTTTTGGAAAGGAAATTTCAAGACAAATTTTAGTAACCACCACAATTAATCCCTTTCTGCTCTGTCTAGAATATTTTGATAATTAGAATCATATGTGAAAATGACCTAAAACAGTGCTCTCAATGTTACATATTCCTTACTTTGGGTCTTAGTATACTGCAGTTTAAATAATAAATGTGATTCATTCAGATAAATGTAGATCTCACATTACTGTAGTGGAGCTCCTAGCTAGTCCATTAGCTAATGCCAATACTTTCCCTTGGAAAATCATAACTATTCAGGAAGTCATAGTTTCTTCAAGACTCCCTCTGTTCACTTTACCTTATGAGGCCTGTATATAATAGAAAAAGCTCCAGTAAATAGAAGTTTAGGATACTCCTGCATAATAATAAGTAAAAATCTCTTCTTTTTTCTCCTCCTTCTTTTTAAATACCTTTAAATTCACTTATTCTTTCAGCTGAAGAAGTCTATTTATTAATACCTCACCACAGTGTAAATTTGTCATAAACTTAAACAGAATTTATGAAGAAATTTAAAGGTATTTGAAAATGTTCAAGTTGTAGACTCCACAGAATTTTGTAATGAGAAGAGAACCACAATAAGTATCTACTACAACCATTCTTTTTTGGAGATGAACAAAAACTGTGGTGAAGAGAAGTTAAGAGAATTCTCTAAATTGCAAAAGTTATTTCACAGTAGAACAAGAACACAGACCAGTACACTTTCATCATTCCATTTTTAGTTAGCAAAGAAAATACACTTTAAAAATTGTATTCCATCATTTGTATGTATGATGTGATATTTCTGATGATGTGTCTTCCTTTGTTCTCTTTGGGTTATATTTACAGAAAATTTTTCTCCTGTCTGGTCTAAGTGGATAACTTATTTCTAGTACATAGACATGATGGTCAGACTTATAACAGAGCTCTATATGCACTGGAAAAAGATGTATTTTTCTTATGGAAAGTCATTTTAACAAATGCATCTTTATATGGATCTCTTACTTTGTGTTTTAGAGTACAAAAGCAATGATGTACCACAGCAAATAAATCAACTGTCACAACGTGGAGTAAGATTCTGTTTCCTAGAAAAGCATGTCAGTTTCTACTTTCCTAGAAACACAACATTTTAGTAGTGTTTCTGATTGTGTCATAAAAGACACAAATTTTGTTATTAGTGTATTGTGTCAAATGATATTGGGAAATGTCTGTGTAGGGAAGGAAAAATAACACATTACCTACCCTAGGTTCATCACTGAAGGCTATATAATGAAAGGTAGATTAACAATGAAAGAGCATACCTATTTATTTAATGCATCAGTGGAAAAAAACAAACTCTGTAAAATATTAAAACAAGTTTATACTATGCCAACTTGAGTGACTACAGTCCCGAGAAGCATACTCTCAAGAATCCTTGAGGAGTGTTTTCTACATGGCCAACTGAGTTATGGCAGATCTTATACATTTTAGAAAATCAGAGATTACAACCAAAGTTGTAAATCAATACTTGGATATTAACCATTTGTTTGACCTGAAGACAGGGTATCTTGAAGCAGGGGCTTGCTTACATATCATAGGTAGATTTAGAAATATTTTAGTTTGTTATTGGCTAAAAGAGCAAATTTGAAACTTGGAATCATCAGACAGGAAGGTCTAAGTTTAACCTTAGCATAGATAAAGAAGTTTACTAATCATGTGATGTTATGCCACAGTCAGAATATGAGAAGTGAGCCACAGGGACTGAAGCTACATGACCTGCTTAGTAAGAATGACAGCATGTAGTTATGTTGTTTCCTTGGCTTTTCAGTGAGGAATTTCAGAACACAGGAAATGTGGCCAGAGACTAGTCCTCAAATGTAAGTTTTATGTGACTTTGTAGTCTTCATGAGGAAATGAAGACCTGAAGAAATTATTAAACCTGTGTATATTGATGCTATAAATGATGAAGAATATATTCATAGAAAAATATAAGACAAAGGGAATATTATCTAATGGCAATAACTTTGGGATACTTGGCAATATGTTACTTTAAATTCTGTGTCTCTTCATCGTCAGAGATAAGGATGTTCTATACCTCTAGGTGTGGGGAGGGCAGCTCTCACTGCATGGTCTTATGACCTGCTTTAGGGGAAGTTGACAAAAATCATTTTTAGGTTTTTTTTTTTTTTTTAGGTTTCTGTCATAGGGTGCATGTGCTCACCAGAAAAGAGAGAGAAGGAAAGTGAGAAATCACTTCCTAGGGGGGGTTAGGGGGGATGGCTACACTGCAGTCCCTTCTTTATTCTATCAGGATACTGGGCACGCACACCCACATGCCCAGTGTGATTTTTCAAGTTGTTTAGTCCAAGACTCAAACCATGGTTGGCCATGTGGGCTTCTAGCACCTCAATTACTATGCCACCCTTTCTTAGGTTTTATGACATGCATAAGGGAAGAAGAGTTGGGGAAAGTAAGAGTGACCTTACTGCTTCTGCAGTTTGCAGTATGCAAAAGTGGCATGTTTTCAGGTAGCATGTACTGAACCTCATCATTAAGTGTAAATTTTATGTTTTTTCATATCAAGAATTAAATAGGGAGCCATCAGGTTGCTTGGTGGTTAAGGCATTGGACTCTCATATGGCCAGACCACCGTTAGAATCCTGGACTTAGTGGCTCAAAAATCATTCTGGGCATGTGTGTGTGTGTGTGTGTGTATGTTCCCAAAATGTTGAAAATGGAGAAGAAGGTATTTATTGTAGCATGACTGTCCCCCAAAGGGGCAATTTCTCACTTTCTCTATCTCTCTCCAGCAACTACTTGTGCCCAACAGCAAAAGACTAAAAAAAAAGAATGAAATAATACTGTTTCTCATATTTGAAAAGAGCATGAGTGGTGGACAGTTTATGCTTTATAATGTTTTCTGTGCCTTAATTTTATTAAAATGAAATTCAAATGCTCTAAGAACAACATTATTTGAAAAAAAGGAAAAAAAAATAGTATATTTAATTGATCTTCCTTTAGGGGCCCTCACTAAAACTGTTGTAGGAGTTCAAAGCCTAAGTGATTCATTCATTCCAATCTTAATAAATGTGTGTATCTGTTTTTTTTATTTTAAGTACAGTATAGTGCAATAATGAAATTAAGTTTGCAGATAAAAGAGTTGCAGATGCTCTTTTATCAAATTGCTCTTTTGGAAAAGCACCAAGGAGATGATGTTCTACATTTGATTTGTGTGTGTGTGTGTGTGTGTGTGTGTGTGTGTGTGTGTTGTTCTGGCTTGCATTTGAACTCCTGCTCATTAAAGTTCTAGCAATACAATTGCCTTCTCTAGGAAAATGAAATCCCCCCCACCCCGTGAATCTACCATTGTGCATATGTAGTTGAAACCATATGGAGGCAGTAAACTTGATTTGAGCTTTACTCTGTTTACTACACAAAGCATTTGTTCAGCCCTGAAGATATTCTAAAATAAAACACAAAACCTTTTCATCCACCAAATTAGGAAGGTCTTATAATCTTCTTTAGCCGTTATCACACTTTCTAATGGTGTTTTGCTGTGAGCTCTTGCATCCTTGGAAGTTTCAGCTGGGTGTTCTATGCTCTGCTTTCAAATTACAACATGTGTCTGGTCTAACAAGGATCAGAAATGAAGTCTCTATGTGATATGGAAACAGAAAAATAGAGGACCACTTAAGTCATGGCTACTGAATGTTTTCTATCATTTGTCAGTTTTTGTTAATAATTACCATTTTTGTAGTCTTTAGTTTTCAATTGAAAATTGGCAAATCAAATTGAGGTTACAGGATTAAGTCCAACTTTTTCACCCAAAGTATATTACTTAAAGTATCAGAATTAAGGAGCTAAATAAGTTAGAAAGCAAATAATTTCTTCCTTAATTCTAATTACTTCCTGGTTTTTTGTTTTTTGTTTTTTGTTTTTTGTTTTTCAGTCCAAGATAGGCATTTAGTTCTCAATCATGAAACATCTTTACTGGATCCTTTCACTTTTTTTTTCTTTCCAGAAATGGTTGCATTATCTCTTTTTACCTTACTACTTTTATCCATAAGATAGTAATCTTGTAATAGTAGTCATAGCAATTTCAGAGAAAGTAAGGATTGAATAAAATAATTCATGCTTTGAATGTATACTTTCACAGCACTTGTTATATGCTGTGTACTGTAGTAGGATCTGAGAATAGAATCATGTAAAGATGAAGTGCTACTTTTATGGATATATTCAGGTAAGAAAGCCAGGTAATAAAGAAATAAATCAGTAAGGGTGTTATATAATATAATGTCAGAAATGGCAAGTGCTAAGGAAAATTAAAGCAGGATAGAGATACAAAGAATGGATAAGAAGCATTACTATTTGAGGTGGGGGATCATAATAAGCCTTCTGAGAAGATGACATTTCCACAAACAAGAAATACATTGTTCTGGAGCAGAGTGACCGATAGAGTGCAACAGGCATGAAGTGATAGTATGCTCCAATGCTCTGGCAAGATCCTGGAGGCCAGAGTGGTTTAGCGTAGTGAACAGAGTAGAGATTCAGAGAGAGATTGGCATGGTAACAGGGGATTGATGACATAGAACTCATCAGCCACAGTATGAACTTTGAGTTTTATTCTAAATTCAGCAGGAAACCATTGAAATATTTGAAAAAAAAGGAGTGATATGGTTTCTGAGAGAACACATGGTAGGTGCACGAGTAGAGGCACCAGGGTATGGCCAGGTGTGATGATGGGCTAGGATAGTAGTGGAGGGAATAGGAAAACTGGTATGTGTTGAATGTGTTTTGGAGGCAGAGTTAACAGAATTTGCTGATTGTTTGTACTGTAAGGTGGAAAGGAAAGAAGAGTCAGGGAGGGCTCCAAAATGTTGACCCTTAGGATCTAGATGAGTGGAGAGGTCATTTCCTGAAAGGAGGAACTGTGAGGAAGGAGTGCCCAGAGCTGTGCTTGTCACATAGAAGATGTCAAAGAGCATTGCTGCTTTTCTCTATATCTTTGGCCTAAGTGCGCAAGCCTCTTAGAAACACCCTCACTCTCAATGACCTTCTTTCTAAATTAAACTGGGAGAAGGCAAGGGCCATGTCTGTTGAGCATCCTGTGTCATATCCATGTTGTACACTAGTATATAAAAGACATTTAGTACATGTTTTTTACTGAATACACAAATAAGTGAAAGTAATTATAGTGGACCAAGGAAGACAAAATAATATGAATTAATGGATTATTTAGCTAATATGGTGTCTACCTGCCTTCTTCAACTCTTGGGTGTAATGTTACCAAATGGCACAAAGGATTAATACCAGAGGTGAGGATTTACTTAGTGTGGCAGGGATGCTGTAGGAATGTTTAGTGTTCTTCAGGGAAGAGCCTTTGGAAGCATACCCTGTTACAACAAATAATGGTATCATTGGAAGCCTTTTTTATAAATTATTTTTTCAATAAGATACTGAGTATCTTCTGAGTATTTAAGGTATTCCAAGAACTGTGTCTAACATTGGGCTACGTTATTAAATTTTTCCTGTGTTAATTTAACAACTATTTTTAAAATTGATGCTATACTCTATATGCAAAATAAAGTCCCTGTTTTGAAGGGATTCACATTATTGTGGTTGGTGTATGTATGGTACGAAAGCTTGTAAAATACTTGGAAATGTCACTCATTTATTTATGGGATATTAAAATATATATCAATACCATTTTACCAAAATTTCTCCTTTTTTTTGCTAGAGGGTGCATTAGCTCACCAGAAAAACTGAGAGAGCAAAAGAGACAGAAAGTGAGAAATCACCCCCCCAGTGGGATGTCACAATGCAGTCCCTTCTCCATTCTCCTCTCAGGATTTTGGGCATACATGCACATGCACCCAGCATGAGTTTCAAGCCACTAGGTCCAGGATTAAAATCGCAGTCAGCCATGTGGAAGTCCAATAATGTAATCATTGAGCCATCTACTGGTCCCAAAGATTTGTTTTCTGATCTTTTTTTTTTTTTTTTTTTTTTTTTTTGGAGAGGTTTTTGCTATGGGGCGTGTGCGCTCGCCAGAAAGACAGAGAGAGACATAGAGACAGAAAGCGAGAAATCACCCCCCAGGGGGGATGGCCACGCCACTATCCCTTCTCCATTCTCCTCTCGGGGTCTTGAGCATACATGCACACACACCCAGCATGAGTTTAAGCCCCTGGGTCCTGACTTGAACCGTGGTCGACTACATGAGAGTACAATGACATAGCCATTACACTAACTTCTGGTCCCGATTTATTTTCTGATCTTAACATTAATATTTTTTTTTGTTTTAAATGGAGCATCTTAATAGGTGCCAAACATATGCTAAACCCTCAATATGCATATCCTCATGCAGTAATATACTTAATTGAATTTCTCTATGTTATTTCCAGCCAAAATCCCACTTTGAAAACCTATTAGAATCAAATATGATAAAGAGTGAGTGTGATTTATTATCTTGAAGTATTAAAACAGTATGAGTTGTAAGTAAACGAGTGTAAGTCATTTTAGCACTTCCATTAATGTAAAAGGCAGTTTGATTGTAAAAGATTTTTCTTTGATGCTATACAGGAAATGTCTCCTGTATTTCAACATCCTATTTGCAGTGGCAGTCTAGTTAGCACAGGAGGTTTTAATTTTGGACACACAGAGCTGAAAAATATCTGATGTTACTGTAGTGTGTGTGTGTGTGTGTGTGTGTTTGTGATTAACAGTTTTTTACATATCAGTATAGTCTCATTCTAGAAACTTTTTGAGATTTTTTTCAATTGAAAAACTGATTTAAAAATAATAGTATTGTAGTTAATGGGCAGTTTAAACAGAAAGGGATGAACTAACATGTAACTTTCCTAAAATTGGAAGATATTGATATAAACAACATTTGGTCTCTTGTCCTCTAACTGCTGTTGACATTGACCTTGTTTGTATTCTCCAGACCAAATTTGGCATTTTTGGAGACTACATTTGCTCTGGTCGTCTTTTTTTTTTTTTTTTTTTTTCCATCTTTTCTACAAATCCAGAAATCTCATTGGCACATTGAAATATCAAAACATATAAGTGTGTAAGCAATCCACATCTTACTTAAGAAGGTGTATTTATTATATGTTGGTCTTCAAAATTACTGTTTTAATTGTTCTAAATTAAATTATCCAAATAAAAAGAATGTTTTCCTTTAACTATTTAAATCTCAGAGATATTTCCTTAGGAAAAAAAAATGTGGTTACAAAATTGAATACAGTTTTGAAAACTACGTATTTAAAGAAATTAGGATGAATTTATATGCATATATGCAAACAGTCATGTAATTCCAGTGTCTTATTACAACTATGTAATTCCAGTGTCTTATTACAACTTTTTAAACTCCAGGAACCATAACAAAGAGAAAAATCTTCATAGACCCATTTCCCATCTTTTTTTTTTTTTTTTTTTTTGCTATAGGTTGTGTGCACTCACCAGAAAGAGACAGAGAGAGAGAGAAAATGAGAAATCACCCTTCCGGGGAGATGGCTACGCCCCACACCACAATCCCTTCTCCTCCATTCTCCTCTTGTGATCTTGGGCACGCATGCACACGGGCCCAGCGTGAGTTTAAGCCACCAGGTCCAGGCCTCGAACCATGGTCGACTATGTTGGAGTCCAGTGACATAGCCATTACGCCAACTGCCGGTCCCCCCATTTCCCTCCTTAAATGAAACTTAAAGTAAAATTATAACAGTGAAAGAGACAGAAATTCCAGTACTGTGTGAGCCTTCGTATGATGCTCATACCCACTCTCATGTGTTTGGTAAGACCTACATTATTTGAAGATACCTAATAATAAGGGCATCTGTGCAATGTAGTTTGTGACTTTCTGACTTCTATAGCAGTGAAAGGTAGGAGAGAAGGAGGTTGGAGTAATTGTTGAGATGAGTTCTAGCTTAGCCAGTTACTTGGCTATCTGCATTTGAATAAATCCTAAATACCATTTTCTTGTCTATGAAAGGAGGAGGTTGGTCTGGATGATTTCTAAGATTTGTATTGTCTAACAGTTGAACCATGAAGATATCGATTTGTGGAAAGCCAAAGGCCATGTAAATACAACTTTCAGATGTGAACTCAATGTTTGTGTTTGTTTTTTTTTTTTTTTCAGAGCTTGTTTTCATTATCACTGCTCCTTTTGACACTAATTAAATATTTGATGAATAAGTATATAGTCATATGCAAATATAAACACATACTACTTACAAAATTTAAGCTAGTTTAAAACTGGCCTTGTGCTTATTCAAAGTGATTCAACTTGTAGGCTTGTTCTGGAAGAAGATATGAGATGATAATTTCTCTTAAGTGAATATTATTTTAGCATAACATGTACACATTTGTGCAACTAAATACAGACTAATATATATATATATATATATATATATATATATCCCCCTCCATCCTCTGTGTCAAACTGCTTGTTTATCAACTTCCAAAGAATTGATTATTTTCTCTTCTACTCATGAAATCCTAAGTATGTTGTTGTTGTTGTTATTATTATTATTATTATTATTAAATTCATGCATATGAGGGAGAGAGAGAGAGATGCACTCATGATAGGGTTTCCTCCAGCAGAGATTCCCTTTCCTTAGCCTTCCAGCTCTTTGGAATCGGGTATGCACACATGAACCAGGCATGTTTTCAGACAGATCTTGTGTATGTGTATATGAAGCCACATGGCTTCTGGCACCAACTTTACCACGACGATAGGTCAACAGATGGCGCATTTTTAAGATACACTCTTGCAGAACTTGTTCACTGTTCGTTATAAAAAATGTATGTATTCCACATGGCCAAGACTTCCTCCTTTATTAGAGCCTTTATTCACCAACATTTGGAATTTGAAGACTATATCTATTTAAATACTGATCTACTAAAATCATTGAATTTGTTATAAAACTTCAAGTTTTTATCTTCAAGATACCTTCCTATCCTGAAAAAAATGCATGAAGATAACAGCTGGAGATTAAAGCATGAAGGGTTTTAAAGCATCTGAAGCCTTTGCTTAGTCATACAAGAATTATAGCTGTGAATCTTTGAGCTGGCCTGCTACATTTAACACCAGGACTTGTCTGCAGATACATTTGTCCTTGACTGAAAAATAAACTACTGGATGGAAGGCAGCGTTTATTTAAAATCCACTGATACGTTCGGAAATTCTGATCTTCAAATGCTGTTCTCCCAGTTCTAGGCCTCCCTGAATGCTTACCTTTTCAGTGTGACTGTGGGGTCATCATTATTAGTTTCAGGTGTCTTCATCTGGAAAAGTAGAAGGTGGGACTAAATGACCTCCAAGATCTCTTTCAGCTTGATAATTCATTATTTTCAGTTTAGCCACTTTTGTCGGCCTCTAAAGCATGCAGCTTGCCCCCAAATGAATAAGTGACATACTGACTGATAGCTTGGGCCTCCGTGTAAATGCTCCTATCGATATATTTCTTCCTAAAATGATCTTTTATATTCAAGACTATTACCCTATACTTCTTTAGAACTGAGCATAAACACTTTTCTTCAAGCTCGAGTGATTTTAATATTTAAAACAAAATCATGTTGAGAATGAATTTTGAAGAAAAGAGTAAAAGGCCCAGTATAAGTGTATCACTGTTCATATTTGATTACCAAGTAAAGTTCAGGTTATTTTATCCTGTGCTTGCTATATCTTTCAAAAAGTTAATGTTGCAGTTGTTCTTGTGTGTAACTTAAAACCCTATTTCGAATGTATACCTTACAAAAACTCAGATATGTGTTCTTACTTGTGTGATTTATACCATTCATAACTTTGATATAATTACCTGTTAATATTTATTGAACATTTCCTGGATGCACAGCACAGAACAAATGCATTCTCCAGTAGTAAATGCATTGAAATTAGAATTTCTCTTTATGGAGAAGACGCTGTAAAATCATTTCTCTGAATACGATGAAATTGTTGTAGATTACATATATGCTTACATACTTGGCTTATATATTCTGCTCTGTCTCTCCTGCTATTTTTTTCCCCTAGACAGGAAATATGGAAATCTGTGCAAATCTGAATGCTTTAGACAAGGTGATTAAGTTTAGCTAGGAAACTTGAGTGTAGACTATCTCTTGTTTTAGATCAGTATTTTTCTTACCATGAATGTATTCCTTCAAGTACAGAAGATGAA
Source organism: Tupaia tana (assembly GCA_026018925.1). Classification (NCBI taxonomy): domain Eukaryota; kingdom Metazoa; phylum Chordata; class Mammalia; order Scandentia; family Tupaiidae; genus Tupaia; species Tupaia tana. The sequence continues at coordinate 183,379,310 of JAKSZU010000003.1, forward strand.
GTATAACTGATATTTAGTCTTCATGTGATTTATTGATTTAGAGTGTGCATGTGCAACTATTAGTGAAAAATCAGACTACCTGGGTTCTAGTATACAACAATGATCACTTTGTTTCACCTAAATTTCAGTCTTCTCACCTGTGAATAGAAACAATGATAATCCCTATTCTGAAAGTCTGTGATGAATGATAAATATGTTTATAATTGTGTCTTGCATAATGAATACAGTGAAGAAAATCTAAATTTTGTATTTTTGATTGTATTGGTGTGTATTTTGAGAATTAAAGTGAGTGTTCTGGAAAGATTAGGTAAAATAATGAGAGTAGGAAAATAGAAGAGTTGAAGATTAACATATACACTACCTGGATCAGTAGATGGCATGGAGGCTAAGGTGCAGGATTTCACATGGCCGATTGCCTGGTTAGAGTCCTGGACCCAGTGACCTAAAAATCATGCCAGGTGCGTGAGCATGTGTACCCAAAATCTCAAGAGGAGACTGGAGGAGATGGGAGTGTGGTATGGCCATCCTCCATGGGGGGTGATTTCTCACTTTTCCTCTCTCTCTCTCTCTCTCTCTCTCCCTCCCTCCCTCCCTCCCTCCCTCCCTCCCTCTTGTGAGCACATGTGCCGTATAGACAAAAATTGAAAAAAAAAATAGAATGTATGTATGTATATACATCACTTAACAACAATTTACAAAATGTGTGAGATTATCCTTTACAACACAATCATAAACATTTACCTCTTGCCAATGAATAGTTTGGATAAAGAACAGTGGAAGATGTTCTATATAATTACAGTGTGAAGAAGCCTTTGTAAATAGTGTGTACAGTAGTTTACTGTGGATAGTAAGATGGTCTATAGGGCAAACTTGGTTGTGCAGAATCTAGAATTATGCTAGTATTCCCCTTACATGGTACTTTATCAGAAAGGCAAAATATTTTAGCATGAGCAATGTGTGTGCTGGCAACTTTTAAAGTGGAGCTGACAAAGAATTTGGATAATAGTTCAGTAACTCAAAGAATTATAACAAGTTCAAGAACTAAGCTCTAATTAATAGAATAAAGTTTTTTTGAAACAAAATTTCAGGTACTAACTAATGAAAGCAAGGTATAAAGGGTTGAAGTGATAGAAATGTAAAGGAAAAAGGAAACTAAGCCTCAATGGGAACCTCAAACAGAAGATAAAGAAGCAAGGTAGGTACTGTAATTTTTAATTCATGAAAAATTGTATTGTATTGTATTGTTAGCCCTAGACTAACTATATACAGATAGTATTCAGTAAGATCAGGACCTTAGGGAGCCAGCAGGTGGCATGGCGGTTAGGGTGCTAGACTCCTAAGTGGTTGACCACGGTTTGAGTCCTGGATTGTGCGCCTTGAAATGATGTTAGGCGCATGTGCATGTGTGCCTAAAATCCCAGAAGGAGAATGGAGGAGAAGGGATTACAGTGTGTCCATCCCCTCTGGGAGATGATTTTTCACGTTTTCTCTTACTGTCTCTTTCTGCCTCTCTCCTGTGAGTGCACATGCCCTATGTCTAAAACCTAAAAAAAATGGCTTCAGACTATCTCTTTTAAATATTTAGTGATTACCCTCCCTTGTAAATAATTAATATATAATTATATTCTCCCATAACTATCATCTTTCTTTTTCCCACATAAAGGCACTCATTGCACACGTACACACACACACACGCAGACACATTTCAGATACTTTCCTGTTGATGTCTTTTTTTTTTTTTTTAATCTTTTCTCTCTATATTTAAGTTTTTTGTTTGTTTTTTAGAGGTTTTGACCTTAGGACAGTGAGCTAGCTGGAGAGAGAGAAAGAGGGAGAGAGAAAGTAAGAAGAAATGTGAAAAATCACCCCTCTCTTCCAGGAGGGATGACCATGCTACAATCCTTTCTCCATTCTCCTCTAGGGATCTTGGGCATGCACACACACACATGCCCGGCATGAGTTTTAAGCCACTGGATCAGAACTTGACCCTCTGTGGGACATTTAGGCATCCAGCGATGTAATTGCTATGCTATCTGCTGGCCTCTACATTTCAGTGTTTTAAGTGTAAATTATAGAGATAGCTTAGTCCATGTAGCTCTTTGGTGATTAAAAAAAATCAGTTGTGAGTCTAGCTGTGGTGTAGTGGTTACATCGCTGGACTCCCATATGGTGGATCATGGTTCCAGTCCCATCTCTGGTGGCTTGTCTCACTGTCTCTTTTTCTCTGTGGTGAGTACATGCACTCTAAAAAAATCACTTAAAAAAAATCATTGTCACTTTACTTGGTAAATTTGACTTCATATTGCAGTAACCTATAGCATGTCAATAACTTCCAAAGTCATTTAGTTGCATTAACACTATCTGTTATATGGCCCACCTGCCTTAACTAATAAACATCAGTTTTATAATTATTCCCATAAAACTCTTCTGGTCCCAGTTTTACTAAAGAAATGTGGATAGTTTCTAGGCTATTTAAAAAATAATAATAAAAGAAAGAAAGAAAGCTACAGTAAGAAAATAAGCTGAGTTGTTCCTGGATGAGTACACCAAACACAAAAGTAATTGAAATAGAGGTGATGTATATTGAATTTCTTTCTCATTAAACCAGTGTCCTGATTTTCATTATACCTTCTTAATCCTCATAAGGCCCTCCCTGATTTCTTTCAGATTTTGCCAACAGCTTATTTTCATAATAGGTAGCATCCTGGCTCCAATGAGCTGTGCTGTGCTTTTTATAAGCACAAAGTCTGTTTGGAGCCCTCAGATTCATTGATGTACCAATTGACATTTTCTCTCGTAGGCCTACTGTGTGCAAGGTGATGAGGGAGGTCTTTTAAAGGACAGGTCTTTTAAAGACCTGTCATGCATAGCTAAAAAAAAGAAGCTCTAAGGGGAAATATTTGCATTTAAATCTTTTCTACTGCTTACTATCTGTGTGATCTTGAACAAGGTTATTTAACTTTTGAAAGCCTCATTTTGTGTTCTGTAAAATACAAATAATGCTCAGATCTCCTTCACTAGTTGGTTTAAGGAATGAAAGAGACCACATGTAAAATGTGTAATCAATGATGTCATATCGGTGCTAGTTATGTTACTAGTTTTTGGGGAATACACACACACCACACAAACATACACACATGCATATATGTAGGTGTGTTTATGTACTGTATAATATAAATCATTCATATGTGCATGTGATGTGTCCCACCTTTGGGTCTTACTCACATTGGGTACTCAAATGTTCATTACTTGGTTGAAGGATTAGATTCAGATGTTGAGCAATTTATAATTATAAGTGTGTAGAATAAGAACTATCTTGTTAAGGAAGGTCAGTTTTCTTCTGCTTCTCTCTCTCTCTTTCTCTCTCTCTCTCTTTGGTGGCAAGGCCTAGTGAAGATGGGAGGGAATTAATGTCTTCTGAATTTCATTCTCTCTTAACTTGGATTGAATCTTAGGCTTTTAGACTGAAAGAGTCATATATGTACACACTTGACCCATACTTTTCCTTTTTGATCTTATAATTTAAATAAATGAATGAATTAATTAATTAAAATAAAATAAAATGATTAGCAAATAATTGCAGAAATTCCAAAGCAGTCACCACATGGGGAAACATTTCTAATGTGATCCTTTATTGAAATGGAAATTATGAGAATAGTTAACAATAAAAAGCTTTTATTGCATCTGTACCTTTTAATAGCGTATATTAAAAAGCTGTTTATATTTTAGAAGAATATGACCCTTAAGGCACATTCCAAAGACATTAGATAATCTGTTTTCTTGGGAAATTTAGAACATAGTTAATGTCAAAATATTTTCTGGTCCTGTTTTCTAAGTCTTCCTCATTCATGTGGGGAAGTCTCATGAACATATGCAAAATCTACAAGTTTACTATTGAGATATATTTGGATGAATTAGAACAATAGAGAACAGTCAAAACACTAGTATAGGAGTAAAGATTATTTGAAAGGGAACCAACTCTGCTGAAGGTTTATTGACTCACTATTATAGCAGGACCACTATGTTGAATAAATTATTGATAATATACACCAGAAAGCTAATTTGCTGGGGCTTCTTGTTAAAATCAGCACTTGATCCTCATAAGCATGCATTTTATGAGAGGCTATTCCTGGGCCATTCTTTTCACTATTTAGGAGTAAGGTAGACAAAGTCATAAAGGATAGCCATTCACCTCAATGTTTAAAAATAGGTATATCTTCAGTGTGTCTTATGTAATTATCACATTACGTACGTGTGTGAGTTAAGAGTTTCTTTTATCATTTCATAAAGAATGAAACACAGGTTTCCTCAGGACTACAACCTTCCATTTCTTTAACTGAAAAAGCTACACCTGTCTCATTCACTACTGTACTCCTGTTTGCTAGCTAGGTGCACACAGCAGTTGCTCAAGAAGTTATTCTTCAAATGAATGAAAACTTGAATGGAAAAGTACATAAACAAATGAAGACAGATCCAAAACAGAGACCCAGTTTTAGTGGATTTCCCAAGTTGCTTCTTTTCCCTCCTGTTCTCTGCTCTTGCCATTGATACTTAACCCAGAAAGAAAGTCAAGAGTTTCAGAAATGTTGAGGCCTCAGCCTGGACAAGTCTGTTCATTAGGGCACTCTCAGCCAGCATGTGAGCAGTGGGTCTGGAAAAGAGCTGTTGGGAGAAAAAAAAATTCAACAAGAAGTTGTCTTCATTGAGTTTGAGAGAGCAGAAATCACATTCCTGTTTACCTAAGACCCAGGTATAAATATAAATCCAAATTCAAGTTGGAAAGGCATTAAGAGTGGAGGGCAGAGATCAAAGAAGTTGAAGTCTGTGTCTCTACCTCGTGACAGAACCAAAACTGTAAGTCACTGAGGATATCCTTTGTGCTCTGCAACAAAAAGTTAAGTTTTTAGTTTTTTTTTTTTTCCCTAGAGAATAAATAAGCAATGTGGCAAAGAATTCAAAAGAGCATTTAAACTCTTCACTGTACATATTTTTGTAAAACTAAGTCAAAAAAGTGTTTGTAAGAAGAGCTAAAGTTTAGTAAACCACAGGGCCATGTACGTTCACTATTTATGTATGGAAAAATAATAAATATATTAATCTAAATGAAAATTCTTTTTGTTTTCTGTTTTAATTTGTTTTAGTTATTTTGCTATAGGGCACCTGAACTTGGCCCAGAGAGAGATAGAGAGTGAGAGTACAAGAGTGCCCGAAAGTGAGAAACTGTCACCTGCCGGGGGATGGCCGAACTGCAGTCCCTTCTCCATTCCTCTCTTGGGATTTTGGGCATGCCTGCACATGCACCCAGAGTGATTCTTGAGTCACCAAGTCCAGTACTTGAACCACGATGTTGGCCATATGGGATCCGCCATATGGGATCCAGCAGCTAAACCTCCCCCACAAATAGTAATAATAATAATTATATATATATATATATATATATATATATATATATGTGTGTGTGTGTGTGTGTGTGTGTGTGTGTGTATATATAAACATATGGGTGTGTGTGTATATATATATATATACACACACCCATAATTGCCCATTTCCTGGCACACACTAAAAAGCTGGGTGTCATGATCTGTAGTCTCAGCAACTAGGGAGACTGAGGCAGGAAGATCATCACATAGTGAGACCCTGCCTTTAAGAAAAAAGAAAAAAGTGGAAATATTAGAAGAAAATATTCCAAGATTATAGCCAATAACGGACTGCATACTGAAAAGATAAAGAACTATTTTTAATTGCCAGAGGGCATGTATACTTGCCAGAGTAAGAGAGCAACTCTAAGAGGGTTGTGGTCCACTGTAGTCCCTTGTCCATATCTCCATCCTGTCAGGATTTGGGACGCACATGCATAAGCGCCTAGTATGTTTTTCAAATCACTGAGGCCAGAATTTGAACTGCAGTTGGCCATGAGGAATCTGGCTCCCTTAACCTGTGAGCCACAGGGTCAGCTTAAGATAAGGAATTCTTCCAACTCAATAATAAGGCAAGGAACACAAAACAAAAATGATCAAATGTTTGAGCAGACAATTCCTTAAAGAAGGTAGATATATGGATAACAAATGAGAACATGAAATGATGCTTAACATTATTAGTCACTCATAAGCATAAAATCACAATGCACTACCAAGCACCTTTATTGGGACGATGGCTAACTTTTTTAAAAATTGAAAAAACCAAGTGCCGACAAGGATTTGAAACAACTGAAACTCTCAGGCATTGCTGGAGAAAAGGCGAAAGGATAAAGTTATTTAGAAAACAGTTTTGTAGTTTATAATAAAGTTAAACATAAAATCAACTATTCCTACTTCTAGATATTTAGCAAAACAAATGAAGACATAAGCTGCCTCCCCTTTCTACTCTACCAAAAGTTAAAACATGTAACTCAGGTTTCTAGTGGCTTTATTTTTGTTCACAAAAACTTGAGAACATCCCAAATTCTCATTAGTTGCTAAGTGGATAAACAGGTACAGTCATAAAATTTATATGTACAACAATAAAAAAATACACATACAGAAACACAGATGATTGTCACATGCCTGTGGTAAGGGGAAGTAGCCAACTCAGGAGGCTAGCCACATTCTTACAATTACATGATAGTCTGGAAGAGACAAAACTATGGGGGCAGAAAACAATTGCTGATTGCCAGGTGCATGGGCTATAGGGTGGTAATGTAAATTATTTATATCTTGATTGTGTCGGTTACTGGATTGTAAGCATATGTCCAGGTTCACTAGCTATACATCTAAAAACAGTGATTTTTTTTGGTTACTGTATGTAAATTATATCTCAAAAATAACATTAGCAATAGCACTTTCACTTGAATATTGAATGTACTCATAATAATGAGGTTAATGCATATCTTGCATGCTATCTAAGAACAAAATTTCTTTTTTTAGTTAGCAGTAGATATATGAAAATGTTAAACTTTATAAATTTCAAAATATTTTGCTACTTATGTGTTTACTGTTAATACAAGTTTTCCAGATAGTCTTTTACTAAGTTATTTGTTACAGATCACTTTCCTCCAACTGGGATAACATAACCTAGCATGATTTTATAATATCTAACAATATTGAATACAGAAAAAAACAAAAAGAGTTTATGGCCTCACCCACCAAGAACCCTAATTCTTAAATTTTAAAAAAAATAGGAAAGTTAGAGGAAAGAAAGAAGAGAAAAAAGGTGGAAAAGAAATGGAAAGACAGGACTGATAATAGTATAAAGGAGAGGGAAAAAATAGGAGCTGGGGCCAACCGAAATATTCACAAAAATAATATGTATATGTAAGTGCTTACTATTTACAAGCCTCTGTGAAAAGAAGTAATGCATAATTTCATTTAATACAATAATATAATGTAGTTGGTACTGTTATTTCCATGTTACAGAAGGGAAAACTGAGGTTATAGGCAGGATATATAACTTAGGCAACCTCATATAGCTAATAAATCAGGCAAAAGCATTTGTAATTCAGGTGCAACAGCTGTTAAAGCCTGTATTTAATTCCCTGCATGGGGCATTATGCTAAAATACTCTGCTACTTCAATGAATTATCTCAACAGTTTGATTTCAGTTACCTCAGGGAATTGCATCTCAATACAAGACATAGTTGTATTAATTTATTAATATATACCATAAGGGTAATAAAAAATTGAATGCTGGGTATGAAACTGTTAACTTCATGATTTGGTCTAGAAGTAGTGTACCCTAATAGTCATTTTCCAAAGTATCCTCTCCTTAGGAAGAAACTTTTGACACAGCAATTTTTCTGACCTGCCAAACAAAATTGATATTGTCAGTTGATTGTCTAAACAAAATTGTCTTGTTTGAGTAACAAAAGCCACAGTCATGTTGTTTATCTCATTACATGTAATTTTGGGGAGAAAGTAAATGTAAATGGTTTGTTAAAATGCCTTATTATTGGGACCAGCAGATGGTGTAATGAACTCCCACATGGCCAACGGTGGTTTGAGTCTTGGACCCATTGGATTGAAATTCATACTAGGCATGTGTGCATGCATGTCTACCCCAAATCCCAAGAGGGGAATGGAGGAGAAAGGATTGCAGTGTGGCCATCCTCCCTGGGGGGGGGGGGGGTAATTTCTCACATTAACTCTCTCTCTCTCTCTCTCTCTCTCTGTCCGGCGAGTGCACACATCCCTATAGAAAAAATCTTTCTCTAAAGAAAAAAAAAAAAAGGCTATATCATTTCAAGGTAGGTGGTACTTTATGAGATGAATTATAAAATAAATAAAAACATCATAAAAGATAATTATTTGGGATTATACCAGCTTGTTATGACATAGGAATATTAATCAATATTGTAGTCTAAACTGTAAGGAATACTTGATGACACTAGTGTGATAAATTAGGTCTTGCTTATTTTTATCAGCTGAATATTGGCGATGTCACTGGCCCCTTTGGAAGAATCTATATGCCATAGCACTGTCACATCAGAAATATCCCAGTTCCTAAGGCAGACCTCAGTGTATATGAGCACTTCAGTAGTAGGTATCCTGATTTTAATTTATGGGTTTTCCGAACTGAAAAGTATATATTGAACTTGGCCTTGAGTATCATTCCATTTTGATTACTTGCAAAAGGTATCTGCTGAGGATCATTTTTCTCCAATGACCTGAGAATTAAGTCTGTATTTTGTAGGGCTACGTTTCTGCAGCTGCCACACACTGAGTAGGGATCAATAGGGATTAATGATCTTTGGTGTGAATAGCTCTACTCAGCTATCCATTAGCCCCCCCAAAATGTCCAAATCCTAAAATATTATTGATTCATTGAAAACCTCTTCCAACCTAACAAACAACATATTTTCAAAAATAGCTCAAGGTATATGCATTGTTTCTCAAAGCTGTCTTAAGTGTATTCATGCAAACTGAATATAGGGCAAGGAGAAGACCTGACTTTGGGCCTTTCCCTGGGTAAGATTCTTATTTTCTGAAACAAATTTAAGATATGTAAAAATGTGATAATCTGTTTGTTCATTATCTTGTTCAAAGTCTGTTACAGGATCTTTTGTGACCATTAAAACATGTTACCACAAATTTTAATTCTAGAATGTGGAAAACAGAGCATCCATTTCATAAGTTATATATTAACCTGAACTAACTACCTGTAATAGGGGAGAAAATATTTGAAAGAAAAGGAGAACAGTGATTTCAAATTGTCCTGATAGGAGGGTGCAATTTTTATTTAATTCTTCCTATTTTTGTTGTATCACTGTACTGACTTAAATAGAAAATCTTTAAGATTTGGTAGTGAGTTGTTTATCTGATAATAAGCAGTATATAGAGAACTATTAAAGCTTCAAGTTATGACAAGTAAAATAAATGGTAACACTAACAGTGACAAAATTACAACATCCTCCCTTGTGATAATTTAATATACTTGATGATACCTTATTTTTTAACTTATTTACTTTTTTTTTTAGTCAGGGTGTGCATACATGAGAGCAAGCCAAAAAACAGATACTCTCTATAGGGTCTTTACATGCAGTCGACTCACAGCTTTAGCCATTCAGATCAAGGGCGCACCTCAGCTGGTGTGTTCAGGGAGGTCACTGGATGCAAACCTGGAACCTTCCCATACATCAGACTTGTAGAATGTTAAGTTACCACCATGCCACCATCAGCCCTGCTTCTTGATGTTCTGTAAGTGTGCAAGTTACATAAGAACGTTTTCATTGTGAAAGATTAATAACATACAGATATATATTATGGAAAGACTCCTCCAATCCTGTCCCTTTCCCATTTCCATCTATAAAATTAAGCCTTATTAACATTTTGGGATACAGTTTTCTAATCTCTATTTCTGTATATTTACACATATATACACGTATAACTATATTAATTGTGTTTATTTTAAACAAGTAAAAATATCTTACAAACATTTTTCTGTGGGTTGCTTTTTTCCATTTCCTGTATTTTGGAAGTTCAATCAGCCTATATATTTTTCTTTAATCAGTATTTACTAGGATGAAACATAATATATTTACTAATTTATTATTGATACATGTTTAGATTGTTTCAGTTATTTTAATAGTAAATATAATATTGCAATGGACATCCTGTACATGTTTGTTTATATTTAACTCATAAATGGACACATATTTTGTTTTGTGTGATTGTAATTTTTGAGTCATAAAAGTCTAATTGCTAATCACTAATTATTGCCAAATTAATCTCTTAGAGACTTTCCGAATTTATACTTGTATTTTGTATCCTATCTAGTTTGGATTGCTTGGGTATAAAATTCTAGATCCACAATGAGATGTTTTAGGCCATTTCTTCTGTTAATTGATGTCAAAGATGAGAAGTATGAAGTCAATATGATTTTCATTCTAATAAAAGTCTTTTTCTTTTTTTTTTTTTTTTTTTTGAGAGGGTTTTGCTATAGGGTGCGTGCGCTTGCCAGAAACACAGAGAGAGACAGAGAGATAGAAAGCAAGAAATCACCCCCCAGGTGGGATGGCCACACCACAATCCCTTCTCCTTTATTATCCTCTTGGGATCTCGGGCATGCACGCACATACGCCCGGTGTGAGTTTAAGCCACTGGGTCCAGGACTTGAACTGCAGTCAACTACATGGGAGTCCAGCGACATAGCTATTACGCTAACTGCTGGTCCCAATATAGGTCATTTTTATTTCATGCTCTCTGGAAGATTTTTATGTTTTCAGCAGAAATTTCAAAATTGTTTTACTTTTTAAAACCTATTCTCTTAATCCTTTTATGTGTTCTAAAATTTTACCAAGATAGATGAATAGGAGCCTTTCTTTGTTCATGTTTATTAGCACTTGATAAATGTATAAGTCTCAAGTATATCCTCAGTTTAGAGAATTTTATTTTATCATATCTATTTTATCTCTTCTACCTGGAAATTTAGTTGAATGGGCATGAGAAATTTTGAATTTCCTCCATGTTTCTTAGACTTTTGTTAAAACTTAACATCCCTTTGACCTTTTGCATTGCTTCCTAGGAATAATTCTCAGCTCAGTCTTCTAGTTTACTAATTTGAGGTATAGCTGTGTCTAGTCCACTACTATGTATGCTTTATTTGAAAGTCTTACACTTATTTTTCAATATCTCCAGGTTCTTTTTTTAAGAGTTATCTATTTAATTTTATTCATTGTTATTATCATTGTTTTAAAATTTGCTACATGGGATTTGTGCTCACCAGGGAGAGACAGAGAGAGAGAGAAGGAAAGTGAGAAAGCAAGCCACTAGGTCTGGGGCTCGTAGTCTTCAAACCCTGCTGTTGCTCTCTATCCCTTTTGTTTTCTAGTTTTCTTCTCCATCCTTTATAGGTATATTTTCTCTCATTTCATGGGATTTGGAGTGGATAAGAAAACTGACAGAGGTTGAATCTACAATTTTGATCCTATCTCCCAGTAGCTTTAAGGGAAAACTTATTATATAACTAAATAATTTCTAATTATATCTTTAAATTATTTATGGAGAAAGTGGATTTTTTTTGAGATATAAATAATATTTGGAACAGAATACAAGCTAGGTACTCTTTAAGCTATCTGTCTTTTCGAATTATCTTTGCCATTCAGCTTATTTCTTAATGTTCATTAAAGAAGCCTTACTTTGTATAACTATGTTTGACAAAAATAAAAGCGTAATTTCGGGGCCCTTGTTCATATTAATGATCGAGACCAATATACTTTTGGGGCCGGCAGGTGGCATGGTGGTTAAGGGCGCTGGACTCCCACATGGCCAACCGTGGCTTGCTTTCTCACTTTCTTTCTCCCTCTCTCTCTCCCTCTCTCTGTCCCTCCCTGGCCAAATTTAAATAAATAAATAAATAAATAAAGTTAAAATAATAATTCTTTTAAAAATATATACTTTTCACTTTTAACAGTGTTTTTCAAAGAATTACTTATTTAATTTTATTTATTATTATTATTTAATTTGCTATAGGGCAATGTGCTTACCATAGAGAGAGGGAGAGAAAGAAAGTGAGAAAGCAAGTTGCCATGTCCAGGGCTCGAAACACGGTCAGCCATGTGGGAGTCCAGTGCCTTAACCACCCTACCACCCATAGACCCCAACACAGACATTTGAATCAGGTTTGGTGAGAAAAGAAAAGTTTATGTTTTAGAAACATTCATCTTTTTCTATCCCAATAGAGCCTTTATTCTATGACACAGCAGGAAAATTCAAGAGTGTTTGTCTTTATGTAATTTTCTTCTGGGAATCTAATGCTCTGTACATAACAGATAAATATAATTGCCAAAGTATATATACTATAGAAATTGACAAATGTTTTCTGTAAAGGGCAGAATATTAAGTAATTTAAGCTTTTCTGGCCCTATATGTTCTGTGTTACATATTTTTCTTCTTCTTTAGAATAAATCCTTAAAACTCATTCTTAGCCAGAGGCTTATACCAAAACATGTCTGGGCAGGATAGCATAGAGAACAATCTGCCATGGGCCTTTTTTCACTTTTCCAGTGCTTTTTAGCATAAGAGATCCTTTAGGAATCTTACATGTTGTTAGACTAGTCCTAATAAAAGGCTCTTTTGATGTGTTGAAGCCCAAGGCAGGAGTTCCGTAAGACTTCACTGAAATATGAACAGAAGCCATGATTTTATGTCTGCCTATCTGTTAATGGAATTAAAACCACTTCTTAACTTAATGGTGTTCCTACCGAATGTTTTCCAAAGGTGCTAAAAAGGCAACCGTGTCATCATAAAACTTTCAAATAGTCTTGCCTGTCAGCAGCCTGTAAATATAGATGATCTTATTCTATTTTATAATTTAAATGGTTTATTTTCTAACTCCAGTTTTAAAAATGGTATTCTTGGGACCAGTAGGTGGCATGGTGATTAAGGCCCTGGACTCCCACATGGCCAACCACAGTTCAAGTCCTAGATCTGGTAACTTTTTGTTTTCTCTCTCTCTTTCCATCTTTCCCTCTCCGTATCCCCCAGTCTCTCTGGTGAGCACACATGTCCTGTAGCAAATTAAATAATAATAATAGTAATACAATGAAATAATTCCTTTAAAAATGATATTCTGATTTTCTTTATATTTTGTGTTTCTATACTGATCTTAAGACCTATGATTTTGGACATAGTTTGTTTAAAGAAATAGAAACTAAATCTTTGCTCCAGTTTTCAGTCAACAAATATTTGTTAATAGCTAGGTAATGTCTACCCACCATACTATATAGGGGGTTTTATATAAAAGAAATATATTCATTGTCTTCAATATACTAGTGAAGGAGGAGGGAGTCACTATAAAATATGTTTTTATGGTTAAGACCCAGCCTAGCAGATTTAGGGCAGGAAATGTATTCTATTACAATGAACAGACTCTTAATCTTATGCTTTTATTTATATTTTCCTCTTTTTTAGTAATTTACAGTTATTTTATACTAATAAAGGGGCAAATGAATGTGGACTTTCTTGGGGAGTTTGTGTCTCTACCAGCAGCTAATAATTTGTTAACTAGTCTCTGAATAGGTCCTTAGAACATGAGGGAGCAGGAATACCAATGATTTCTTGTAAAGAAAGACCAAGACAAATACCACTGGATGTGGATTAAACCTAAGCACTGTTGTGTGTGCGTGTGTGTGTGTGCGCGCGCACATCCTGGCCAGAGAGGGACAAAGGCAGAGAAAGAGGGAGAGAAAGCACCCATCCATAGGTAATGGTCACTGTACAAAACCTTCTCCTCCATCTCTTCCTTCTTCTGGGACTTTAGGCACCCCCACACACATAAGCAGTATATTTCTTAGGCTGGGTTCTTGGTCCAGAATGAAATCTCACAGTTGGCCTTGTAGGATCCTCCTTCTGCCTTAGCCAGCATGCCAGGGAGATTGCATGAACTTAAATGCTTTTTATCAAGCACTATAGAAAATGTTTCATGTGGACTTAGAAATAGAGAAGCAGAATTCTGGTGTTTCACTTTTTTTGTATGTGTGTGTTGTTTTTGTGTGTGTGTGAAAATCTTCCATTTTATTTCATTACATTTAATCACGATTTCTTTGAGGCAGGAGAGGGAGAGAAGAGGAAGAGAGTCTGAACACTAAGGGCTTTGGCAGCCCACCGGGTCAGGCTCTTCCTGAGCTCCTTGTTGGTGGAGCAGGAAGTTGGCCCTCCCACAGCTGTCTCCAGTCAAGGGAGTGCAGACCAAAGGACAGATTCCATGGGATTGAAACCCTGAGTTTGTCCTGGGAGCTGGGCTGAGGGAGTGGGTGAGATGCCTCTAGGCCACATGTGACCCACCGTCCATTCAGAAGTCTGTGGGTGCACAGGATACTGCGCAGTCAGGAAAAGGCACTTGTGGGACTGGCAGTTAGCATAATGGCTATGTCGCTGGACTCCCATGTAGCCAACCATGGTTCGAGTCCTGGACCTGGTGGCTTAAACTCAAGCCCAAGATCCTGAGAGGAGAATGGAGGAGAAGGGATTGCAGCGTGGCCATCTCCCCTGGGGAGTGATTTCTCGTTTTCTGTCTCTCTGTCTCTCTCTGTCTTTCTTGCAAGTGCATGCGCCCTATAGCACTTGTAACAGACCTGGTGGATATGGATGCTGGGCCTATCTCGATGGCTCTACTGGCCCCAGCACTGCTGTTCCTCTCTCCTCAGCCCCGCATTGCCCTTTGGCAATGTAGTATTTGAGCTTTTATCTGTGGAAGCATCTCACAGTGGCCCATCCCCAAAAGAAATAAATTGCTTTTCCTATTTAGGGAAAAGTGATGAGAATTCGTCAAACCACTGAGTAGCTTACATCCTTCTATCTGGAGAGATAAACTTAGAGAAATATATTTAAGAGCATTTGGTTAAAATAAATGACAAAAAGAAGCCCAAATTATCTATATGGCATCTAGACAAATAATCAATAAATGTTCTAGTATTTGGAAATCTGTGGACTTTTTTTTAAGAGGTTTTTGCCTTAGGACATGTGAGTTCACCAGAGATAGAGAGACAGAGACAGTGAGATGGAAAGTAAGAAGTCATCCCCCAGGGGGTATGGCCACTCCACAATTCCTTCTCATCCTTTCTCCTCTGAGGATCTTGGGCACACATACATGTGCCCGGCATTATTTTCAAGCCACCAGATCCAGGGTTTGAACCATGTTCGGTCATGTGGGAGTCAAGTGATGTAACCACTATGCCACCTGCTGGCCCCTGCTTCTTTCTTTTCTTTTTTTTTTTTTTTTTTGAAGAGGTTTTTGCTATAGGGCACGTGTGGTCACTAGAAAGAGAGAGACAGGAAAACAGAAAGCAAGAAATCACCCTCCAGGGGGCGTGGCCATGCCTCAGTCCCTTCTCCTCCATTCTCCTCAGGTCCTCAGGATCTTGGGCATACATGCACATGCGCCTGGCATGAGTTCAAGCCACTGGGTCCAGGACTTGAAACGTGGTCGACTACATGGGAGTTCAGCATAATAACCATTACGCTAACTGCTGGTCCCGCCCCTGCTTCTAATGTAACTAATTTAGAGTGAACTTTTACTAGGAAAGATAATTTAGTAATTCGGTAAATGGATAAGTAAATATATAAAACTCTAACCAACAGATCTTTATTTTTAATTTTTTTTGGAGAGGTTTTTGCTATAGGGCGCGTGCGCTCGCCACGAAGAGAGAGAGAGAGACAGAAAGACAGAAAGTGAGAAATCACCCCCCTCAAGGGGGATGGCAATGCTGCAATCCCTTCTCCTCCATTCTCCTCTCAGGATCCTGGGCACGCACACACATATGCCTGGCATGAGTTTAAGCCACCGGTTCCAGGTCTTGAACCACAGACGACTACATGGGAGTCCAGCGACATAGCCATTACGCTAATTGCTGGTTCCAACAGATCTTTAATTTTAAAACAAACAATGAGTAATGAAATCAGTAAATTGGGAAAGGGCAAAAGAGATTCATGACTCTCAGGCACCTTTAAGAAAGTATTATATAAATTATGTGTAAAAGATAAATTTTTTAGGTGGAATGGGAAAGCAAGAATATTTTGAGTTTATTTTGTTAAGTATATGGTTTAACATATAATAGTATGCCCATATTAAAATGATCGAATAGATACAAAAATATTGAGACATTTCATTTTTTATAAACATTTCTATTTTCAACATCTTTCTAGTCAAAAACAAGCTTTATTATAAGGTTAAGTGGGAACAGAAAACATGAGATGCTGTGTCAAATGATCATTTATTGATTTATTTGGGTTAAGAACACTCCTAGTTGTTTCTGAAGGATATTTAGGTGATCTCCTATGTGTTAATATTAAAAAATATAAAGGACATTTTGTGATAGCAGGTTAGATGCACCCTTTTAGATGGCCTAGGTTCAGAGCAGATATTCTATGAACATTCTGCTGTGAAGGTAAAATGAACTATTGATGAAGTATAAAAACAGAAAACATGTGCGATGCATGACTTGATTTTCTAAGACAAACTTTTTTTTAATACAACTAAGAGTAACAGAGCAGCCAGAGATATTTTATTCCTGAAAACAAATAGACTTGATTTGTTCTTCAAAAATATTTTTTCTAACTGAATCACTGGAGAGTAATTGTTTATGACTATTTGTTATTAGCCAAACATTTTAAATATCTGAAATAAGTTGGGAGTTGGCAGGCTAAATTATAAGACATATCGTATACTTTTTCCTCATAGCTTTTTACTTATTTGATATTTGTTATTTAAAGATTTCTATAGTTGACTCCTCCATCCAGAATAAAATAGAGTTAACTCTATAAATCACCAAGATGAATGAAAAAAGGTCAAATTTTCTTTTAGATTTCAGAATTATTAGTCCATATCAATTATTTTAAATGTTTTTTCCTTTATTAAAAAAAGACTTGTGGATTTATTTCTATTAATACCATTGAACAATTGTTAAAAATCGTTAATCCTCCTTCTGTCTGTATTACAGATTACAAACACAAACCCACATATTTATCCTTTATCCAAATAATTATTAGGCTGTGGGCTTACAAAAGTGCCTGTCACTGGAGAAAATCTATACTCAACTCTAGAATCCCTTTGTTGCTGGTTATCAATGCTGTCAAAAAAAATTTGCAATGCAAAGGATTTTTTAGTAGACTTTTCTTTTTTATTTTTTTTTGGTAAAGAACTTTTTACTCAGTTCATTATCAATGAATAAGTGACAAAAATAGAAATGCAGTTTTATCTTTTTGGTGTTTGACATCTCTGTGGAAGGGCTTGGATTTAACATTACAAGTGATCCCAGGACAGATTATCTGTAATCACTGAAATTTAACTTGGTACCCTATACGTGTATTATGCTATGTTAGATCTCATGCCTGGAAATAACAAATATTTACTAAACAAGACAGGAGGATATATTAAGATTTATATAGAAATTCTAATACCATACATAACTTTCTGGATAAAAATTAGCAGACCAAATGTGCAGAAAATATAGTTTCAGTTTAAGTTTATAGCAAAATTCAGGAAAGCTCTCTGGGACAGTAAATATAACAAATGTCACTTTATCACATAGTAACTTTAATGTCTAGGAGCATTGTGATATTTAACATATTACATCAGTGTCTGTAGATCTAATTGATTGAATAGAGAAAATACAAGTGGACTTCAAAAATACATGAAAAAATAAAATTAAGATACAAGTTTATTTTGGCACAAAAAAAATTTTTTTTTTTTTGGAGAGGTTTTTGTTATATATAGGGCATGTGTGCTCGTCAGAAAGAGAGAGACAGAGCGACAGAAAGTGAGAAATCACCCCCCAGGGGGATGGCAACACCGCAATACCTTCTCCTCCATTCTCCTCTCGGGACCTTGGGCACGCACACACACGTGCCCAGCATGAGTTTAAGTCACTGGGTACGGGACTCAAACCATGTTTAACTACATGGGAGTCCAGCTACATAGCCATTATGTCATCTGCTTGTCCCACAGAAAAATCTTAAAATCATTGTATAGGCTTTTATAGTTTGCATTTTCTATGAACTTTTGAAAACCTTTTGTACATTATTTTCTGTATTTTTGTACTCTCCTAAATTTGCTCCATAATAAGAGTTGGTTTTATTAAATGACTAACATCTTAGAATGATACTCTTTATCACTGTAATTACCTTTTCTGTTTCTAATTGATTACTATTTCTCACTTATTCAATGCACAGAAAGTAAAGAATAGAGCTCTTCTACAGGTTATAGAAAGGAGTATTTTGAAATTTTAATTAAAAATTTCCTAACTTAAATAATTTTAACTGTAGTAAAAACCATACCAACAATTGAAAAACTAAGTGGATGATTTATAAAACTAGCTTTAAAAAGGCTCTTGGCTTATTTGTGCTGTTGGCTACCTCTCGCTTTTCCTGTTCCACAGAGCAGTTTCACTGTATTATTTATAGAGGACAAACAGGATAGTGCTCAAAATATTTCACTCCCAATTATGGGGGAAGTTTTGTTAAAATCAGGACAAACATGTTTAAAACCAGTGTTTATGCTTTATATCCCTTTCTGGAAAATGGATATTTAAGTTTCACAGGGAAATAGTGTAAGAAAATGTCATTGAATATATTACATGGTAGCAGTTGTTTACTGAGTGGCCTCAGTAGAATCTTTTCCTTGCAAGAACCTGTGCAGTGTGTTGGGTGCGTAGCCATGAGGTAACACAGGCTGAGTAAGGTTTATTTCCAGACATTCCAAAATACCTCTATAAGCCCTGTATGACTTGGTACATAAGTTTTTGCTTAGTAAACATACCATTTTCAAAATGTTGTAGAACTTTTATAAATTCTGTATATAGGAATTATTATTTATAATTGAAAATATAAATTATTTCTTTCACTATCATAAGAAATCAAAAGGAAATATTTTTTATTCTTGTATGTCAAACATCTAACCTCTTGTTTAGGGTTCATTGTGAATAACTGGTCAGAATCTTATGGTGAGAATGCCTGAAAACTGGTGTATTTCTAAGGCAATGTTTAAAAAGGACACTGTGGGACCAGCATATGGTGTAATGGTTTTGTCATTGAACTTCTACGTTGTCAAATGCGGTTCGAGTCTCAGACCTAATGACTTAAAATTCACACCAGGCACATTTGCGTGCATGTCTAAGATCCAGAACGGAGAATAGAAGAGAAGGGATTGTGGCATGGCCATCCCCACTGGGGTGGTGATTTCTTGCTTTCTGTCTCTCCAGCAAGTACACACACCTTAGCAAAAGTCTCTCTAAAAATCCTTTAAAAATTAAAAAAAAAATTAAACAGGACACTGTATTAAGGATAGGGATGAAATTACAATAACTCTGTCCGTAAGTGAGAAAGTTCTGTCTTGGTACCAGCAGTTAGCATAATGGCTATGTCGCTGGACTCCCATGTAGTTGACTGCAATTCAAGTCCCGGACCCGGTGGCTTAAACTCACGTCAGGCATGTGTGCGTACATGCCCAAGATTCTGAGAGGAGAAGGGATTGCAGCATGGCCATCCCCCCTGGGGGGTAATTTCTCGCTTTCTATCTCTCTGTCTCTCTCTGTCTTTCTGGCAATCGCGTACGCCCTATAGGAAAAACCTCTCCAGAAAAGAAAAAAAAAAGAAACTTCTGTCTTCATTTCAGCTGGGGTAGATAAAGTATTTATTCATCTCAGCTAGGCAATGAACCAGAAAGTCTTTTCTCAAAAGGAGAACACATTTCTTGTTATTTTTTTGTCACCAAATAACATACTGATGGCCACATAAGGTTATATATTTTTAGCCATGTCAAGCTTCTTAATATTTTCTATAGTGACTAACTTATTGTTGGACATAAATGTTCAATAGATGGTTGTTAAATCAAATTTAGAAAACTCAAGGATATGAGACATGTGAACTATGCTGAATATATTTTTTATGTATCTTTGTATACAATGTGCAAGGGAAAAAGTGGAAAACTATATCATGATATCAAAAGTTGTACTGCTCTTCAAAGCAGTAATCTTTTTTTCTACTCTGTCAAAACATTGATGGAATATATTTGTACAGAATATTACTGGTAGTCCTACAAGGTCATACATATCGAGGAAGCATATAAGGGTGAATGCTATTTAATAATCATGCATATTTTCTTTTTACAATAATTTGCAAGAAAAACACAGTGGTGTATGAAATGACTTGACTCAAGACCAGCAGTTGGTGTAATGGTTAGGTTGCTGGACTACCATATGGCCAACCACAGGTCCGGTCCCAGACCCAAAGACTTGAAACTCAAACCAGGTGTGTGTGTGTGTGTGTGTGTGTGTGTGTGTGTGTGTGTGCATTCACAAAATCCCGAGAAGAGAATGGAGGAAAAGGGATTGCGGCATGGTCATCCCCCCTAAGAGCAGGGTAATTTCTCACTTTTGGTTTCTGTCTCTCCAGCTAGCACGTACACACAATAGCAAAAATTTCTCTCTAAAAAAAAAAAAAAAAAAAAAGAGAGGGACCAGCAGTTAGCATCATGGCTATGTCACTGGACTCCCACGTAGTCGACCGCGGTTCACGTCCCGGACCCGGTGGCTTAAACTCACGCCGGGCGCGTGTGCGTGCGTGCCCAGGATCCCGAGAGGAGAATGGAGGAGAAGGGATTGCGGCGTGGCCATCCCCCCTGGGGGGTGATTTCCTGCTTTCTGTCTCTCTGTCTCTCTCTGTCTGTCTGGCGAGCGCACGCGCCCTATAGCGAAAACCTCTCAAAAAAAAAAAAAAAAAAAGAGAGAGAGAGAAAGAAAAGGCTTCACTAAAAATTCAAATTCAAATATGAAAAGATTTGCCCCTTTCATTGATATTTTCAAAACCTACATTTATTATTTTATTTATTCATTCAGTATCTATCCTGCATCAGTAAAACAGTTTATTCAAATTTTAAAATTAAAATATATATATTTTTGCAGCTGTTCAAAAAACACCAAAAACTACATAGGTTATTACAATACCAGTAGAAAAACATATTGTCCTCTGATGACCAACTTTTACTTGAGAAAATGGACTGGTCATTTTAGCAAAATCAACAACGTGTCCACGAATACCCATTTGAATGATCACAACAAGAGCGTATAGCTTTCCTTTCTTAGGTGTTTTGTTTGTTTCAGATCAACTTTATATTTACACTTTGAAAATAAGAATAGAAGAAATGTATCATTTTCAGTGATTTAGCATTTTGAATAATGCAATATGTTCTTTGCATACTCATGATAGAACTATTTTTTTAAGGGAGCAGAATTATGAAGTGATGTAAGCTAAGGATGCATCATAAATTCATACTGCGTTTGGTTTTTAGAAGGATAAGAAGGTTGAAGTGACTTAGATAAATTCCACAGCCTGACTTAGATTTTGAAAAATAGGTCAGAAGAGAGTAGGAGCATGTTTAATTCTGTGGGCAGGCTTATGTTACTTTCAGTTGTGTAATATTTCTACTGAATAGAGAAATTCTTTTGCATTAACTGTTTCTCTTATTTCATCGAAACTCATAATATTTTCTGAGTTTTTAAGTAATTTTAACACTCTATTCCTTCTTATTGAGACTTATGTGGTTTTCATATAAGTGAATAGTCTTTAAAGAAACAATTGAAGTGGTATTTTTTTATGAATTTTTAACATATGACACATGCACTCACCAGAGACAGAAACAGAGAGAGGAAAAGTGAGAAATTCAGGTAGGATGACCACGTCACAATACCTTCTCTCCATTCTCCTTGTGGGATTTTGGGCATGCATGCACATATGCCTGGCATGATTTTCAAGCTGCCAGTTCTGGGACTCAAATTTCAGCTGACCATGTGGGAGTCTCACATCTTACTAGATTTGTGCTGGCCTCATAACTTAAGCGATTCATAAAAATGTATATATACTGTAAGTATATATCTCATATGTGTAATTATGGATATTACTATATATCGTATTACATAAAATATATTCATATTAAAATGTGACTGATTACATATGAAATACCTTACATGGCTTAATAAAAAGGATTTTTTTCTGTCACTGTTGAAAAATGAACAAAATTATCTCTGACCAAAGTATATGACTATAATTACATTTAAAAAATAAATTAAGATAATATAATAAATTCACTTTAATGGTTCTCTCTCTGTCTCTCTCTCACTCCATCTCTCTTTGGAGGTGTTTAAAATGACAGTGAAGCATCTAGTTTATTTTTTTTCCACCCTCTCTCATTGTTTTATACTGTTTGGCTAATTAAAGTTGCTAATTCTAGCAATATTGAGTTATACCTTGAAAATTTCAAATGACCTGTTGAACAGTCAAATTCAATGTGAGAAGGCATGTTTGACTTTTAATTAGATTAATATCCTTTTAATTTCTGTCAGAGTTAATAGTGTCATTGTATTCTTCTATGTTATGTCTTAAATGTGATTCCCAGGCTTGTTTAGTCAATCCTCCTTCCATAGGGCATTTGGAACATGATTTAATGGATTATTTACTGTTTGTGGTATTCTCAATCATCATGTTACAGAATGCACCTAGAGTCACAATCCCCGATTACTGTGATCTTCTGATATTACAGAGGTGAAATATTTAGTTTTTCTCTTTTTTTTTTTGGAGAGGTTTTTGCTGTAGGGCGTGTGTGCTCTCCAGACAGACAGAGAGAGACAGAGAGACAGAAAGCGAGAAATCACCCCCCAGGGAATGGCCACACCGCAATCCCTTCTCCTCCATTCTCCTCTTGGGATCTTGGGCACGCACTCACATGCGCCCAGCGTGAGTTTAAGCCACCAGGTCCAGGACTTGAACTGCAGTCGACTACATGGGAGTCCAGCGACACAGCCATTACGCTAACTGCTGGTCCCACAATATAAAAATTTAGTTTTTCTCTATTAATTTGAACTTTTGCTAATTAGTCTTCTAATATTTTTAATTCATACAAGTTCAAGTTTACATTTAAATAACGTGGAAGTTATCTTTCTTCTGTTGTAAGTTAGGTACACTTTCAAATCACAAAGATAACATTTGGGGGAAATGGGAAAATAGCATTTTCTCTCCAAAATATAAATAAATATAAATTGAATGACACAGCACTCTGAGAAGAAACTATTAAGATAACCCAGCATCCACTTTGTCAATCATCCGCAAAAGAAAAAAAAAAGGCTTCAAAAGTATATTAAAAATTAGAGTCCTCTTAGAGTTCTAGAAATGGCATGAAAGAATCCCTACTTTGGCACAGAGGCAGAATCAGTTCCTCTGTCCATCTAAAGATTTTGTAAAAACAAAAACAAAAACAAACCAACACTAGAAGAAAGACATAAAAGAGTTCATCACAGAGGGACAACCAGATGGTGTGATGGTTATGTTGCTGGACTCTCACATAAGTCGACTACTTAAAACTCATGCCAGGGATATGTGTGCATGTATGTCCAAAATCCCGAGAGGAGAATGGAGGAGAAGGGATTGCTGCATGGCCATATTCCCTTGAGGGTGGTTTCTTGCTTTCTGTCTGTCTGTACCCAGAGAGCACATGCACCCTATAGCAAAAATCTTT
Source organism: Tupaia tana (assembly GCA_026018925.1). Lineage (NCBI taxonomy): Eukaryota > Metazoa > Chordata > Mammalia > Scandentia > Tupaiidae > Tupaia > Tupaia tana. Next base: position 183,402,785 of record JAKSZU010000003.1, read on the forward strand.
AAAAAAAACAAAAAAGAAAAGGAGTTCATTGTAAAGTAAAATAACAAAACATCTTAAAAGGGAATGGAAAGGCATTTGAAAGCAGTGCAGGTGTCTATCAGGACATAGAAACTCCACAAGGCTCTTCTTCAAGAAGACACAGCCATTATTGGGAGTAGTGCAAGGTGAAAGGACAGAGATTATACATGGATCTCTAGTTAGGAGAATAGGATAAAATATTTTTAAATACTATATATGGGGTTCTTCAACAGAGGCCTTTACATTGATTAATTAGGGTGGCCTTCATATTGCCTTCTGATAGCAATTTTAGAGCAAAATGAATGATTTCCTCTCACCCTGGCATTGATAGTCTCCCAGGACAGCTTTCAGGTTGGCCCTTCCTCTGTAATCTGTGCTGTGCAAGAGTTGTACCTAAGGGATAGGGTACTCTGATTGACTAGTGTAGATCCCTTGGCCTATGGCAGGTTAGAGCCACAAAATTTGCATTCCCACATGAATTTAAGGAGTCCTGAAGGGTCAGTTTCAAAAAGAAAGGACACAGTACAAAGCAAATTAAAATTGCAGATGTTCATATAGTTAGATGGGATTTTTTTTGTAGCAGAAAATAGGGCTATGGGTATTGTAGAAACAATATGAAATATGACTTGAAGGCAAAATGAGCATGCTATATTTATAAGATTTAGAATAGAGTGCAGAAATTTACTCTCAGGGAACAGTAGAGTCATAGCACAGTACATTAGTGCCAGTTTGACTTGTGGGCTAATGGAAGGTTAGAGAAAAAGATTTGAATGTATGTGCGAGTAATGATTGAATTTAAATCAATGTTTTCCAAACAGAAGTTTGCTGTGATCAGCACTTCCCAAACTTTTTGGTCTCATGATCCCTTTACATTCTCAAAAATTACTGAGAAACCCAAAGAGGTTTTGTGTATGTGGTTGTGCTTTCTGATATTTACTGTGTGACAAATTAAAGCTGAGAAAATTTTAAAGCAAAAGAAAATACAAGGATACTTTCCATTTGCTGTCAAGTGGAATGACATCTTGTCAGGTGATTTCTGGAAACCTTCTATCCTTTAGACAATGAGGGTAAAGGCCCTGTTAGTGTTGTTGTGTAAAGAATGCTGTCCTATGACTTCTGAAACAGTCTTGGGTGCACCCACAGGGGCTGCTGAAGCACATTTCAGGAATACTAGTTTGTAGGGTTATGAAATTAATTTAGTTTCTCATGACTGGCATTTGTGGAGCAGAATCAAATAAAGTAAAATAGAATGAAATGGTGTGAAAAATATGAGTGCATTTTAGATACTAAGACTACTCATTTTTTATAAAATTTAATTATAAGTTTTATGTGTGCTTCTCTTTGTATGTGGGCACATATGTATTTGGCAAAAAAAATTTATTAGGAGTTATAGTTTTAAAGGTTTGAAAATCACCTTTTAAAAGTACACTTATGACCCATTTAATCTTTATTTGGAATGAAGGAGAGATTTCAGGTGGGGGAAAAAAAGGTAGGGCTAACTGTTACCCAGGTGTGGCATTGAGGGACTGATTAAGATAATGCCATAATTGTGAAGAGCCAACTCATTCAACTAAGGAGCTCTTGGATATTGTGATGACAGTATTTTAAAAGCCTGAGTTAGTGTGAAGCAAAAGCTCTAGTACCAGTCAACAGGATAGTCAGCAATTTTAGGTCAACTTTTTTAAGTATAGCTGTGTCTCATATTCTGATAAATATGTTTTTCTTTGCAGTTACTTTACTTTAGCACAAATCCTGACCTCTTTTTTTTTTTTTTTTTTTTTTCCATATCCTGCTGTGTAAGCTTGAAAAAGCACAATCCTCAGGTACTGGTCTCTTTTTGCTTTTCAAGCTAAAGATCTGTCAGGTTTATGTCCTATAGATGTGAGTGAATCATAGTCAAAAAGAGAATAATATGGAAGAGAAATCCATTTCCTGTCCCTGGTCTGGCATTTTGTACAAAAAGCCCTTATTAATCACCACAACTTTTATTGAAATAGTCAAACTATTTTCACATCATAAGAAAAAATATGGTGATTTTAATAATTGAGTGAACTTCAGCTGGGGAGTTTTGCCCGACTCTTCATCTGCTTGGGAAACATGGCTCAGTCAGAGCAGAGGACACTTCTCAGGTTACTCCAATATGGGAAAATCATCTCATGAGTGACAGTGTTTTTCTCGTTGGTATTCTCATGCATGCAAGGACTGCATATTTTATTCTTTCTGTACACTCACATTGCATGCCATAGTTTTGAGTATATAGGGCTCAATTAATAATGTTAATTGAGTCACTCAGTACAAAAATTAGAAAGCCCCCAATAACCATGATATTTTCCTTCAAATTCACTAATAATTACCAAGTTAAATGAAAAGAAAAACAGTATGGAGCAAAAATTATAAAAAAATTAACCTCTGTAATGTTCGAGTCTATTATGTTACTGATAAAAAAAAAATACTGAAGTCTGGGTAATTTAAAGGAAGAAGTTTTTTTCTTAGCTCATGGTTTGACGATCCAGGTGCTGGATCTGGTAGGGTCTCTTCCTAGTAAACAAGGTGGTAGAGTTCCAGCAGAGCAGATTATGTCATATCATGTTTCTCTGCCTCATTTCCTTTCCTTATAAACTCACCAAGATTCAGGCATGGGAGCCCACCCTCATGCCCATTCACTTCCCAAAGTCCTTATTTGCAACATCATAATTAAATTAAGTCCATTCCTAATACCTTCACAATAAAACTAAATTCCAACACATGAGTTTTTTGGGAGAGCACATTCAAACCATAGAACAAAGTAAATAAAAATTTGGTTAAATCCCAATTTTCTGCCTGTTCAGAGCTGAATAAAATTGATTGTTCCTTAGGTTGCTCATAGGACATTTTCAGAAATTGAGAAGCCTTGAAAATAGCCAAAACAGCACTGATTTTTTAATAGCTTGAGTATAAATTCTTCTGTACTTAAAGTCTTTTTAATATACTAACAGAAATTAATGCGATGTTAAAGGAAGTGATGGTTTTGTTTCACTCTGGCTTAGTTTTACTTCACATAGATACTAAATTCTGTCTTTTCTTAGCACTCTCTTTAATAGGAACTCTGGGAAGTAATTAGAGTAAAACAGTCAACAAGATGAGACTGAAATGTTGACATATGATCAATGGTTGAAGAAATAAATGTTGAACCTAAAGAAGACAGACTCCTGATAATAGCTGTCTTCAAGGGCTTAGTGGGCATTTTTGTCTGGCTGCAAAAAATAAAATGTTAAGCTCAGGTATCTTTAAGACAAATGGCAATTATATAAGGAGATTGTAATTTCAAAATAAACCTTTATGAGCTAGTAGATGGCATGGAGGTTAAGGTGCTGGATCCCATGTGGCCAACTCTGCTGTTTGAGTCCTGGACCTGGTGGCTTGAAAATCACACCCAGTGCCTGTATGTGCTTGCCCAAGAGCCTGAGAAGAGAATGGAGGAGAAAGGCTTGTGGTGTGTCCTCTCTCATGGGGGTGATTTCTCACATTCTCTTTGTCTGTGAAGAACGCACACACCCTATAGGGTTAAAAAAAAAAAAAAAAAGAGAGAGAGAGAGAGAGAAGGAAAAGAAAATAAACAAAAAACCTTAAAAGATAGCGTAATGGCTATGTCACTGGACTCCCATGTAGTCGACTGCCGGTTCGAGTCCTGGACCTGGTGGCTTAGAACTCACACCAGGCGCGTGTGCATGTGTGCCCAAGATCCAGAGAGGAGAATGGAGGAAAAGGGACTGCGGCATGGTCATCCCCCTTGGGGGAGGGGGGTTGTAATTTCTCGCTTTCTATCTCTCTGTCTCTCTCTGTTTCTCTGGCGAGCGTATGCACCGTTTAGCAAAAACCTCTCAAAAAAAACTTAAAAAAAAAAAATAAAGATTGGCTTCCCAAGGTAAGAATTGTGCAGTGATACATAAAAATGTGTACTTTCTGAATCTTTCTGGTCATTTTCCCTGGCCAGTATTTGTCATTGCTTTAGAGAGAGAGACAATCTGATTAGGTTAGCTAATTTTATTTCCCATTCGGGACAGAGTCTTGCATCCTTGGCACTTAAAAGGTTGCAGGCCAGTCTCTTTATGAGAGGCATTGAAATCAAGTCATTACTTCCGGTTTAATCTATAGCTAGCTCTGTATGAAACATCTTTGAGTAGGAGGTCATTGTTATGTTTCATTTGAAAAGGGAAATTCGACAAGGAGGACACCAAGACAAAAGTACCCAGTATGTGGGGTGTGTGGAAGATGTAGATCCCCAGGACAGTGCTAACTGGTGCCATGCATGTCTGCTCTAAACAAGAACATACAGCTGAGAAGACGAGTGAGGGGTAATTTCCCATTGGCACTCAGTTCAAGTCTTACTTTGAAGTCACTGACTTTATGTGGAGATGATTCATTTTTAACTCCCACAAGATGGCATGCATATACATTAGTGGTAGCCCTATGGCAAAAGTGGATCAAAGTCCAGAAAAGCATGATTTAGGACAAAGTGAAGAAATTGTATGGGCATATCTCTAATTAACTGCTTCTTTATTTACCAATATAAATAAAATATTTTGAGAAAAATTTTAATAAAGCATATAAAGCTATACACAAATTTAACAAAATCCTTGTTAGGCGTTCCTACTGATAATTCTTTGCTTTCAAAAATATAATTGTGAATAAAATAAATTGTCAAAGGCTTAGCTGGTTACAATTAATAAAGGTATTTTGGGTCTTCAGAATATTTTTGCTTCCTTCTTGAAAATCACAAGGAAGAAAGCATGTGTGTGTGTGTGTGTGTGTGCGTGTGTACATATATATTTATTTTTTAAGAGATTTCTGTTATAAGGTGCATGTGCTCACCAGAGAGATAGAGATGAGAGATGGACAGAAAGACAGAATGTGAGAAATCACCCCCTGAGGGGGAGATGACCACACTACAGTCCCTTCTCCTCCATTCTCCTCTTGGGATTTTGGGCATGCACACACATGTGCCTGGCATGATTTTTAAGCTGCTAAGTCCAGGACTGGAATCATGGTTGACTATGTGGGAATCCAGTGATATAACTACTACACCGTCTGCTAGTCTTGTAAGCAAAGAATATTAACATTCTCTTTGGAAAAGAAAAATGCATATAGTTTTAACCAAAGTGTCTATTCTTGCAAACAGGTAGGCTAAAAAGCAGTGGGCATGATACTGCTATTTAGAGAAAAGTATAAAGAAACAGTTTTCCTATAAATTAGTAAATCTATGTTTATGTTATATCAAGGAATTTTAAAGAAAAGGAAATCTTTAAATATTAACTATTTAATGTTTATAGAACATCTTGAGGACTACTCTTAGACCACTCTAAAAATGTGTGTGTATGTGTGTGTGTATTTGAGAAAGTAAGATGAAAAGTAGGGTTGGCGAGGTATAGATATTTGAACATGTACAAAAATATTAAGAGGATGAATGGAGTCATTTAAGGGAAAATTTTGTTCTCTCCAAAAATAGTGTTTTTCTTCAAGTTTTTCAAAAATTTTATTGTCAGATGGCACATCCTCTGGGTAGAGAATGTGAAAAAGTACCGCCATGGGGCATAGTCACACTGTAATCCTTTTTCCTCCATTCCTAACTTCCTGCCAGGATTTTGGCATGTGCACACATCCCCCAGGATACTTTTCAAGGCACAGGAGCCAGGATTCAAACTCTGGTTAAGTAGCAGGTAGACTAGTAACCATGTGGGATCTGTCTTCCTTAACCACTTGGGGGCTTGTCCTAAAATCATATATGTATACACACACACACACACACATATACATATATGTATATACATACATATATAATATATACATACATACACACATATATATTTAAACTCATATATTTGAATTATTGAGTTTCAGTCATTTAATGATAAAGCAATAGGATTATGTCACTCATTCCACAAATATTGATTAGTTGTCCAATGTGCATAATTTGAGGGGTGAATAATGAGATTAAAAAACGATCTGGGGCGTGGTGGCGCCCGCCCTATGGCAAAAACCTATGGAGGCTGGAGGATTGCGGCATCGAGTCCATCTCACTCTCTCTCTCTGTCTCTCTCGACGAGCGCACGATTTTTAGGGACCAGCAGTTAGCGTAATGGCTATGTCGCTGGACTCCCACGTAGTCGACCGCGGTTCGAGTCCCGGACCCGGCGGCTTAAACTCACGCCGGGCGCGTGTGTGTGCGTGCCCAAGATCCCGAGAGGAGAATGGAGGAGAAGGGATTGCGGCGTGGCCATCCCCCCTGGGGGGTGATTTCCTGCTTTCTATCTCTCTGTCTCTCTCTGTCTGTCTGGCGAGCGCACGCGCCCTATAGCAAAAACCTCTCCAAAAAAAAAAAAAAAAAAAAAAGATCTGTACCAGGGCCAGCAGATGACCTAGCAGTTATATCCCTGGACTCCCACATGGCTGACCACAGTTTGAGCCTGGTGGCTTGAAATTCACCTCAAGTATGTGTGTACATGATATTGGGCAGAAGAATGGAGGGAGAGGAATTGCAGCAAGACTGTCCCCCCAGGAGTTGATTTCCTCACCTCTCCTCTCACTGTTTTGGTCTCTTTGGCTAGCGCATGCGCCCTAAGGGAAAAAAAAAATCTTAAAAAAAAGGGGTACATTTAAGGAGTTTTCTTTCAAGCAGTGGGAAATTATATATTCAAATGGGTTAGGCCAATGTAAAATTAGATTCACAGATAACTTAGTGTTAATTCAATACATGTGTTGGTTAGGGTAGCAATTTTAAAATCAATTATTCTTGGAGAATAAAGAAAATACTTCTGCGACCATCTGTTGACATAATGGCTATGTCACTGGACTCCTATGTAGTCCACCACGGTTCAAGTACCAGAGCCGGTGGCTTAAACTCACACCGGGCACATGTGCATGTGTGCCCAAGATCCTGAGAGGAGAATGGAAGAGAAGGGATTACTGTGTGGCTATCTGCCCCGGGGAGGTGTTTTCTCGCTTTCTGTCTCTCTGTCTCTCTCTGTCTCTCTGGTAAGTGCACTCACCTTATAGCAAAAACTTCTCAAAAAAATTCCTAAAAACAATAGATTTTGGGGGGCCAGCCAGTGGCATGATGGTTAAGGGTGCTGGACTCGCACCCTTAACCATGGCTGACCATGGTTCAAGTCTGGACCTGGTGGCTTGCTTTCTCACTTTCTCTCTCTCTCTCTTCTCTCTCTCGCTCTGTCCCTCTCTGGTCAAATTAAAATTAATAAAAGTTAAATTAAAAAAATAGATTTTTAAATATTTTTTCTTATGTTAGGGAGAAAATATAATGGTGATAAAAGCAAAGTTCAGAAGAAACAGTCTCTAGAAACAAAGATAATTTGGTTAAATTGTTCTTTTAGAATCATTGAAAGATTTGGATTATTAAAATAGACGTTATATCTGGTAGCATAAAATGCAAAGATTAAAAGGATGCTATTCAGTGATGGCTCCACAATGTGATTTAAATCTGACAAGCCTGGGTTGTTTTTCCTTCTGTGACAAAGCACTGAACTTAGAGATTTTATTATTGGCTTTTCTTTAATGGATGTTAATAATTTCTAGAAAGTATGATTAATATTCAAAATTGGAATTGAAGATATTCTTTTTGTTGAGTCCTTTAAGTGTTTGGGCTTCCTGGGATTTTCTTATTACTTTTTTTTTTTTTTTTTTTTTTTTGAGAAGTTTTTGCTATAGGGCACGTGCGCTCGCCAGACAGAGAGAGACATAGAGACAGAAAGCGAGAAATCACCCCCCAGGGGGGATGGCCACGCCGCAATCCCTTCTCCTCCATTCTCCTCTCGGGATCTTGGGCACGCACGCACACGTGCCTGGCGTGAGTTTTGAGCCACCGGGTCCGGGACATGAACCGCGGTCGACTACGTGGGAGTCCAGCGATTCCATTACGCCAACTGCTGGTTCCCAGGATTTTCTTATTACTTTTCACCTTCAAATAAATTAATTAATTTTTTAAAGAATTATTTTATTTATTTATTTATTTATTTATTTATTTATTTATTTATTTATTTTTAATTTGACCAGAGAGGGACAGAGAGAGAGAGAGAGAGGGAAAGTGAGAAAGCAAACTGCTGGGACTCAATTGCAGTCAGCCATGTGGGAGTCCAGCACCCTTAACCACCATGCCACATGCTGATCCCAGCTAAATTAATTCTCATTATTGTATTAATGTGTTTTGTCATACTTGGAACTCTAACGCCTGTAGAAATCCAGTTGAAATGCAAAATGTCAGATGTCTTCATTTTAGTGAATGTCTTGATATTGTTAAGTATGAGGTTGTGCACTGTCAGTACTTTGCTATAAAACCTAAGCTTTCGGCTAGATATAGTCATTTATTTTAGATATATGTACAAAGTTTTAAAAATTCTTTTTGCTTCCTACATGTTTACTAACACTTAGGAAATATCTTCTTCAAATTTAAATAATATAGAGAGAGCCAAAGAGTACTTTATTGTTTGCTCAAATTTGTCTATTACCAGTACGATTTATTCCTGAGAGAGATTAGAGAGAGATTAAGACTTGTTAAGAATTACTGATAAATGACTACTGTAGGTGAATTCAATAAGAAAATTTAGAAACATTTAATAATAACCAAAGTTTACTGTTTACTATCTATGTGTCATTTGATGTGTTAGAGAGAAAATATAATGGTACTAAAAGCAAAATTCAGAAGAAACAATCTCTAGAAACAAAGATAATTTCGTTAAATTGTTTTTTTAGATTCCTTGAAAGGTTTGGATTATTAAAATAGATGTATAAATATAAGAAAATTAATTAAGTGATATTTTTTGAGTGCCTGCTTTGTGTCAGGCCCTGTTCTATTCTGGAAATACAGAAGCAAAAGAAAAAAAAAGGAATATTTCTTATGGGTCTCATATTATTATTTTTCGTGTGTGTGAGGTTTTTGCTATAGGACGCATGAGCTCGCCAGAAAGAGAGACAGAAAGTCTCCTCTCAGGATCTTGGGCACACACACACACACATGCCCAGTGTGAGTTTAAGCCACTGGGTCCGGGACTCGAACTGTGGTTGACTACATGGGAGTCCAGTGACATAGCTATTACTCTAACTGCTGGTCCCTGGGTCTCAAATTATTGAGGGAAAAAAAAAAAAAGTTATTTTGATTTAGTTAATAAGTGCCGTACAGAAATTTATAACAGTATAAGGAGCATGTCTTCTTCCAATCCTGGTTGGATTTCTCTAAGGACATTGGAACTGAAAGGCAGGAAGAGCCGGCCATGTGCTCTGATGGGAGAATACTTCATTCAGTGGGGGTTGTGACATACAAAGGCACTAGACTGAAGAAGGGCTTAAGTGGAGTAGAAGATAAGGGTGGAAAATTTTAAAAAATCAAAGAAAAGAAAGAAAGAGAGGCAGACAAAGAAAAGAAGCTAGAGTAACGTAAACATATAGGTCAGGGTGAGGTTTTCAGATATTATTCTAAGACACACATATCTGTTGGCACATGACAAGTAGTGTTACATGTAACATGGAGCAAATGCATGACCAGTAGAGCTGGAAAAATGGAGACTTAGTGACTTTTAAGGAAGTGCAAAAATGGAGACAAAACTTAACTGGGCTAGGTAAAGAAAAGAACTGGAGACAGTACCTAGAGAAAATGTTCTGTGAAGGGCAAAGAAATGGCACAGCACTAGGGGAATTTCGGTTTATGTAGACTTTTTTTCCTGTTCTTTTTTAAAGAAAATATACAACAGCAGTTTTGAATGCCAATGCACATGCTCTATTCAAAAGAGAGGATTTGTGATTCAAATGAGTGGTTTTGTCTTCTCTGGGACAAAATCTTGAGTCAGAGAAAGAGGGTGAGATTTATTGGGTGGTTAGAAAAGTCATGATGTGTTTTTCTGTGTAAAAATGAGTCATGACTTTTCCAATGACCAAATAGATCACTTTTATAAAACCTGACCATGGCCTCTGATAGGAAAAGAACACATTATCATTCATTATAGGAGGAAATGCAGAGAGCATAGGTACAGATGGAAGTGGGTGGTAGCACTGGTCTTCAGAAAATAGAGGTGTCTATTACAGTTACTTCCATTTATTTCTCTGTGATTAACAGCTGATATTGAGTGGATGGGATGTAGGAGGTTTAAGAAGAATGGGAAAGGTCAGTAACATTTCAGTGTCATCACTAAGAGTATCAAATAGTAATGAATTATAAGCAATAGATAACACTTTGAAATGTGCATTCTGTCCTCTTGTTGGGTCATACACAGAAATGACAAGAAGGTTCACAGAAGCCTTTGTACAGGAGATGATCAGAGAGAATGAGTAGGACCAAACTTCCTGAGAAGTTTTGTGATTTTTTTTCCCAAAACCACATGTCTACCTATAAGAAATATTTATTATTACCAGTATAGTATAGTTTTATTTTTATTTTAAATCTCTAACCTACCTAATTCCTCCTTTATAATTATTCAGTTTCCAAATGTAAAAAGTCATCCCCCAGGGAGTTTCTTAATTATTTTTTTGGGAGGCGTAATCATTACTCATGAGCACCATGCATCGCTATTGTCACCATGCTAAGTTTATCCTTTGATATTTTTCATTTCATAATTTTAGCCTACCGTGAGATAAGCAAGGAGAAAAATGAACTGCACTAATGTGGACTCATCAAATTACTCAAGTTAGAAAAGACCTTAGAAATGGTGCAAGTTATCCCCTTTTACCAAAAAAGAAAATTCTTCAGGGAAAAAAAAATGACTTGCTCAATATAAATTATGGTAATTGCAAAACTAAGAGAATTCTCTATTTCAGCCCTTTGTACATTCTTACTATGTAGGACTTAGTTTAGGGTACATAATTTCCTCCTTTGAAATTATAATGGTTATGTACATTCATATTTTGTATTTTGCATTTTGAGCACTTAATGACTAGTAGATCTTTTCCAGTTTTCCGGAACATCATCAATGGATGTGTTTCTCTAAAAACTTAGCTAACATTAACTTTCAAATATTAGTTATTTTATTAGGAATTTACTTTGTATAGGGCATTGATTTAATTTAAGTGATTAAAAGTGATCATAGAATTTAGATGAGATGATGGACTTAACTAAATTTGCTTCCAAGTGAAATGTTCACCAATATACATAAGATTGGAAATAATTTTGAGTGTTTTTGTTAGATAAATACAGTTGTAAAATATCAAGAAGTTTATATAAATTTCATTGTCTTTTATATTCAAGTCTAAGTGTTTTATGTATCCATTTGATTATCAGATTTAAACTGTGTGTCTGAAGTAGCATTAAGAAAAGTTCAGAACCTAAATGTGGGATTAAAATGAAGGATATAATGTAGGAGAACTTTTAGACATAGACATTAAAAGAAACTGATGTATTTACTTAAAACAATTTTTCTTATTTAAAATGATAAAATAGAAATGTTAAAAATATGTATTAGTGGTTGACAGTTTGATCTGATTTAGAACTAAATATTATAAAAGATGATTTACTGGGGTGGCAGGTAGCATGGTGGTTAAGGCACTGGATTCTCAAATGGTCAACTGAGGTTCAAGTCCCAGACCTTGGTGGCTTGAGAATCATGCCAGGTGTGTGTGCATGTGTGCCCAGAATCCCGAGAAGGGAATGGAGTAGAAGAGGTTGCAGAATGGCCATCCCCAGGGAGTGATTTCTCTGTTTCCCTCTTTCTTTCTCTGGTGAAAGCACCCACCCTACAGCAAAAACCTAGCCCCCAAAAAAGATGATTTCATAGGGCTGGCTCTGTAACGTATTAGTTAAGGGAGCTAGAGCACACATGGCCAACTGTGGTTCAAATATTGGCCCTGGGAACTTGGAAAACACATCAGGCATGTGTTTTTTACATGCCCCAAATTCCCACAGGATGGAGAAATTTAGGCTGTGGTGTGACCACACTCCACTGGAACATGCTTTCTGCCTTGCTGTTTCTATCTCTGGCAAGAGCATGTCTCTCCAACAATTAAAAAAAAAGAAAAAGACCATTGAACAAACCAAAACATAACAGTTTGTATATATCCAACAGAACAATAATGGTACAGAGTTGTGTGATTTAGGTAGGGGAGTTATCCTGTTGAATCAAAATAACTTATCATTCACTTTTTAAACAATAGAAAGAAATTTGACTTATTAATGTGCATAGCAATTGCAGTACATTTTCCAAGGAAATTGAAGCAGATTTCCCTTATCCATTAATTTCCATTACCACCCATTCATTTCTACCCACTGGCAGCTAATTTACTCATATAACATTCGTCTCAGTTTTTCTCTGAACTGATGTTTAGCAAATGCTCTTCTGAGTCTTATCAAATGACAGGCACTAAGGTTTTGGAAATAATATTGAAATAAAGTTTCTAATTGAGGAGTAGCAGCATAATAGGTAGCAAAAAAAAATTGCTTTTTCAAATGTAACGCCCATTAAGGCATCTAACATTCAGAAGAGAATTGAACATTGTGCTCTTTTTTAGAGAAGATGTAACCTTTTTCCTCATCAGGCCTAATAAATACCCAAAGGAAACAAAGTAATAAGGCCCTCTATTATTGTCAGGGGAAAGCTAAAGTAACAGGCTAGACCTACAGGCTACAGGAATGCTATTAATTGTAGATGTTATTAGTTTTTTCTTTTTTTTTTTAATCTCTATTGGGATTGGGGGGAAAGCTGAAGTGGCGCCACGCAGAAGATTTAATTGGCTTATGGGCAGCTCTGTTAAGAATTTCCAGCACATGACATTTTATAACAGTTAGGATTATGCATACATGTCATTCTCTTCCGTATGAGTAAGAGGCTAAGTGCTTTAGAGATAAATGAATTTGAAATGTATCCTAGTTTTTGAAAATCATTGCATAGGAAATGTTCAAACGATTGGGTTAATTGAACAAAATTAAAAAAAAAAAACAACTATTAGGTGAGTTTGGATTTTCATTGCTATCAAGGAAAAGAATATAAAAAGCTGATGATGCTGAATCATGTTTCTTGTATTTTTAAAATCTCCGTTTTTTAGTAGAAGGTGCAACTTGGGAATTGGAAGACAAAATTCTATGGGAAGAGAAGGCAACATGATATGGAAAAGTAGCGGTAAGCTCTTCACTGGCCTCCTATGAGAATTTCCATATAAATACATAAAACTAAAACCTTGTGTGTTTATGTAAAAAGCATAAAACTAGAATGAAGAGGTCAATTCTAACTAGAAAATCACATTCGTAAATAAAACGTTAAGGCTTTAAAATAGCATAAACTATTTCCTTTGTTTTATTAGTGCAGTTGTTCATGCATAAAATATAGTAGGATCTGCTCATTTCTTGTCATGGATTTACCTAGCCAAATGCCTGACAGAACATCAAAAAATCCATAATTGGTTTTACTATTTCTATAGAATTTTAGAGAAAGCAAAACTTTAAACTATTCAAGTAAAAGTAAGTGTAATGTGAGCCACTTGATAGTCATTCTGAGTTACTTTTTAAGTACTGCTATTGTTATAATGTAAGTCAGTTAAAAAAACATCAGTTTGAATGTATCATTCTTATACAAATCCTTTGGCTATTATGCAAAAGTCTCTTGAATTTCTCCATCAATTTTTAAAGCAGAGACACATGTAAAATATTCAGTAACGTGATGATTTCTATTTTATGACAATTTGCTACTTTTATAAGTAATAATGTAGCTAGTAGTCTCCACTCATAGACCCCAATGAACATGCTCTGCCAGTGAAATAAAAAAAAGTTTACATTCCAGAGACTGAAATCTTCTTAAGATAAACCTAGGGCTTCAGATAGTAATATACTGTATCTTTAAATGTATGCCGTGTATATATGACTAAATAAATAAATAAATAAATACACACACACACACACACACACACACACACACATATAACATACATATATGCCCTTGTAGATACGCTTTTGTGTGTGTGTGCATGTGTGTTTGTATATGTGTGTGTGTGTGTGTGTGTGTGTATGTGTGTATATAAATGATCAATTGGGAGTTTTATCATTTTTTAAGGGAATAGAACAGCTGTAAATGTCATGTCATTTTTCTCCCTTAAATTATACTATAAAAGATGCTTATCTCAGTTTTTAAATGAGAGGTACATAAAACTAATATTTACTGATCTCTTAAAATTTAAAACTGGAAATTATGTGTTTACTGTTTCTTCCTTATCTTTAAATGAAGTTACGTGAACTCAAACCCTAGAGTGTGCTGCATATTTTTTATCTTTAATTCTTTTCACATAAAGAGAATACTGAAATCTCATGTAAGCATCAATGAAAACTATTCACTTTAGTGACTTAATGGAATTTGGAATCAAATGAGATTTAATACCTGATTATATAATGATGTTTTTGTGTGGGAATGTGCCTCAGAGGAAAAATCCACCTGAAATAAAGCATTTATGAATATCTGCCACATGATAATCTTTAAAGAAAATTGTATCTAAATGAAACATTGTCAGTCAAATTCATGTGAAATTAATGATACCAAACTGTATTTTTCAAAAGAAATTTGTGGTGCCTTCTTTTATAAAATGCAAAATCCTTTTGGAACCAGAGTGATGGATCACAATTATTTATATATTTGGGTATTTGTAAATAAGGTTTTCATAAAATAGGACACATTTGAGGGTTAAGAAAATGTTGTATCTTTTAAATGTAAAGCCAGATTAGATTTCACGTTGTCCATCTTCAAGGAGAGAAGGGACAGAATAGATTCTCAATGCTGCAGTAAAGTAACACCACTGCTGTACACTGGGGACTATCCTGTGGATTCCACAGTCACCTGACATATGTAAATCCCATATAAAAATGTTCACAGCTTTCCCCTTGCTTAGAACTATGTACTACTTGACTCTTACTCTAAACATGGGACCAAGAATGATGGGAAATTTGAAATGACTAATAACAAAGAGGTTTTTCTTTTGCATGGGCCTTCCACTAATTGACAATTTCAAACGTATCAATATTTTTTGTGACATAGATTTTGTAATTATTTCTGACTAAATCCCATAACTGTATTTTAATACTTTTTCTCCCATTATTCTGCATCATAAGCAAAAATTGAAATGAAATGCTGATTAGTGTATCACTGTATTTTTCATCAGTAGAAGGGAAATGCTATATATTTGGTTCGATATTTGAACTTAGATTCAACCAGAACAATGCCTGGTGCAGGGATGCCATAATTCATTAAACAAATATTTATTGAGTCAGTTATTTGCAAGGCATCGTGTACAGTGAGTAGAAAGAAGTCCTTGCTTTATAAGCTCTTCAATAAATAAAAGAGGAACAGCAGTTAGTGTAATGGCGATGTCGCTGGACTCCCATGTAGTCGACCATGTAGTCGACCACGGTTTGAGTCCTGGACCCGGTGGCTTAAACTCACACTGGATGCATGTCATGTGCGTGCATGCCTAAGATCCCGAGAGGAGAAAGCAGGAGAAGGGATTACAGTGTGGCCATTCCCCCTTGGGGGTGATTTCTCGCTTTCTGTCTCTCTGTCTTTGTCTTCCTGGCAAATGCATGCGCCCTATAGCAAAAACCTCTCCAAAAATAAAAAATTAAAAAAAAAAAAACAAATAAATAAATAAAAGAAAACCATTTATTCAAACACAGTTTTCCTTGGGAAGGTATAAAGTTTTCATTAATAAACTAAAGGTGTCTGTTTAAAGGTAATGCCCCTATGAATCAGTGACCCTGCTATTTTATCTATGAGGAAAAATCAGCATGTATTCTCTCCTTCAACGTGCAGGTGAATGCCTGTTTCTTCCTCATTCAGGCAGACCGTCAAGATCTCTGTTCATACTGACTGCTGAAGAATTTTCTTGTCACATGATTATAAGCACAGGATCCAAACTTGTACATTTGTAATATAAATTTATCAATTAGAAAAAATTATAAAACAGTTGGAGGAAAGATAGTAAAGAGAAGTACTTTGCCATAAACAAAGATGCATCAGAGAAAGTGCAGTATGTATGTTTTCCCATTAGACCAGCATTAAATGTTTTCAAAGATGAGAGAGAGAGAGAGAGAGAGAGAGAGAGAGAGATAAAGGACAGGAAGGAGGAAAGGAAAGTAATTAGGGAAGGAGGGAAGGAACAGGAAGGAGCTATTCCACTTTAAATAGGCCAGGTCTGAGTCAGTGTTTTTGTTTGTTAGTTTGTTGTTTTTAAAATCAAGACTCTTAATGGGCAACAGCATTCCAGCAGGTGTTGTGGTGAAGTAAATCTGAGAGATTAATGAGGCAGTTCCTAGTCAGATTAAATAACAAAAAAAGTCTTCTTGCTACTTATAGTGCTCTCAATTTAGAGTAAATTAAGACTATACTTTTATATTATTTTAATGTGAATAGAATGAAATTAATTTTTTTAGAAAAAATATTTCATAAAATAACTATTTATGTAATCTATTTAAGAAAGACATTCTGTAATTTCCAGATAACAGGATTTAGTCACCTACAATTCTAATAATCTCAACTCTGTTTCTCTCCCTCATGCCTTTGGAAGTGCTTAGCTTATGGAACACATTCTCTGCTAGCTGATTGACTTGAACAAAACGTTGGGACACCTTCACTTATGGTTTGGAAAATTGAGATTATTTTGGAGCAAAAGGCTAATGAACTAACTAGTAAACCTTATTTCTTTTTGAGGTTTAATTTCTATTAATAATCAAAATTTACAAAACTTTGAAAAAATGAAGATAGTGTATTCACAGGAGAAGCAAAGCTGATGTTTGTGTCACCATCAACACAAGAAAGCAGCTACAAGGCAACAAGATTCAGTAAAGGTTTTAAAGCTAAGATGGTGAGTCCCAGGGCTTTGAACATAGTTACTGTGAAAAATAAAAGCAAACAAGTACTGAACTGTTTTTAATTTTGTGGATATAGGAGAAGACTTTTTTTTTTTTTGAGAGGTTTTCACTATAGGGCGGCGCGTGCGCTCGCCAGACAGAGAGAGACATAGAGACAGAAAGCGAGAAATCACCCCCCAGGGGGGATGGTCACGCCGCAATCCCTTCTCCTCCATTCTCCTCTTGGGATCTTGGGCACGCACACACACGCGCCTGGCGTGAGTTTTAACCCACCGGGTCCGGGACGCAAACCGCGGTCGACTACGTGGGAGTCCAGCGACATAGCCATTACGCTAACTGCTGGTTCCCTGGAGAAGACTTTTAAGTAAGAAGTTCTGATGTGTGGAAACCAGATTTAGATTTTCATGATGCATACTAGCAAAAGATACTGCATCATTGGATTGTTGTGATGTTTTAAAGCACTCACATAGCGCTTGCCTGGCAATTACTAAAAAAGAAACTGGGACCTCAGGGGAAGTGCAGGAAGATAATGAGAATGTTAATTGGAAGGTAGATATGAAAAACAGTGATAGTGGGAATCGCAAACTAAAGGTAGGTGAGTCTTAATATTAAGTACAGGAACATCGCAGGTGTTGAACAGAATAGAGGCACAGTATACTTGTACATAAGATTTGTTATTTTATGCACGTTTGAGAAACCCTCAGTGTAAATGAAGAAGAGAATATTCTCTTTACTTGGGAAATAGTCAACAGCAGTTTCAGAATCTCTTCATATGTGAAAAAGGTATTTTGAGGGCAACTGCCATCTTATTCAGCAAATGCTTTGGATTTCTTAAATTGCCTTTAGTATTTTTTTCCTTTCTTTCTTTTCTTCTTCTTTTTTTATTTTTTAACCAGCAGGCCTACTCCAGAAATTCTCTTCCTCTGTAAGAGCTAGCAGAAACCTTCTAGATTCTCAGATATAACAGATGGTATAGACAAGAATAAGCTCTATTTCCTGGAGGATATATTTGTCTATATTTATATGTAACTATATTTTTCTTATGAGGAGAATAATTAATAAAATATCTCTGTTGACCCTATTCAGTACTAGAAATACTCTAAGTCTGGATTGTCACTCTGAGCCATTTATTCTCAAGCAGACAGTAGTAGCCTCTGAGGGACTTAAAGCAGTAGCTACACTGGTCTGATTGACTATGTTACGTAGATGTTCTCCAAATGGTAGAGTTAATCCAAAAGGATAGTGCCATGTCCTGTTTTGAAACAATGTATCTTTCAAGATTTAAGTATTCCTTATAGTTCTGTATGATATGAAGCAAAGTGTGTGATTTCTCCTGGCATCCATTTTCTTTGAAACCAATAAACCATAGGATTCTATCAACAGCTATACCTGTGGTGTTTATGGAGCAGTTATTTCAAACACATGACGGATCCATTTTTATACAACATTTTTCATGTGTGTGTGTGTGGTAGTTCAAGCGTTTATTCCTTGTCGTGTGGTCTTAAACGCAGCAGCGTCAAAAAATCACCTGAGTGCTTGTTAGAATTGCAGACTCTAAGGCCCAACTCACATCTACTGGAAAAGAATCTATACTTTAGCAAGGTATATCTATTAGTAATTTATATATGTGTGAAAATGTACTTATTTGTGAAAAGGCCAGTATAACATATACTTGAGCCACTTCACTGGATTATAAAAACAAATCCCACAATGATTATAGATCTGTCAATCAACATTGCATTTTGAGATCTTATCTCCATATCAGCATATCTGTACATAGTGAGTAGTCAAAAGATGCCTGCTCATTTTTCCCAAGTATGTTACCTAATTTTCACACAAAAAAATCAGTATACAGGTATTTATGTACTTCTCACCTGAAACTGATAAAAATAGAATCAATTGAAAATGAAATAGACTTTCTATTTTATATTATTCTTATGTCATATTTTGAATTCTAAATTACAAGATAAGTTGTGAAAGCTTGGTAGAGAATAGTAATTTTCTTGGAAATACATTGTGGTTTTGGTTTATGTTTGCTCTTGTTTTTATTGTTTTGGTTAAACATTTACATCTTGTCTGCTAACATACTAGGAATTACATTTGTAAGAAACAGAGCCTAGTTTTCTTCCTGTGATGAATTCAGACATAAGTTATTCCCATTTTGAAAAGTAACTTTTACATACAAATACAATTTTTTATCACTTTCAAAAATATTTGGCTGTGTTTTTAAATGCATGATAGTATCAGAAATGTGTCATTGGGTATAGTAAGAGCTAGCACACTTTCCAGAATTCTTGAATTTATAAAACTGAATTGATTACAGGAATGGCAAATGAATAAGAAGGAACTTTATCTTGTAAACTAACATGAAGTGTTTTATAAATAAGTTTCTGCAGTTCTTAATGATTTTAGGCATGACACTTAAAAACGATTTTGATGTTTATATATTGCTTTCTTTTCTTTTTATCTTTAGATTTAAGCACAAATGTTGGTTTTCCTTATTAAATTAATTGTGGCAAATCAAATTCACTGAGAATTCTCATACCATCATGTGAGACCATAGCAGTTCATTCAGTTCAGTTTATTGAACTATTTCCTGGAATGTGCTTATTTATTGCTATCCTAATTTTAAGGGCCTATTTTTCTTCAGGACAAGTTGGTGTGCATCCCATTAAGACAGGACTCTAAATCCGTAGTCCACATTGCAACTTCAGAATTTCTAGAACAGAAATAAAATAATGCACATATTCCAATGGTAACAGAATGAAAAGGAGAACAAAATTGGTTGGATTTCTGAGACTTACATGGAACATTCCAAATATAATCATCAAAACAATCATCTGTCAGTGTAAGAGACTAAAATAAACTTAGACATTTTTATAGCATCTGATGTAAGAAGTGAAGCAGTTATAAGTGTATTTCTATAAGAGAATGAATACTATTCTTTCTCAGCTGCCATGAACACAGACTAGGTGGAAGAGCCCTAGCAGTCTCTTGATTGCTCACATGCAAGATGGAAACAGGAGGACTCTCCTAGCCCAGGATTGCTGGAGTTCAGTCCTGAGAAGCTGAAGACTAATTCTGAGAGTAATCGAAATTCACAGATTTTTCTGACTCTTCCATGGACGCCCTGTAGATGTCTTCTATCTCACATTATAATATTGCTCTCCTGATGTGCACAAATTTAATTAGCATGAATTTCTTCCCAGTACTTATTTTCCTGTGATTCATCTTTAAGGACCAGTTGTTTTGTTTAAAACACTGAAAGTTTCACATTGTTTAAGGGTGATGTATATTCCCATTGTATTTATTCTAAGACAAGATGCCTAATTTAGAAAAGTCAGATTGCTAGTTAGTAGAGAAAGGAAGGAAGTGTGAAAAAAGAGAGGGAGAAAGGTAAAGAGAAATAATGAAAGTAAGCTTGGAAAAACAACCATTAAGTTTTGAAAAGCTGTCTCCATCTGATACAGAAAACTAGTGTCTTATTATAGAGAAAGATCTGATGTTCTCTTTCTCATTAATATTTTTATGGAGACAAAAATACCTATTTATATTTTTTTCTGATTTATTAAATAAGGGGAATCAAAGGACATTTGTTACAAACTAAGAAAAACAATGACAAGCAAAGCCAAAATTCTTTTTTTTAAACTACTTTTTTTAAAAATTAATTAATGTATTCATTCATTCATTCCTTCATTTTAATTTGACCAGAGAGAGAGAGAGAGGAAAGTGAGAAAGCAAGCCACCAGGTCCAGGAATTGAACCATGGTCAGCCATGTAGGAGTGTCCAGCACCTTAACCATATGCCACCTGCTGGTCCCCAAAGCCAAAATTCTTTTAGGAATAGTCAAGGAGTCAGGGATGTGGTTGCCTAGACATTATTTTCTCCTTTTGTTTTTCTTAACATACTTTCAACTTTGGACAATTTTTATATATAAGAAAATGGTCTAGAAACAGTCAGGTATTATTAGTAATTAAAATGAATTTCCATGTTCCTAACTATGTGAATTTGAGGAAGTCATTTAACTTTTCTGGGATTCAGGTGTTCATTTATTAAAACAGGATATCAGTAAGAACTATAAGGAAACGTTACTTCTAGTTTTAAATTCCATACTTCTTTTAAATAAGATCAGTAATAGATGTGTGTGTTCATCTTTGAGTATATGCCTATGACTTGTGATACAATTCACATTCTGTAATACTCACTATTGTGCAGTTCAGTGGGTTTTAGCATACTCCTATGGATGTGCAACCAGCAGAAAAAGAAACCCCATACCCATAGTCACTCCCCATTCTCTAAAGCTCTTATCAGACCTTGGCAACTGTCAATTTGTTTTCTGATCCGGTGGATCTATCTATCCAGGTCATTTCATATCAGTGAAATCATACAATATATGGTCTTTTGTGTCTGGCTTCTTTCACATGACAAAATGTCTTAATGTTATGATATGTATTAGTATTTAATTCCTTTTCTATGCTTAATACTATTCAAATGTATGAATGTAACATACTTTGTTTTTCCATTCATCAGTTGGTGGACATTTGGTTTGTTTCCCATTTGGCTATTATGAAAAATGTTGCTGGGAACATACGTGGATATGTTTTTTTGTGTGAACATATGTTTTCAGTTCTCTTGAATATGTATCTAAGAGTGGAATTGCTGGGTCATAATGATAACTCTATATCCAGTGTTTCGATAACCTGCCAGACTGTGGCTTCTCCATTTTACTTTCTACTCTGCAATGTGTAAGGGCTCCAATTTCTCCACATGCTAGCCAACACTTGATATTGTTTGACATTTTTATCATAGTGATATCAAACAAAATAATTTCAATGAAAGAAAATTGCACATTAATAGGTCTTATGACTATATGCAAATATTCTAAACTAAAATTTTAGCAAGTAGACTCCCACAATAAATTAAAGTATACTATACCATAACAAAGCAGGATTGAGAATGCAATGGAGATTTAACATTTGTAAATATATCACTGGAATGGAAAAGGAAATATAGAAGTAAACTGCATCAACATCAACATGATAAAGTTGATGATAAAAACCCACAGCTGAGATGATATGTAGACTGAAAGCTGACTGATTGCTTGCCCACCCCCCTGCTTTTTTTTTTTTTTTTTTTTTTTGAGGTTTTTATTTTAGGGGTTATATGTTCGCCAGGAAGAGAGAGAGACAGAGAGAGAGAAAGTGAGAACTCACCTCCTAGTGAGGATGGCCACTCTGCAATCCCTTCTCCTCCATTCTCCTCCTGGGATTTTGGGCACACATGTAAACACACCCAGAATGAGTTTCAAGTCACTGTGTCTGGGACTCAAATAGTGGTCAGCCATGTGGAAGTCCAGTAAAGTAACCATTATGTCATCTGCTGGCCCCACTGCTTGTTTCCTTAAGATCGAGACAAAGACAAGGCTGCTTATTCATGGCAGTTTCTATTCAAAATTGTATTGGCGGTTCTGGCCAGGTAATTACATAAAAGAAATAAATAAGAGACATCCAAATTGGAAAGAAAGAAATAGAACTCTCTTGCAGATGTCCTTAGCTTCTTTATGGCATATGCTAAGGAAACCATACATACATAAAAACAGAGCGAATGACTCCAGCAGGGTTGCAGGACTCAGGGTCAGTATTCAAAAATCAGTTAACTTTCTATAAAATAGCAACACTCTGAAAAGGAGTTTAAAAAGACAAGTATATGTACATTAGAACCCAACAGTGATAGTTGTTCAAGGACATATTTCTAGCAGAAAGAAGAAAAAAGGAATGCAAATTATAAATTTGGAAACTGTATATTTTTACTTTTTTTTTTCTTTAAGTTTTTTGCAATAGGGCATGTGCACTTGCTGGAGGGCCACACTACTATCCCTTGTCCTTCATTTTCATCCTGGGATTTTGGGCTTGCATATAAACACGCCTGGCACTAATGTCAAGTCACCAGGTCCAGGACGCGAACCACAGTCGGACGTATGAGAGGCAAGTGCCTTAAGCACAATGTCACTTGACAGCCCCCAACCTTTGAGTGTTAAGATGAAAGCTAAATGCTCCTATTGGACAAAAGCAAATGTTCTTTGAGAGTCTCTTAGATAGATGTGTATGCACTTACCTAGTACAGTGAGGAGTACATGGGAACTTTGTTCTTGTTGAACTCCAAAGCACAAAATATTTTGCAACTTACTTTTCCTGTGTTCAGCAGAAAACCATAGTTTCTAATTGACATCTTTCCAGCTGTTCTGGGAATATGGTTGAATTTCCAAGATTGTTCCTTTTAAAAAACAAAACAAAACAAAATCTTTGACCATAAATGACACTTAATATAATTGAGCAAGAAAAGCAGAGGATTCTGATGCCTGGCATGTCCCAAATAACTTTTCCTAAGAATGAGGAGAGAGAGGTGGAAGGGTTTCACTACAAAGATTAAAACTTGAAGGAGCTTCTGTTTTTCTCATTTCTAAAGTGTTCTCAGTTATTCCCAGAGGATATTATGAATCACCTATAAACCACCAGGACTTCAGGACTAGTCAGAATGGTAGTTTAAGTTGCCCACTACTGCAGCTATAATCTGAAATTTAATTTCAATTAATGTGGAGAAGAATCAGAAAAGTAATTTGCCAAAGAACTCAAGTGTTTATATAATTTGAAATTATTCTCTTTCCTGGACTAGAAAAGGAGTAAGAATATCGTAGTTTTGGGACCAGTATAATAGTTATGTCGCTGGACGTCAACATAGTTGACTGTGGTTCGAGTCCCAGATCAAGTGAGTCCCAGACCCAGTGACTTAAAACTCACTCTGGGTGCATGTGTGTATGTCCCTAAAATCTCAAGAGGAGAATGGAGGAGAAGGGATAGTGTGACATGGGCCATCTACCCCGCCCACCCTGGGGGTGATACCTCGCTTTTTGTCTCTTCTCTTTTGTCTCTCCAGTGAGACCACTAGCCCTATAGCAAAAGCCTCTCTCTCTCTCTAAAAAAAAAAAAAAAAAAAGAATATTGTAGTCTTTAGTTTTTGAAACTTAGATCTAAATTATTCTACAATATATAATAAAGCCATTTTACAATAGTAAAATTCTATAAGAACTTCTCTACTTCTCTGATATTCCAAGTATGAGGAGTCTTCAAAAAGTTTATGTAAAAATCTGTGTTAAGAAGGAAAAATAAAAGGGGTTTTAAAAAATTTTGTACCAAAGTAATCTTACACCATAATTACAATTTCCACACATTTTTTGAGGTCCTCTCATGTACATGTTTTAGCTGACTTAGTTGAATACTTATTACTCCCAGTTGAATCTTCTTGGGCATCCTTTTCACTTCGTATTAGGGGACCCTGTGGTGTCATGGTAAAAGTTTGGATTCTGTACTCAAGATTGCTTCTGCTGCTGATTTTGGGAAAGAGACCCAGCCAGTCTGTGCCTGAGTTTCCCCACATGTATTCTGAGCTGATGATAATAATACCTCTGCATAGCGTTTGTGTTAGGGTAAGTTACCTTAAGTAAAGTAAATGGAACATTCAATGTCGGAGGCATAGAGCTTCATAAAGCTGCACAAAGCATAGAACTAAATACTGTAATGTCAAATCTTAGGTTAAGATCCTATTAAACCCAGGGCCAGCAATTTGCATAATGGTTATGTCACTGGACTCCCAAGGAGTCAGCCATGGTTGATGGCTTAAAACTCCCCCCAGGCGCATATGCAAATGTGTCCAAAATCCCTACAGGAAAATGTAGAAAAGGGATTGTGGCATGCCCATGCCCCTGCCTGGGCAGGGAGTGTCATTTCTTGCTTGCTTTCTCTCTCTTTGGTGAGCTCACATACCCTATAGCAAAAATCTCTTGGGGAGGGGGGGAAGATTTTATTAAGCCCATCACCTTAAGAAACATGTTACTAGTAGTATAGATCAGCTTTTTCCCTATGAGAACTCCTGGACATTTTCTCTTCTAATACCTAAAGAGGAGCCGAGTTTCCAGTGCAGAGAAAGGCACTGGTATTCCAGTGCTGTTTTCACACAAATGTATTTCCTGTGTTTTGCGCAGCTCTTGCCTGACTGGTCTCTGTGTACTCCTCACACCTCCTCACTCCTCTCCCCTCCCCTCTACATAGTCACAAATCTGATGTTGCAGCATTGGTTGGAGAGGCTAAAAAATTTATTCATTTATTTAATCATTCACCCTTCAAATAATTATCAGACTTTTTTTTCTATTATTTGCCAGAATCTGTGCTAAGTACCAGGTAAGGATGAAATGTTGCATTTTCTCTAAAAATGTTCTTGGTAAATATTAAAATACAGGTCTTTCAACATCCATCTGGTGAAATTCTTTCAAATATCACCTTGGCCATTGTATAGCTGTTCGGCTATAGAGCAGTGGCTTAAATTTTCTGTGCAGTTTCCTCATATATAAAAATGACATAGTTCTATTGCCGACAGGTTAATTTATCATCCTTGACGTAGCTTAAGGGACATTTAAGCTTTTACATGTGGTTTATCAACAAAACCCACTTTTAAACTGGTATATTTGAAATTGCTTTTTAAAAAAGCCTTTTAAAATTTTCTCTTAAAGAATCAACATGATAGCTAAATAGATTATTGTATTAAATGCTTCATAACCACCACTTACAGAGTTTAACTCACTTCTCTATAATTACTCCTTCAACTCCACTGAAAAGCTGTTAACGGAATACTCCTGGCTCATGGTCAGGGCAAGTTTACCATCTCTCCTGTGTTTTATTTACTAACAGTTTCATGAACTATGATGTTCATCTTGTTCATAACATTTCTGATATTTAATTGTTTGAAGCCTTCACTAAATATTGGGCTGTCAGAAAAGGGATGATATATTTTTCATATGCAAAAATAAGCATGACTTTTCCAACAACCCAATATTTTGTATAGTATGAATAGTGACCCAGGTCAGCTTTGGATTAAAATGCTACTTCCTTTACCAGGCCATTATATCAGTGTGTGATCAGTGTGTGTGTGTGTGTGTGTGTGCATGTGAGGCAGAGATAGAGACAATATGAACGCAGTACATCCCTGCACCCAAATCTTTCCCTATGCTCACTTTCCCAGCCCTGTTTCTTCGCCTCCTACAGCCCACAGGTGCCAGTTGACCTACCTTTCATGGCTGAGTCTTCCTCACTGACAGTGTGGCTCCTTCAGGTCCTGGGACCATCCTTCATCCTGAGCCAGTCAGGTAGTGCCAGAAAGTCTCACATTTGCTATTCCCATTCTAACAGTTAATCCTGGTTTTAGTAAGTGTGTTTCTTTGTGAAGAAGTTTCTACTGCATGTCTCGTGTATAGAACTCCCTGTCTGTCTTTATTCCAGTTTAGAAAGACCTGAAACTCAGCCCTGACGCCCAGGCCTCATGACCAGCTCTCTTTTGCTTAGCCTTGTTCCTCCGTTTCCCTGCATGCTTCCCTGCCCTCCTAGAGCCCTGCCCACTACTTACTTCTCTAACCTGGGCCACCTGCTACCCATTCAGGCTTCATTCCCTGCACTGCTGGAACTCTCGATTTCTTCACTCAAGTGCACTTCTCTGTGCCCTGATCCCTGTGTTCTACTCGGCAAGCTGCTGAACCAACCCTGGGTCAGACTCTGTGTTGGTCAGACCCTATGTAGGGAGCGTTTACATCAATAAAGTATACTCTGCAGCCTCTGCAGTGCTGACAGCAACATGTACCCACCTGGGGAACTGAAGTCTCCATGAGTTGATCCATATACCACCATCTTTTCTGAAGAATTTTCAGGGGCCAGCAGTTGGCGTAATGGCTATGTTGCTGGACTCCCATGTAGTTGACTGTGGTTCGAGTTCTGGATCTGGTGGCTTAAACTCATGCCAGGCACGTGTGTGTGTGTGCCCAAGATCCCGCGAGGAGAATGGAGGAAAAGGGATTGTGGTGTGGCCATCCCCCCGAGGGGTGATTTCTCACTTTCTGTCTCTCTGTCTCTGTCTTTCTGGCAAGCACATGTACCCTATAACAAAAACCTCTCTAAAAAAAGAAAATATAAAAAAAAATTCAGAGTGGCTTTTAAATATTATATGACAGTCAGAATTGGGTAGTAGTGTTATACTGTGGGTTTTTTAAATTTCTTTTCAATAAAGCAAAACACATCCTGATATAAACATGATATGAGACTAAGAAGTTAAATTTGATAGTATGTAATTTCTATATATGGTATATATCATTTCTTTTCAGGAACAGGAAGAAATGATTAACTTCATTAAATGAATACTTTTGGGGCACAGCAGGGCATGATGGTTAAGGTGCAAGTGGCTTGGAAATCTGCCTGGTCCATGTTCACGCATGCCCAGGAGCCCAAGAGGAGAATGGAGAAGAGGGGATTGCAGCATGACCATCCCCCCAGGGGTGATTTCTCTCTTTCTCTGTTTCTCTTGGGTGAGCACATGCACCTTATGAAAAAAGAAAAGTGAATACTTTTAAACTTGGGTAGCCGTGTTAGTCTGTGTTGCTAACAGAATTATCTGAAACTACATAAATTTATTAAAGTAGAGATTTAATGATTTACAGTTCTGGAGGCTGGAAAGTTCAAAGCCAAAGACATCATAAAATGGAGGAAAGCAGAATCTTTAGTAGAGCAGAGTGTGGTCTATAGCCGTATGTTTTCTCTCTCTCTCTCTCTCTCTCTCTCTCTCTCTCTCTTTCTGTTCTGGTCTCATTCCCCATAGCTACATACCTACTGTCAGTCAATCATGGAGGCTGCCTAATGATGTTATCACACCCAAAGGTCTCACACTGGGTCACCATGAAGAAATTACATATTCACTTAATGCTTTATAGTACTATCAGGCCCCAGTGTGTATTTCTGGGAGACTTCCAATCATTTAGACCAAATTAAAAAACTTTAAACTTGGAGAAGCAACTTATTATCTAAACCATGATAGTACTGTTAAAAAAAAAAAAGTATGTGCTTTTGTGTGCATATATGCAGGGGAACGCGACTAAGAAATTCTACCTATAATGATTAGAAACTATTGATCCAGTCATCAAGTGTTTTTAAAGTCAATGAATCACTATATTCTTGTCCCTTCAAGAAATGTCTTTTAAACCTACACAATGCATACCATGTAATAATAGTTGGTATGACTCAAACTTGTCAGTGGAATATGGAAATATTATAAAACTCATTTGTCTTATTGTAGTAGCTTTTTTACTTATTTAAATTTTTGCAGAGTCCAAATGATATGTGATATATTTGGAATGGTCCAATACATATAATATATTTAGTCCACTTATTTCCAGTTATAAAAGCACAACTCTTAAATCAGTGAACTATAAACAAGCTACAGTTGGTGACCAATTACTAAATTCCAGTCAGTTTGCTGAGTGCTTATGAAACATGTAACCATTTCATAAGGTCTTTCATAACTTACTGTTAGGAAACCAAGGCCCAAAGACATTGAAGAGTTGGCTCAAGGTTGAAAGGCTGAATCAGGATTTGACCTCTGTTCAGTGGATCTGGTGTTCATAATAGTTCCATACTTAACACTACTCTTCATTCCATCAGGAAATGAAAATGAATCATTCTTTACTTTCCAGTTTGCCTGCCCTTGTCCTGCCAAGCTGATGTGTCTTAGTGTTTTCTCCTTCATAGGCATGGACTAGTCTGGATCACTTCTTTTGTCATGCACTCTCTTGGTTACATGGTAGAACACAAAGAAACGTTTGACAGCAGGATCCCTTCTTCCAGTAGCTGATTGTAGGTTAAAATTTTTCCACTACAAATAATTAGTAAAAATGGCAGGGTATGTCAAATGGGAGGTTGGAGTTGAAACTCACTGTGACCTGGCAGGGATGAGGAATTGGATCCAGAGTAGGAAAAATGGGAGCTACATAAAACAGGTGATTCCAGGCCAAATTAGACAAGCTGGTTTTTTGCTGGGCTGTCATATCATAGCGGATACTTTGAAACAGGTTTTTGCATACTCAGCAGAGGCATTTCATTTTTATAGTTTGTTTAAATTTATTTTCTATCCCCTACTTTTAAAGTAAGTTTATGATAGAGATTATGTCTGACTTCTTTACCTCAATTTCCTCAGCATCTACAACTGTGCATAGCAGGTCATTAGAAACTTAGTGAAAGAGTTGAGCTGACAGACAAGGTATTCTTCAATATGTTTTCTACTTACCAAGCAGCTGTTTTAAAGAGTTCAATTCTCTTTTCTCAAAATTATCTGGTCCATTGCTACAAATGTTAGGTATCTACTAAGTTTATCATTTTGTTGTTGCATTTGTATTTGTGAGGAAATATAGAACTTTTACCAGAGTCTTAGATTCAGTACATTCTTTTTATAAAATATATTTATCAAGAGCCCCTTTTAGGGACAGCCAGGTGGTGTGGTAGTTAAGGTTCTGAACTCTCACATGTCCAACCATGCTTTGAATCCTGGACCTAGAGCCTTGAAACTGATGCCGGGCATGCTTGTGTGCATGCCCAAAATCTCGGAAGGAGAATGGACAAGAAGGGATTGAGGTGTGTCCATCTTCCCTGGGAGGTGATTTCTCACTTTCCCTCTCACCATCTCTCTGTCTCTCCAGTGAGCACACATGACCTGTGGCAGAAACCCTAAAAAAACAAAAAGCCCATTTTAATATTCTGAAAATTAAATGCATAGATAAGATCATCTACTTAGATAAAAAAGCAATGATTAACAGATAATTCAAAACATTCATATAATTTTATAATGATAATATAAAGGAGAAATACAAGGGAGGATATTTTTATAAAAAATTATGTATTTCAGTATGTAAATGTTCAGGCATGTGGTTAATAAAGAGCTAGTCATCTGCTTGTACCTAAATGTAGAGGCATCATGAATACGAAGCCACATTTGCACACTAATGAAGGTGTGTTACATTGGTGACTCATACCATAGGAGGTGTTGAAATTGATGACTTTTTTTTTTTTTTTAAGTGGTGAACAACTCTTGGTGAATTTCCAAACCAAATAACTTAAAATCATCCAGGTTTACATAGTTGTTACATTGTGAAAAACATAAGCAAACTATAAATGTGTACAAAAAGTACTTGGTGTTCATTTACTTCAAGTTAGGTTCTAGGCTCAGATAATTAGAAACAAGTTCTTTATCTAGATGGATATCCAGTGGGACATTTGAGAGGTTCTTGGAACATGCTGGATTGATCGTCCTTTGGATCGTAGGACATCTAGCAGCCTTGTCTCCACCCACTAAATGTTATCCTTGTGGAATCCATATATACATAATATATGCATATACAGTCACAAATCTACCAGATTTGTGCCTCCGAGGTAGTACTATTCCCCTTTCATAAGCACTGCTATAAACAAAATAGGTGCTAAGTAAAATTTAATGTATTATTTCTCTTCATTTGATGTACAAAGTTCTCATCTCAGAATCAAACTCACTACTATTGACACTGGTTACCTTCAGTCAGTCTCCTTTCATCCCATCCACTTTCAGCCCTTATGTTGTCCTCAGAGCACATCTCCCAGGAAATAAGCTGAGCTTGAAAATATCCAAGTCTTAAAGCATTGCCATTGAGCAATCTAATACAATTAAATAAATAAATTAACTCCTGTTATATTGTTTCCCCCTCCCTCTCTCTCTCTTTCTCTCTCTCACTCTCACACTCACTCTCTCTCTCTCTCTCTCTCTCACACACACACACACACACACACACAATGTTTATTTTTTGAGTGGAGAAGAGATGGAGGGAACTCTTGGACAGGGTCTTATCATACCTTGATCCCCACCCCACCAGTCAAGCAAGATGATAGGCACAGCCTACACACTCAGGTCAATACAGAATCCAAATCCTCGACTTTCCAGATGGCTCCAGTATTGCACTGCCGTGCTCTATGGCCTGCCCTGTAACTGGGCCAGGACCTCATATTTTTTCATTCAGATCAAAATTAATGACCTGATTGAATTTCAGGCCTCTGCCATGTGTTTGTGAAATAAATTTTATGTTCTATTAGTTTTCCAAACGGCCATGAAATAATTTCACTTACCACCTACTTTTTTTCTAAAACTCTCAGATTACTTATCTGAGACTGTTTTCTCATCTGTGTTATGGGAATGATTAAAGTTTTTGTGTCTGTGGTTATTAAGTAACTTGTATAAAGTTGTTAGCACAGATCCTAAAACATAACAAGCACACATTTATTGTCAGTGCTTATTGTTACCAAAAAATCATTGCTTTCAGCTGAAAATTGAGAGTGTAGTGAGGGTGGGTTGTTTTGGCATTTAGTGGCTACATGTCAGGATGCTACTTAATGTTCTAAAATGCACTGAATAGTCCCTACAGAAAAGACTTACCGAGCCCAAACTGTTAATAGCAACAAAGGTGAGAAATCTTGCTACACACACACACACACACACACACACACACACACACACACACCAGGAAGTCTTCAGTTAATCATTAGTATTTGCTTTTTAAACTTTGCTTTCTTCTATTATTTATGAAAATGGAGATATTAACTCAGATTCACTGAGTTATTCTATTTCACCAGTGAAAGCCAACCTGAGTTGTCAAATGTGTGTTCTGAGAAACGGGGTATAAAGTATATAATCAGACCTGCTTATAAATGTTCATCTTTTGATTCTCGGTTGCTGTCTCAAAGCCTACTCATTTCTATTTTTCCTTTTGTTTAGCTTTCCCATTTGAGATATTTATGAAGCTAATACCTTGACATATATTTAAAAGATGTGTCGACTCTAGAGAATAATAAATATGGGCACTTTGTCCTACTACCTTGGGGAAAAGAAATAATCAGTGGAAAAGTGTTGGAAGCATTTATATGTTGCTCTAAACATTAGGCCAAGAGATAATTCCAGTGTTGTTATTCTGCTTAGCATGTAACTAGTGTTTGCATGCATATCCTTGTTTTAACCAATCTCCTTTGCTTTTACACTTACACAAATTAACAATATATGCAGAGGATACTGCAAACTGCAGTCAAATTATATTTTTCCCAAAATCTCCCTAGTACCTATATATTTTGTAAAGAAATAAGTGAGACATTTATACATAAATGATATTAAAAATGAAAAAAATAGTGCATTAGTGGCTGTGGAACCACTCATCTGTGGGAATATCCAACCTGTGAAAATGTAAGGTTAGTAAGCATTAGTGTATGGCAAGTTCTGGCTGTGCAAGTAGAAGCTCTCAGGGGAAGTTTTTATTTTGAGCTCTCAATTTTTCCAGGATGTCAGTAGATTCTTTCCTTGAGGAAACGATGAGACGCTCTTAGGAGAATGAAGGCCTAGGTAGGAATGAAACCACAACGTGTGTCATGCTCAGAAGTGTGCTACCAAGGGAAAACATGGCAGGATGTCTGGATGGCATCAGGAAGAGGGGAAGTGCAAAATGACTTTTTCATTCGGGATATAAGGCAGAATTATCAAATCCAAACTGTGGCATTTGCTTTCACTTTTATTCCTCAGTTTGATTTTATTAACCAAATTAATCATGGCTTTTTAAAAGGTGTGTTTCAGTATGAATATGTGTAAACTGTTCACCCAGTCTATTTCTTGATGTCATTTTCTGACACTTGGAAACATCAGAGTTCATATGAAAGGTAAGTGACTAGACACATTTGAAACCAAACACATTTTCAGCCTGTTTAGTCAATTAAATTCTGATTTTAACTCAGTGTTGTATACTTGAATATAGTGAAATTTCTTCTTTTTCTTCTAAATCTCAAATATTTTGGAAATGAGAATATTTAATAAAATTTACTTAGAATATTAACTGGATAAGACAGTGATGATAGTTAAGTGTTTTCAGTTTTTTCTCACTCAGTTCCTGTCAGCATAATCTGAGGCAAAAGCCTGCTTATTAATAAATTCTGGACTAATTCGTTGGATTTATTCCCTTGAGTATATAAAACAGATCAAGCAGTTTTGTTTTTGTGTTTTTTTGTTTTGTTTTGTTTTGTTTTGTTTCTCCTTGGTTCTGTTTCTCACTAAAATGAGTGGATAATCCATATTGAATTCATGGAAACACCTATTTAAGAAACTCAGCATTCTGAAAACTATCCAGGAGAAAATATGTGTTTCTCATTTTGCCTACTTGTAAATTATTTACTAGTTCTTATGAAAATAGAGCCCCGAATTATCTATGACGCAGTTTGATATGAAGGACAGACAAGGAAGGACAGACAAAAAGTTACTGGACTTCCTGAAATGCAGAAGTTTCTCATGTGGCTATTCTGAGGTTCCAGAAAAGTTGTTATTGCTCTAGAATTTATTCTACAATTAGCTGGGGAAATATGTATCAGCCTCACCCTCAGTCAAAATTCTTAATGCTAGTGAGTTATCAAACCCTGATACGGGTTCTAATAAATCCAGAGCCACAGGCGAACCTCAGAGGACCAAACACAACTGGCAAATATTAGCCTGCCCATCAATTTTTACAATTCTGATTGTGATTATTTTATAATTATTTCCTGACATTGTGTTTTAAACACTTGTACATTATTGTTAGACATCTACTGAGTCTTACTCCAGCAATTGAAAGAGAGCAGCATGTTATATTTTAAAATACTTTCAGTTGTCATTATGTTCCTCATAGAAGGTGGATGAAGAGTTTTTTTTTTTTTTTATTAATTTTCAATTTGTTATCTGGCTATTTAATTTATAAAGAGAATCTAGGAATTAGCAACAGTTGGTGCATATAAGTACTTAGAATGTCTGATTTAGTTTTGTGAAGTTTTGAATCTCTTTCAATGGTCATAAAAGACTTTATTCATTTAATTTTTCCAAAAAATACTAGTCATATCATGATTAAAATTTTTTTCAGTATTAAAATGTTAAGAGCTATATACATTAAAAATAAAGCAAACATCACTTCAGGAAGTCTTTTAAAGTACACTTAGAAACAAATTATTTTTATTTTTCACTGAAAGAAAATGTGCCATATACATTATAAGCATGTCCTGGAAAGTGTTTTTAGAAATATTAGTATCTTTCAAAAAGAAGTGAATAATTGCCAGAATTACATGAAGAGGATATTTAACCTTCCTTTGAGATAAATAAATGTTTCAGAAATGGCAAAGAGATGTGGTAAGAACAGTGTCACCTGTTGGACTAAATGAAACCAATACTTTGTTTGCTGGATAAACTTACCAGATTTATACTCAGGGATGATTAAACCAGATTTTAAAAATTTTCCCTAATGTGAGAAAATATTTTAGAGAATATACTGTTAAGTAGATATTATAAATGTATATTTCACTAGCAATTGGGAAAAGACAACAGCTTTTCTATCAGTGATTCCACTTGATAAATACTTTTCCCTAAGCATTTAATGGAGAGTTGTTCTGTTCTGCAGGTGAACTTTATGATGTTGAATTTGTATTGATGGTTTTTAATATTTCTAGTACTAAAACAGACTCTACAATAGAATGTAAGCACCATAATAAAAAGTTTATATTGTTTAGTATCTGTACAATATGGGTGTGTATATATATTATCTTGTCTCACATCAGGTATCTTAGTTCTCCATTTCTGTGCATGGGTACAAGAGTGGTTATGATATTGGAATGAGTAAATGTAATAACACATTATTATTTTTTGTCTCAGTTATTTTGGATTATTATATAATCTGTTTAATAACATATTTTTAAATTGCGCAATAAAATGATTTAGAAATAATAGTATTTGTATATTTGAGTTGACAAGTATCTTTGGTATATTTCTTCATTTCTTCATTCTTCAAACACTTATTGAGTGGCTACATGTTAAAGACTGTAGACTAAATTACTAGGTGCCAGGAAAAAGATACCTTGTTTATTCTTTCTAGAGATAAGTTGATTTTGGTTAATTAATATGGTTAGTCACAGAAATCAGACTCAATATCTTATATCCAGATTTATGGTTAAACAAAAATGTTTTTGTTGTAGAAGAAATACATGGTTGCAAATAAAAGAAACATTGGGAAATTAAAGATACATTCACTATAAATCAGATAATCACTGCCCCAGTAAGGTTTTGCCAGAGAACAGGACTGCCTTTTTTGATTAACGAGAATATAGAAAAGCCAACAGAACTAATTCCTGAAGTAGGATGCCATTTATGTGTGTGTCTGTTTGGAGGAGGTCGGGGGGGGGGGGGGGGGGGGGGGGGGGCGGGGGCGGCGCGTGTGAGTGTATGGAGATGATGAACTCTGAAATTCTTTTTCAACCTTCTTTTCTACTGGGCAGTTTTACCAACATTCAGAAAAACAAGACTTATTTAGATGTTAATGGGTATCTGTGGCTTTGGTACAGTTAAGTATCTATGACTAGGTAGTGTATACAGTGGATATGCCACAGGTCATTTTTTCAAAGTTCAAATCAGAGATATTTGATGTTTAGACTGGAGTTTGCATCTCTTTTAAAAAGTATATTGAGAGACCAGCAGTGGCATGATAGGTAAGGTGCTGGGCACTCCCACATGGCTGACCACAGTTTCAGCCCCGGACCTGGCGGTTTCCTTTCTCCCTTTCTCTCTCTCTCTCTCTCTCTGTGTGTGTGTCTCTCTCTGGTCAAATAAAAGTAAATGAATAAATAAAATTAAATAAATAATTTTTAAAAGAGTATATTGAAGCAAGTGGGTGTTTACTATATATTAGCTATTCACTACACAATATATGTGATTTTTTTACAAATTTCTTCTTACATAATCCTATAAAATAGGTCTTATTATCCCCATTTTAAAAATGGAGAAACTGAAGATCAGAATTTGAAATGACCTGATCAATGTCACCCGAGAAAGTAGTTTGTGATTATTTTTTTTAAGAATTATTTACTTTAATTATTCATTCATTTATTTTCATTTAACCCAAGAAAGACATAGAGAGAGAGAGAAAGAAAGTGAGAAATCAAGCCACCAGGTCCAGGACTGGAACTGTGGTTGGCCATGTGGGAGTGTCCAGCACCTTAACCACCACGCCACCTGCTGACTCCAGATTGCGATGTTTTACAATTACATAATTTTAAAACTATTTCAATTATTTTACAAATTTAGTTTCCATGTGGTTATTTATAAGGAAAAATTCCAGTATAATGACACACAAAATATGTATAAGTAGCTGAATGAGTGACTCTGCTCTAATATTGAAAAATGTGATTTTAGTGGAGCAGATTCTTCTTAATACATAGAGTACTACATTGAGTGTAATACTCTAAAATAAATAAACTAGGTGTCAGCTTTTTACAAAATGTGTTCTGAGGAACTATTTTAATAGGCTTCCCCACAAGGAATTGCTACAGAAATAAATTTGAAAGATACTGGGTTGAACAAAGATAGACATTTTATTTATTATAGAACCTCTAGTATCTTCGGTTTGTAATTATCTTCTGTGAACCCCTGAAAGAGGGATCATTTCAAATTTATTTGTCAAGAATTCCCTGATAAATATCTCTTTAATACTGATGCTTATAGTTTAACTAAACTGAGTTTTATGCTATTATACGCCAGATTTTCAAATTTCTTAATCAAGGGCTTCTTGACAAACATCTCCCATGCCCAATATAACTTGGGGCTTTAGTAAATCAACTCTGAATAAATTTTATGCAACTTGCATGCTCTCAGGTTACCCCAGAGTAGATGGGACTTCTAGGGTTCTTAAGATACAGAGCTGGAAAGGCAACAATTAATAATACTACTTTATAAGTACACACATACCTTCTTTCCCAAAAAAATGCTTTCAGATCTTTGAGTCACTTGAACTTTACAGCAAATTCATCATAAATTCAATCTGTCATGGTTTTTTTCTAATTTATGTGTGAGGAGGCAACGTTATTTAAGAGAGGTTAAGAAACTTGTCAAGTTTTCGTATCAATTTTGTAACTCCACTGTCCTTAACTGAACTATTCATACAGATTTTCTAAGATAATATGGTACATTATACTACCTAAAAATTAGGGTATAGGTCAGGAATCAGCAAACTATGGCTCAAGGTTAGGCAAACTATGATCTTTAAAATAAATCTGGCCCAATGCCTGCTTTTTCTTAAAGTTTTATTTAAGCACAGCTGTGCACATATGTTATATATTGTTTGCAACTGCTTTCATGCTACAGTGATTGAGTCAAGTAGCTGCAACAGACACCATATGGCCTGCAAAGTATGTGCTGTCTGACCCTCTCTAGAAAAAGTTTGTTGATCCCGCATCTAGATCATGGCCTGAACTAGAGACTGTATTTAGATGTTAGAATGATGTTTACAATGGACTGTGTTTTTAGTATGTAATAGCTAATAGAAAATATTGAGGTAATTCCCCCCAAAAAAGAAACCTTCATTTTACTGTGAGTGGAAAGGACACTCATCCTTTCATTTACACGCATCCCTATGCATTAATTACAGGTTTTAGTATGCCACAGTACTAGCTAGGCCTTCGTCCTTTTAGCACAGGGTTAATTATTGTAGCTAGAAGCTTTAATCAAGTCCTTCTTATAGAAAACAAACAAATGATTAGCCTTTACAGTACAGGCATAAACAGGAATTTGACTCATGAATTTCCTAATTATACTGCACCACTTTTGAAATCAATTGGTATTCAAATTCTTGCTGTTACTCAGTATACAATTTTCTTTTGCCCGAAAAAGTATAGGATAAGAAAATTGTTGTTAAATATGTAAAGATTAAAGTTAGAAAATTCATTTAAGTATTTTTTCCTATTTGCTCATAGAGAAAGAGTAAATGGAAGCAAGGAAGTAATTAAATGTTTATTATATATTAGCTATGTGCTACACAATTTATATGATTTTTACTAATTTATTCTTAAAAAATCCTATGAAGTAGGTTTCATTACCCTCATTTTAAAGATGAGGAAACTGATGATCAGATTGTGAAATGACTGGCCTAATGTCACACAAGAGAATAGTTTGTGATTAGACTACGCGTCTCAAAGCTTAGGTATGGGTTCTTTCTATGGTAGAATTATAACCCATTCTTCATATTTCTGAAAAAGTACTAAGGATGGATCAGCTTTTCTCAATTTCTTTTTCAAGGCGTTCTTTTAGTTGTGCATAACAATTGGCAAGCTAAATACACATTTCTGGTTTTATAGCACCAGATTATACTGCTTACTGTTTTAGCTATGTGAAAAATCAATTCTGAAATAGAATCTACAAGCTCTTTTTAAATTCTGTCTAAACAGAAACAGTGAAATCCTACTTATTTTGAGTGCTCAGCCAATTTTGATTTTTTTTTTTCCCTCAGAGATACAAGGTGGTTCTTCCTTTCTCTTCTCCTATCCCTTCCAGTATTTGTCAGAAATCAAGTGCCAACATCTTCCATTAGTAAAATGTGCTTAAATAATTGTCCTGAGAAGATGCTTGTAGGAATTAGGAAGTGTACCTATAGGGAATTCTTTCCACTTCTTTACTGTTTTGTACCATGTTCTGAGTTTCTCTATAGCATTTATTATTTTCTGAAAGTTACTTCTCTTAACATTTGTCTTTACCCTTGTGTGGAAGATTGATCTGGGCTAGATCATGAGGTTTTTTTTTTTTTTTTTTTTTTTTTTTTTTTTTTTTTTTTTTTTTTAACAAAAACTCTAAAGACACCCTTAAAAACATAAATTGTTGTAGGGATGATTTCTTCTTATGCATTTCTTTTTAAGGCCTATGAAGTGTTTCTTAGGACATGGTCCTAAATATGAAGAGTTATACAGAGAAGGTTAGTCTTGGTCAGAGTTATAATTCATACTTAGGTTTTATGGGATATTTATATCATTACAGGAGGTCCTTTCAGAGAGCAGTGGTCCAGCAGGAAGTATGAAAATGTTCTTAGAAAATATGTCTGATTGCTAATAGCACTTATATATTAGTAATATCCACACTGGCACACAGGTTTTTCATTTGTAAAATGAAAATAAGATTATGTGTGAACTCTATTTCTAGCAGAGGCAGGCAAAATTTAAAGTGGTTCATTTTTAAATATATGAATTCTGAAATGTGTGGTTTCAGATGTCCCTTTTTAGGGGGGAGGGGTACTGGTTAATTAGCTGGTTTTCATTATTTATCCCCTTAGCTTTCAATATAAGAATCTATTAGCAAGAAAGTTAGGAATCCTAGTTCGTCTTCTAAAATTCATGTGAAAAGAAAGCAATAACTTAGTCAAGTTTGAATTACTACCCTTAGTTAAGGGAATATGTATCTTTGTCTGGTTGGTTCCCTGAAGTCTGCTATTTAAAGTAGTTTTATTATTGATACCATTCCTTTTGGAGTTGTATTCAAAGATGTGATCTAGAGGCTGCTCAACTGAGGTTATGTCGTATTATACAGTTGGGCCTTTTATTTTACTCTAGTTTACTTACATTCAATTACTGTGTATCATCATAGTATACCAAATGAATTTTCCCATCATGAATATACTGTATATTGGTTCAAAGATATTACCACATACATTTTCATCAACAGATCATTTTCCATTTTGTGCCCCTTAAATATATTTTGCCTCAATCCTTTTCCCCTCTTTTCACGGCCTCTCACCCTCCCCCATTTCCCACCCTCCTCCTGAACTATCCCTAGTGTCACCATTGCTCTCATGCTTTTATACCTTCCAGTCGTTCAGTTTCTGCCACAGAGTGCTGACATTTTGTATATATTGAGTGGGGACATACAATGCCTCCCTTTCATAGTCTTCACTTGCTTCACTTAGCAGTAAATCTCCGTATTTGTCCACTTTCTGTAAAATGACATGGTCTCGTTTTCTATGGCTGAGTAGTGTTCTGTAGTGTATTAAGGGTCTTTGATTTTTTTTTTTAATCTGCAAAACAAGATAATATTTATTTCAGTTTTAAAATTAGAAAAAACTCTAAATTTCTGAATTTCATTGCATTTCAAGTTCATACATTGTAAAAAGATACAGCCAGAATTTCAGGAGCCATAGTAGAACTAAATGAAACAGAAATAATTATGTTTCATAGGTACGTTGTTTTATTTAAAGCCAAGATTAGTATAGTAATGTGGTCATAGTAAAGTTACTTAAAAACTTAATTGATTGGGACCAGCAGATGGTATAATGATTATATCACTGGATTCCCACATGGCCCATAGCAGTTCGAGCCCCTGACCTGGAGACTTGAAACTCACACCAGGCATGTGTGTGTGTGTGTGTGTGTGTACCCAAAATCCCGGGAGGAGAATGGAGAAGGGACTGCTGTGTGTCCATCCCCCCCTCCCCCGGGGCGGGGGGTGTATTTCTCACTTTCTGTTTCTTTGTTTCTCTTGCGAGCACTCATGCCCTATAGCAAAAATGTCTCAAAAAATTTAAAAAAAGAAAAGAAAAACCTAATTGACAGCTATATGATTCATACAGTGGATGATTCAGTTATTTCTGAATGTCTGAGTTAACTACAGTATAAAAAGTATTCTAATCAGCATCCATGCCTACTGAAACTGGAAGGTGTTTGTCACATTTGCCAGATTAGCATCATTGAAGGTATAAATGACTTTTTAAAATAACTAGAGAAAACTTTAAGTTATATATTTCTCTTGGACATAATTGATGTGGTTACTTTGAGTAGTTTTAATTGGATGGAATATTTCAGTTTAGTATCTAAACAACAGGTTTTACGGTGACCAATTTAAGTGAAATTCAAGACTAATTATTTGAACCAAAATATATGACATTTTAATACTTTTCTGAATCTTGAAGTTTATCAAGGCAAATTGGTAGAAAAACTAATAGTTATTCAAGATCATCTTAAAATGTCCTTAAATCCAATTTTGTTGAAGATTTGTATTCTATTCAATAAAAATATATGTTTGATACATTATAACTCATTATAACTAATAAATAATAAAGCTTATTCAAATTATGAAAAATAAATTGAATTCTTAGAATTTCATTAAATCATTTACTTTACTGAAAATATATTTTTTTTAGGTGGGGAGATTTTTTGCTATAGAGCATGTGCACTTGCTGGAGAGACGGAGAGACAGAGAGTGAGAAATCATCCACTTGGGTATGGTTACACTGCAATCCCTTTTCCATTTTCATTTGGCATTTTGGGTATGCTTGCACATCTGCCCAGTGTGAGTTTTAAGCCGCTGGGTCCAGAACTCGAACTGCAGTAGACTATGTTGGAGTCCAGCGACGTAACTATTAATCCCTTTGCTTGTCCTGAAAATCATTGTTTTTAATTGATACCTACTATATGTATCATTAACAATGGATTGCTTTTAGGAAACAATGCTAGCAGTGCACAGAAGTTTGTTTTAAAAAAGCTTAATGATGTCATTATTTTAATGAATTTTCCTTTATTTAAAATTTTCTTTTAATTTACAATAATGACCTTTCTACAAATATGTGGATAAGCTTTTAGCGCACATTAATAATTAGAAATTTACTAAATCTTCATAATTGTAGATAGCAAAGAGCATAGAATTTGGGATCAGAAGACATATTACCATTCATTCATTCATTCATTCTTAAGAATTTATTTATTTGTTCATTTAGCTTAATTTGATCAGAGAAAGACAGACACACAGAGAGAATGAAAATGAGAAAGCAAGCCACCAGGTCCAGGACTTGAACCGTAGTCGGCCATGTGGGAACGTCCAGCACCTTAAGCACCACACAACGTGCTGGGCCCTCATTCATTCATTCTTAATATAATCTCTCATATTTGTTGTTTTCTATGTGCCAGACATTGTGCTAAAAAAAGGGTATGAAACAATGAATAAAAGTATTATTTGTAATAGTTACTTTCTTTTTATGTGACCTTGGCCAGAACAGCTCAATAATGAAATGAAATTGCACGGGTGGAATTTATTTTAGTGAACTTAAGAGTTGTTTTCTGCTACATCACCAACCAACTATGATCTTCATCATCATATCTACTTAAGAAACAATACTTGATGGAGAAAACAATTTAGAAGTTCCCAACTAATGAATGTTGAACTGCTTGATATTTGAATGAAAACTAACACCAACGTCCTTTGTCAAAAGTAACATTACCAGTTGCTAAAGTGCCTTACTTCTGGATGTGAGATAATAATGTTAGAAGGCTCATTGTGACCACTAAATCTTGCTGAGGAAAAAAAAAACATAGCTACTCCCATCCTTATGCTAGTTTCATGGAAGGCGAACAGGAAATTTAGCTAGGAAATTAACTACTCATTGAAACACATATTTATTAAGCAACTTCTACACACACACTTTAGAAACTGAAGAGGAATGAAAAGGCACTGCTGTTAGGCAGTGTGCAATTTGTATAAGGAAGAGTTAATTATAATATCATAAGTAATATCATTAAAGAGGTATTTTCTACCTATATAGTGCCTTACAATCTGCCATTATTAGATAGGTGGTTTTACATTCTTTTTCTATGAGACAAAGTGGATGTATAGAGCAAGGGAAATATTTAGCAAATGGGAAAATTTTTTAAATTAAAAAATTTAAAATAAAAAATTAAAAATACCTAGATTCCTTAAAATGTTCTGTGGTAGCAAACTCTAGAAGCCTTTTACCTCCAGACTCCTTGCCTTTCCCAATTCCCTCTTCAAAGAGAATGAAGTGAAAGGTTGAAAGTATTATATATTTTGTTGGATATGCCTAGATTCTGCAAGGACCCCTTAATTTCTTAGAGATTCAATGTATTTTTTGACCCTACAATGTATTCAAATATCTTTTCTATCCACTCTACTAATATTTTCATGTATGTTTATAAAATTAATTGATTAAATTGTAATTTTCTGTTACTTAGGCCTGTTGAAAATGATTGAACTCATTCTCTCAATCAAACTGAGGGCAGAATAATGTCCATGCTGTTCTAAGGGAAGCATATTAATTTAAAAAAAATGATAAAGCTGTCTATTCAATACATCAGAAACTATTTATGTTTTTACTCCTTTTCTATTACACTGTTTCCATTACTTTTCACGTTGCACATTCTGATCAATTTACTTCAGGGCTACGCTTTGTCTCAGCTAGTAGGTACTACCACAAACTGTATTCACTAGCAGCTGTTAGTACATACCATACATATTACATCTGGTTTTTCTCAGTTACTGTAATAATATCAGAAATTTATTACATTTTCATGTCATATTTATTATTTTATGTACAAGGGATTTTTACCTAATAAGATTTAAAATAATACTGTGTCAGGATACTGAATGGTTTTCCAATGTATGTTTTCTTATTGTTGTTTTTTTGTTTTTTGAGAAGTTTTTGCTATAGGGCACGTGTGCTCACCAGAAAGAGAGAGACAGAGAGACAGAAACCAAGAAATCATCCCCTGGGGGGATGACTATGCCAGAATCCCTTCTCCTTCATTCTCCTCTTGGGATCTTGGGCACACATGCACATGCACCTGGCTTGAATTTAAGCCACCAGATCTGGGACTCGAACCACGGTAGATTATATGGGAGTCCAGTGACATAGCCATACTACTGGTCCCTCCAATGTATGTTTTGCTTTCTGGAAATAAGTATTGGATTAAGTTGTATAATCTCCTTAAACTATCCTAATGTGAGGGGCTGGGCTAAAATGTCAGATGACCTTGGTACCCTTTGGAAATCATTTGTCTCTACCCATGATTTCTTTGCCAGACAAGAGCTCATGTATTTGGAACATCTAGATTAAATGATATTCATTAGGAAATTGAGGCCATAAATGCTTTCATTCCTATTCTTACATTGTCTCATTCCCATTGCTGAAAATGGAGATTTGATGTCACTGTCATGATAAAGGATACTTCTGTAATGTGTGAACATGTTTAAGCTTTGAAGCAGGCCTGCGTTCTTTGAATATTCAAGATAGACTTAGTAAATATACTTAAAATTTTTATTGTACATCTGATTCATCCTTCATGTGAAAGTGTTTATTATTTTTTAAGGAGGTATTTGTACTTGCCAGAGAGAGACAGAAAGAGAAAGAGAGAGAGAAGATGAGAAAGCAGCCCCCAAGGGGGTTGACCACACTGCAATTCCTTCTTTTCCATTTCTCCTTTTTGGATTTATGGCATGCATACACACAGACACACATATGTCTCATATGATTTTCAAGCTGCTGTTTCCAGAACTCAAAATGCACAGTTGACCATGTGGTTCCAGTCTACTTAACCACCATGTACTAGCTGGCACCATTAGAAAAGTTTTAGTCCATTATTTTATCTGATATATATATATATATCAAATCTATTAATGATTTCTTTGTAGATTAATATTTTTGTAGCATGGTAACATACTATATTTGTTATTGTTAATGATATCAAAATTCTTTTTATTCTACTCAAGTTAATTTTTTCAAGAAAGAATTTAATGAGAAAAATACCAATGTGTGAGTTTGTTTATGAAATGAAGTATGAATATGTGCATATGTGTGAATCAGAGAGATGGCACACATGGGTTGTATCAAGGTTTAAGAAAAAGATTTTGAATTGGAGTGGTTAAGATATTGTATTGGGGCCAGCAGGTTGCATGGTGTTTAAGGTGC
Organism: Tupaia tana; assembly: GCA_026018925.1. NCBI lineage: Eukaryota > Metazoa > Chordata > Mammalia > Scandentia > Tupaiidae > Tupaia > Tupaia tana. The sequence continues at coordinate 183,447,062 of JAKSZU010000003.1, forward strand.
TGGACTCCCTCATGGCCGACCACAGGTCAAGTCCTGAGCCCAGTAGCTTGAAAATCACACCAGGCATGTGTGCATACATGCCCAAAATCCTGAGAAGTGAAAGTTAGAAAAAGGAAGGGAGTTGGAGAGAGAGGGAAAGAGACAAACAGCTATTTTTGACAGAGTCTGGCCCTGTTGTGATCCTCCTGCCCCAGCCTCCAATCAGCTAGTATTGCAGGCACACATGACCATGCCCTGTGTGTTCAGGTTGGCCTTGATGGTGACACCATCCTCTCATGTGGTGGTGCTATCTGTGCACTCTCTCAGCCAGGCCTTCCACACACTTAAAGTAATATGTAATGAATTAAGACTTGATATGCGGTTTTGGGGGCTTTTTTTTTTTTTTTTTTTGGAGCGGTTTTTGCTATAGAGTATGTGCACTTTCCAGAAAGACAGAGAGAGACAGAGAGATGGAAAGTGAGAAATCATCGCCCAGGGTATTGGCCACACCACAATCCCTTCTCCTCCATTCTCCTCTCCGGATCTTGGGGCATGCATGAACACACACTCGGGGTGAGTTTAAGCCACCAGGTCCAGGACTCGAACCATGGTCAACCACATGGGAGCCCAGCAACATAGCCATTACACCAACTGCTGTTCCCAAGACTCGATGTGATTATTTTGAAAATTGGAATTGGAGTAAAAAGAATGCAGACTTTCTGATAATCATAGAAAGCAGTTTATACAAATGTCAAGAAATAATAAAGTGTATTACGGTCCTATCATGCCATTTAAAAAAATACAGTGAGCCATTTTGAATGATGAAAATAACACTTCAGCATGCTATGAAATATTAGAAAAATAATTTTCTCTTTATGTAAGTATTTCAGTGTGTATGTGTGTTTTTCTTTTGAAAGAGAGATTTTCGGCTATAGGTGGAAAGACAGAGAGAGAGAGACAAAGAGACAGAAAGCAAGAATATTCCCCCTGGACTGCCCCAGTCCATTCTCCATTCTTCTCTCTGGATTTTTTTTTTTTGAGAGTTTTTTTTTTTTTTATTATTATAGGGCGCATGCGCTCTCCAGAAGGACAGAGAGACAGAGAGACAGAAAGCAAGAAATCACCCCCCTGGGGATGGCCACACTACAATCCCTTCTCCTCCATTCTTCTCTCGGGATCTTGGGCACGCACGCACACACGTCTGGTGTGAGTTTAAGCCGCTGGGTCTGGGACTCTAACCACGGTCGACTACATGGGAGTCCAGTGACATAGCCATTATGCTAACTGCTGGTCCCTTCTCTCTGGATTTTGGGTACTCACGCACACATGTCTAGAGTGACTTTTCCCACCGGATCAGGGACTCGAACTATGGCCGACCATGTGGGAGCCCAACAATGTAACCATTATGCCATCTACTGGTTCCTAGTGTGTTTTCTTAAAGCAGTGAATGACCATTTCAGGAAAACTAAGTATTCTAAGGGCACTCAAAAGCTTATATAGGTGATGATTTGATTTTATGTATCAGTAAATCAACAGATGAAAGATGGATTATTCAAATTTATGGCTTCCTCTTCCACATAAGCTAACATTCATATGGGCTTAATTAGGTTCTAGCCATTAACTCAAATAACAACATATCACATGTTTAAAGGCAGAACTGATCGTGCCAGTAAACAAGCTTCTTTCCTTCTTGTCTGTAAGATGCACCTATTTCAAAAAGAAATTTGGAGTTTGGACAATGTATTTAGTTGTCTTTTTTTTTTTTTTTTTTTTTTTTTTTTTTTTGGTATTCATCTATTGGCACAGATTTTTTTAAAGATCAGGATTTGCTGCTTAGGGGGTCAGCAGGTAGTGTGGTGGTTAGGTGTGCTGGATTCCCACATGACCAACCATGGTTTGAGTCCCAGACCTGGCTGCTTGCTTTCTCACTTTCTCTTCTCTCTCACTGTCCTTTTCTGGTCAAAATAAAAGTAAGTAAATAAATAAAGTTAAATAAGATAAAATAAAAAGTTACTGCTCAGTTCCCAGGGAATTTACTGTAAAGCAAATGTGTAAAAGGAATAAAAGCAGTATCTTTTTATTGGATTTTCATTTTATAACTAAAATGAAAAAGCAAATACGCATTATATGGCAAATTGATATAATATTGACTCATCTACCAAAATATTTGACTCTTAATAAAAGTGTGTTTTCAGGACCAGCAATATAATGGCTATGTTGCTGGACTCCCATGTAGTTGACCACGGTTCGAGTCCCAGACTCAGTGGCTTAATCTCACGCTGGGCATGTGTGCATGTGTGCCCAAGATCCTGAGAGGAGAATGGAGGAGAAGGGATTGTGACGTGGCTATCCCCCCTGGGGGGGGGGGAGTGTTTTCTCACTTTCTGTCTCTCTGTTTCTCCCTGTCTGGAGAACTCACATGTCCTATAGCAAAAATCTCTCCAAAAAAAAAAAAAAAAGGAAGTGTCTTCTGTTTCAGGTATTTTTACGAAAGAATGTTATGTTCTGTGAATAAAATGCACACTTTACATTTTAAAGACAGTAAAAAATTTATGGAATACTTCTTTTATTTCTTACAGTTAGAATACCTATGGATAAAGACATTTATAAACCTGAGACTTATTTTTGCTATTAAAGATTTTCTGAATTACTTTGTTTTGGAGAAATAATTTATCGTAATAATATAGGGAAGAGAACTATTGAGAAAGTAAAAAGAAATATTTAAGTTGTTTTACATTATAGAATTAACAAATTAACACAATTAAGAAATAAATATATTTTATTTTTTATGCACATGCTAGGCACATGTTCATGCATGACAAAAATCCCTAGAGGAGAGTTGAATAGAAGGGACTGTAGCATAGCCATCACCTTTGGGAGTAAGCACATGCACTCTATAGTAGAAACTAAAGTAACCTTAAAAAAAAAAAAAGAAAGAAGGAAAAGAAAAGAACCAGCAAGAAGTATGGAGATTATGGTGGCTAGATCCTACAGTTTGAGTCCTGGATGCTACAGCTTGGAAAATATGCCAGGTGCATATGCATGTGTGTTTATCCAGAATTCTGAGAGAAGAACGAAGAAGGGTTTAGGGCATGGCCATTTCTCCTGGGGGGGGGGGGGTGGTTTTCCTCACTTTCTCTCTCTTGCAGTCTCTCTGGTGAGCTCACACACCCTGTAACATAACTATAAAAAATAATTAAAAAACTATTTTTTCTCTAAAATTTTTCTGCCATCTTGCAACAGGATCAATGAAATCATTCTGTCTTCTTACTCCTCTATTATGTTGCCTTTTGGAAAAGTGATAGCAATGCATATTTTTTTAAAGAGATTTTTGTTATAGGACATGTGTGTGCTGGAGAGAAGTCAGAAAACAAGAAATTACCCCCCTGGGAGGATTGTCACACTGCAGTCCCTTCTCATCCATTCCCCTCTCAGGATTTTTGGGCATGCATGCACACATGCCAGGCATGTTTCAAGTCATCAGGTCCGGGGCTTGAACAGTGGATGGCCACATGGGAGTCCAGTATCTCAACCACTATGCCATCTGCTGGCCCTGAAGTGCATACATTTTGATGATAGTTCTAAGAATCCAAACTAGTCTCAATAGATACTCCAGCTTTACTTCCAAACTCTTCATTTTCATTTTCTTTTTGAAACATTCTATGATATCTATAGATATTGGGGCAAGGACCTTAGAACATATTTTTATATCCACTGAGTATCTTCCATTTTCTGTTTGTGCTTCTTGGGCAAGTCACTCAACCACACTGAGTTAACTAATGAGGTAATATGAAAGTTAAATAAGATATTGGTTATGAGAATATATTTAAGATGGCAAGACTACTCAGTACTATTTTATTCTTATTTCTCTTGAACATTTGGAAAACATTACTTCTTGGGGTCTTTATAACACACACACACACACACACACACATATATATATATATATATATATATATATACACTGTATGTAATATATATATGTATATATAATATATAATATATAATATATAATATATAATATATAATATATAATATATATTAAGCTTATCAATTCATGATAGAAAGTATATGTGTGCATATTGGGGTGGGGAGAGTGGAGCCTAGGCATGTACCCAGGTAGTCTCCAGGCTGATCTGGGGATCTAAACCCACATTTAATCTGATTGTTTTTGTTTTCCAATGATTGATTCTAAAGAATACCACAAAAATGGGGGGAAAAAATAAAACATTTAACTTGAGGTTCCTATAGTGTTTTTAGGAAGCAGAGAATAGTACAGTTTCTAGGAAAACTATTAACTTACAAATACTAGATTTAACCATATGAAATGGTTATTAGGCCAATTTTGACTTGAACATACTGATTTCATACCGTTCCAGCTCAGAAGCTGTTGGATTCAGCATGAATTCAGTCTTCAGAGAGGCAGAATAATTCTTTATAAAAATCTTTCTCCTATGCAAATATCCTATATTTGGAAAGATTACTGAATATTTGGTTCAATATAAGTAACATTTCAATAAATTTTGAGAAACTCTTGGAAAATTTTAAACATACAGTCCAATTTACTTAGCCAGAGAAAAAGCCTATTCCCTTTTCAGTAACTTCTATAAAACATTACAATTAACCATAAATTTTGAAGCATGTAAATACCTTGAGTTTTGAACACTAAACAAAAATAAAGAACTAAAAGTTCTGTACTGAAATATCCTTTTCATATTCAATGCATTTTTCTCTCCCAGACTATGTGCTCTATGTCCAAAGGTCCTACTGAACTGAACATAACAATACAAAGTATTTCTTATTTTGAAATAAAATCTCTTGTTTTCCCAGATGTGTGTGTGGGTGTGTATGCTATATAGCACAGTGGTTAAGCGCTATGCATGAGGAGCCAGATCACACATGGTAAGTGCAGTTAGTGTCCCAGTACCTGGCAGCTTAAAAAGGATGCAAGGTCCGGATATGTGTATGACCTGGATCCTGATGGGATAGAGAGATGGAGGAAGAAAGATAGCAGTGTGACCCTGCCCCAGTGCAGTGCTTTCTCTGTCTCTCTCTCTCTCTCTCGTATATGTACACTGGCAATTGAAAAAAATGATGTAGAATTGGCAGGTCAGTCATACTATATAAACAATTTTATTTTCTATGCATTATATGTAAGTTAAATTTATTAAGCACAAAATTTAGGACTATTTTTTATAATATACTTTAGAATATTTTTGTGTAAATTCCTCTTAATTTTATCACAGCATATTTTGCTTTTTTAAGATAAATATATTTGTTTTAGTCTGGTCTAACAATCTAATTATAGATGAATAAACTCAGAAGTATTTTAATGCTTATTTGAATAAGCCTTGGTAGTAAAATGACTTGAGACAAAAATTTATACAGCTAGTAAAGTCTGACAGTTCTTTCAAATGAGAGACTTGTTCTACCATAGTGGAAGTTGTTCACCTACTTCTCATCCTTTTTTTTTTTCCCTTAGGGTTTGTTGCCATAGGGTATGTGAACTAACCAGAGAGAGAGAAAGGCAGTGAGAGGGAAAGTGAGAAATCAATCCCCAAGAGGGATGGCTATGCCCCAGTCCCTTCTCCTCCATTCTTCTCCCGGAATCTTAGGGACATCTGCACACACACCTGGTTTTCAAGCCACCAGGACTGAGACTTGAACCACAATCCATGTGGGAGCCTAGTGACATAACCACTACACTATCTGGTGACTGCTACTCTCAATCTTAATGATAGAGAACATAGAACACATTGAGTATTCTCTGCTGGGAACATACCAGCCATGGCATATCTACCGTCTGCCCGTTTACATAGAGTTGTATCTGAGTATTAATGCACCCTTATAACCACTAGAAGCATAAGTAGGGATATAATTAAGTTTATTCTCTGAACTTTAATCCAAACGCTTTTCTGTTCTACTTTCTAAAATATGGTGGCTTCTGGGAACCAGCAGTTAGCGTAATGGCTATGTCGCTGGACTCCCACGTAGTCGACCGCGGTTCGCATCCCGGACCCGGTGGCTTAAAACTCACGCCGGGCGCGTGTGCGTGCATGCCCAAGATCCCGAGAGGAGAATGGAGGAGAAGGGATTGTGGCGTGACCATCCCCCCTGGGGGGTGATTTCTTGCTTTCTGTCTCTATGTCTCTCTCTGTCTGGCGAGCGCACGTGCACTATAGCAAAAACCTCTCAAAAAAAAAATATTAAAATATGGTGGCTTCTATACTTTGAAGGAACTCACTGCTTACTCACCCAGCTTTCTGTGGAGAGTTGTATATCCATGATTGAGCTTGAGTGGGAGACTACATGGTATGCACTATGCTTAGTTCTATCAGTTCTATCTTAGAAAGCATTTATTGGGACCAGCAGATGGTGTAATGGTTATATCACTAGACTCACACATAATTGACTACGGTTTGATTCCTGGACCCAGTGACTTAAAACACTAGGCATGTGTGTGTGCATGCCCAAAATCCTGAGAGGGGAATAGAAGAGAAGGGACTGTGGCATGGCCATCCTTCTCAGGGGTGATTGCTCGCTTTCTGTCTTATTCTCTCTTGTGAGCACATGTACCGTAAAGCAAAAATCTTTCAAAAACAAAATTATTTCTCAGTAAAGAAGATAAAAATGAGTGCATGAGCATGCACAGCATAGACTGCTTGTCACCGTTTTACAGTTACCATGAAATAGAGTGTTCTTTCCTGAGTCCAGCTATTGAAGTGAATACAGAAATTTTAACTCTCAAAATTAAGATGTAGGTAAGAACTGAGACTATAAAAGCAAAACAAAGTTCTAAAATCTTTGTAATAATTTTTCTTGAAAAGAAAATTTGAAATTATATTAGTTATGGTTTAAGTGAGTCATTAGATATATAGTATTGATAAGTGATTATTAAATATCATCAGATATGACAGAATAATCTGCTGTATCATTAGGCATTTTCCCCCTTTATTTCCTTCTTCCCTCCCTTCCTCCTTTTTTTCCCTTCCTTTTTCTATTTTTCTTTTTGTACTTACCATAACTAAGGTGGAATATTTTGAATTAAATACCACAAATGTCTTTGTAACAAGATATTCCTAGAGAAAACTGTTTTTAGAGTTCCAAATGTAATGCCAGGAACATCTCTGCTGCTGCAGTTGGTTTAGACTAACCCCTGAGTAGTGAAAAGGGAAAAACAGAATACCTTGACTCATGAAGCAGGGGTTGGGGGGTGGGGGGTGGTAGTGTCTTAGACTATCATTTAGGTCGATTTGAAAACTGGGTATATCAGTTAAAAAGAATTTTTGAAACTAGCCAGATTTCTATCCAGGGCTATTTCTTCCTTCCTTAAGTCTCTATAATAGACCTCTATTCTTCATTTTCTGTTTGAATCTCCACTTGGTTCTGGCCAGTGTTTCCCTTCCTCTGGCTAACTGTTGTTTAAGTCCAGTTTCAATGATTTCCTCCATTTCTCAGACCTTGAAGCATTCCCAGACTATTGTGGCTTTCTAAAGGCTTTCACTGCTAACACCAAGAGAAAAATAAAGAAAAACAAAGCCTCATCCTGTGCCTCCATGGGAACCAGACTTAGCCATACAGGCGTTTAATCCCCTCATTGAGGGGTAAAGTCGAGACAAGTAATGTGAGGGGCCACAAAGCCTGGATAGAAGTTAGCAAGTTTGATGTATGGGAGAAGGAAATAAAATCTTATTCTTCATTCCTGCTCTGCTGTTATTACTACCATGGTTTGCTCCCCAACTTGAAGGCTTTGTATTTGGGAAGAAGTCACTTGTGTTAGCAATTTTCATGGTAGAGAGGGGGATTTAGAGAAAACCAAGGGGGCCAGTCACAGGCAAGTGTCAGAGAAGGAAGGAAACCAGTGAATAGTAGGAATGCCCAAGTGCTACAGGCTGCTTCTTTGGCCAATATTTAATGTAAATGGTACCACCACTTGACTGCCATTTGTACTTTTAGATGAGGATGTTCATCTTGCTAAACTTAAACACTGATTATACAGAAAGGAGTTATTTGTAATACTGTATTTCAAGCTTTAATTTGTTCACTGGCCATGATTAAGCTTCTGATTTTCTTTATATTGAAATGGCACATTTGTTTTCATACTCATTTCTCTTTTACTAGAAGCATGTAATTAAGATTATGTACAAAGAACAGTGTCGTGATAAACTAACATCACTGTTGTGGCATTTTTATAAGCCGCAGGGCTACAGTGGGGACTTGTAGAGATGCTCTTTTGCAGTAATTTAAAAAACATATAATTTAATGTTCCACTGCTTCATGTCACACACCAAAATCATTCATAACATGAGAGATCTGGTGTGCCATGCCCATCTTTTGGAGGGACGCATGTCTTAACTGAAGAAAAATTAAATTTTAAGTATCTTTTCACAGCTTTGTGTTCATTGTTTCTAATGAAAAGAAAACAAGAGTGTGCTCTTTGTAGGTGGCATGGTCATCATAGCACAATTGATTACTAAATGACCCAGTTCATGTACTCAGCAAGGATTAGGTCAGCAGAATTAAGAAGCCAGGGTTTTCTGCAAACCAAGAGATTTCCTTAACTTGACAATGTCCACAGGTAAGGCCAGATGGACCATTTTCTACCTTACACCGAACAAGAGTATACTGCTTTTCCTTTCCACTGTGGCATGCCCTAACTCAGCACCGCTGTTTGTTGCTGCTCAAACCAAAATAGCATTTGATGGCATATAAGAATCTACAAAAAAAAAAAAAAAAAAAAACAAAACAAACAAAAAAAAAAAACAGAGAAATTGATATGATATGATTTAAAAAAACTACTCTTTTCTAATTCAATATTCATTGTTTAGTAAAAAAGCAAAGTAGAAAGGAGGGAGAAGAGGGGGAAAAAATAAAAAACCTGGAAAGTGTTTTGTAAATGCTAGAGCTGCCACCTGTTATAATGATGTTCAAATTCTGAAATGATGCAGGGATTATCTTTAGGTTAACATGTTTTAAATCATCTAAAGTCAGCAAATGAATAGCAAAATGGTTAGAACAGAATAAAAAACAGGAAAGAGAAATATTATTATCCTGTGATTAATTCTGAAACTGCGTGTAAACTCAAGCAAAGTCTGTTTCAAGCCAGTTTCCTTCTTTCTGTTTTTTGTTTGTTTGTTTTTTAGTAGGAGTTACTTTATCACGCTTTCTTTTCCTTTAGTGCCTTAATTATTTTCTTTTTTAACTTAATCTATGTTTTCTGAGGTAATCCATTTTTCTCAACTTGGTCAAGTCAGGATTTGTTTACACATTAGACATTACTTAGATTTGCATTCAGAACTCCTATTAGTTAAGCTTGTACTCCTTATGAATAAGAATTCAGAAAAATGCTTGATGGGGGACAGGATCAATGGGCACTGCCTGTGAGCCTGGACCTTAGTTAACAGTGAAGAGAAAACTCACTCTCAGGGGACTGAATCCATGACCTAGAATTCATTAGCACAGCTTCCTTTCCCAATACCCTACTTAGTACATTTCTAAAATTGGTGTCAAGACTAGGCCTGTTTTATTTTGTTGGTTGTTTTTTCTTTCTCTTTTCTTTTTTTTTTTTCCATTAGACATTTGTTTAGTACTTTACCAAAGCCTCTATTAAAATTATTATTCACAAAGATATTTGCCAATTTTTGCTTACAGAAATTTATTAATGCTGTAGTTATTGACAGACTAGGCACTTGCCTCTTGCCTGAATTCCCTTATTTTCTTAATATACATATTCAATAATCTTACTAAAATAAAAATTTAAACATGAAATAAAATTTCCAGAGGGCAGTTAATGTAAATTCAAAGTATATCTTAAACATTAAAATAAGTTACATCTTTGTATTACTTCTACAGACTTAAATGTGTCCATGTCATGTCAAAGTCACCAGTGAAAAGTAACACATTCAGTCTAAATTTATTTCATGTTATCAAAACCAAAACCCAGCTAGAAGTGAATATCATATTCTGAATATTTGAACAATTTTTGTTGTTCTTTTAAAATAAACCTAGCAAACCAAGTGTTAGGTAAAGATGTTATAACCAACATTTATCCACTATTTCCTGTTATATACTAACACCACATTAGTAAATGTGCCTGTGTTGATATTTCAGTTTCTAACTCAGGTATTTTAAACAAAATTGATCATTTAAAATTCCTTAGTAACTTTATTCATTACAAACAGCATTTGTTGAACCTAACTAACTGGTGTGTTTGAATTGTTTTTGCCCTCAAGTTTCTGTACTTACTGTTTAGTCTTTTGTCCTTAGATAAAATGATACTTTTGGTCAAACGACTACTTAATAAAGTACAGTTAGTTAAACAAAATGTAAGGGAGAGGCTAAAAAGTCAACATGAATATAGTGTGCTACTGAAAAATATTTAAGTCCTGAGACCTCACTCCTGCCCTAATCCTCTAAGACACCTACCCTTCTGTTTTTGCACGGTTGCCAAGCTGTACATGTCAAATAGCACTTGAATTGTCTAGTAATAGCTCAGATCCCATACGCTGCTTATATTGATTATGTGTAGGAAACACAAAATCTGTTATGTGTGTGTATATATGTGTGGTGTGTTTGTACATACACATATATGTACACATGGGAACATGATTAAATGTTTGAGAATGTGTAAATATTATATAGATACATTAAAACATAAGGGAAATTTTGTTAAATATTTTTTGTTAAATATTGGCATTACCTTAACTTTATCATATTCACATCCTAAACAGACATACAAAGTTATTAAATAATGATAAACTTTGCCAAATGGCTAGCTTTCAAATAAAATTCTCTTATAATGATTACATTTTCTACCTAATTTCTTAAATTAGCATTTTAAAAAATTATAGTAAACATTTGTTTTTAATAAAATAGGAATATGCAACAGATGAGTCAAATAAATTACAGATTTCAGTTCCATACATTTATGTTGCATTTCTCTAAGGAAAGCAATTGAAGTATTAGAAGTACTAAAAGGCAGTGATAAGAAATAGATGATGTATTTGGTAGAATTGGAATATCTTTAGGTGAAATTTCACAGCTATTTCCAATGGACTGTCTTTTATCCAAGTCCAGATATCCAACTGTATAGAAAGAACCTTTTAGAATTATGCTTTTATAAGGAAAAAAAGAGCTTTTAAAACTAATTACCTAGAAAGATCATGCCAACAACATGTAATAATGACAATGTTTGCTTTACACAGGGCAACAAAAGGCTTTTTAAAAACCCTTTGCTCAGGTCATGGCAGTATTACTGAAATTTTGTCTCACATACTGTAAATGCTGCCAACGGGAGGGAACCCGCTCCCCTGTGATTTTTGTTTTCCCCTCTGAATGATAGTGATGGAGCACTTGCATGATGTGTTTGGTGCCTTGCATGAAGAAGACATGCAAAGGCAAGGTCCAGTCTGCATGCTGCTTAATGAATGTTTTTTCCTTTTCTCTCCCTCCTTGTCATCTGCTTTCAGAAGACAACAATATGGAAGGTGGGTGCTTTCTACCTTATTTTCCAACTCTCATTTGCCTTTCATTTCTTAGTATTAATAGAGCACATCTCAAATTTAAACGGTAAGTGAATACCTTTCTGAACTTATGTTGATTTTTGGTTTGCGTATCACTTTTCATATAGAACACACACACTCATCCACATCAGCCCCAAGTATATGAAACTCCCTTAATCTTAACTCCGACTCTCAACGGATTTCAGCATCCTTATATGAACCTTAGAATGCTTATTGCAGTGTTCTGTATGGAAAAATGATACAATGCTGTTTTTTTTTTTTTTTAATTTAAAAACAAAAGTTTTTCTCTGCAGTTTCAGAACACAGTGCATGATCCTTTCCCCATTTTTTTCTTGATCAAATGATTTCTTCTTTTCTGTTGGAAATGGTTAGCATTATATCATTTCAAGCTCATTGGTTTGTTTCAAATGATTTGATTTATAAGAAAAGAGCACAAAATAAAATACTGACTATAAGAAAGAGACATAAATTTAGACTTAAAAATATGCATTGGCCAGTGGAAATGAAAGCATACAGCACTCCAGTGTGAAAACTGGTAAGTATATTGGTAATATTCTGTGTCTGTTAAATAAAACAATAAATTTTATTCAAGTTTTCCTAAAATTATCTCTATCAAGGGATTTTGAGAAAGTTAAAAATTTTCCTATAGAAAGTTAAAAATTTTCCTATAGAATCCAACTAACTAAAATATATTTTAACATTCTTATTTTTTTTAAATTAAGCACATTAATCAATGTGCTGCCAGTCAAATCTTTCAAAGATAAACATGCAAACATATTAGATATAGCAAGAGAGTTGTAAAGGGAAGGTCTATCTGTCTATATAGATAGATATATATAGTGAGAAAGAGAGATTAAATATTGGCTTATATAATCGCAGCATTATCAGTTTTTGAATAAACAACCCACTAATATTTATATGTCAGAAGTCTATATTTATCATCTTTAATTTTGCTGCTTTATTTTGAAATATAGTCTGTAAAAAGAGTATGTGTATATACACACATACATACAGATTTTTACAAAATGAAGAATTTCTTAGAAAAAGAATCCCTATGCATAATTATAGGTAAATAGCAATTACGGTTACTAAAACTTCATGTCTCAAATAAGATAACACATCAGAGTTTCACCAAGTTGATCAATAGCAGCGTGCAGAAGTGTATTTATGATTATCTTTCATGGACAATATTTTAGGTGCTTAGTTGCAGACAATTTTTTTCTGTTTAACTAGAATAGATTAAAATGTCAAACAAGATCATTGGTCACTATTTTTCTAAATGTTGGTTCCATATATTGCTTCTGTTTTCCTGTACTATATTTTTGATTGCATGAGTATGTATTTGATAAGGATAAAATTAACTACAGGCCTGATATTTTTAAAGATCAGTCTCATTTATATTGTGCATGTAATCGAGTTCAAAAGTTAATTTTAAAAGGTACCTTTTCAACTTCTTTTGCATTTCCTTAATCATCCTGTGAAATGTTTCATGGTTTTTGTTCTTTTCTCTTTAAATTCAGTTGCATTCTAAAGGGCTTTAAAATCAGCCTAATTAGCATGAATACTTCTCTCTTTTCATTCATTCATCCCATGCAAAATTTTATATGACTTTCAGAGTAGAGGCCCATAAACTATTGTAATGAAATCCAACCATAACTTTAGCACCCCTATTTTAAACATGACTTTGACAACTTGGTAAGCTCTGCTACAGATAGAAGTATAGCAAGGGGAGTGTAAATATTTTTTGGATTTACTAATATCTATAATTAGTGTGTATCAAAGGCATTATAAGTACCTAATATACTTATTAAAAGTTAGCTCTTATAAAAGTTAGATCTTATCAGAATTAACTCCCTGATTTAGTCTACAAACTTACCAGGAAATATGTCCAGTAGTTTTAAAAGAGAAATTAAATGAAAAATTAATATAACATAGACAAATAAGCCACTATTCCTGAGCATATAAAACTTCATGAATTATCAACATACCATAAACATTTTAATCTGTCTATGTGAATTTTTTTTGTTTTGTTAAAATTACTCATGGCCTGGCCCTGTTGCCTACTGGTTAAGGGAGGATCCCACATGACCATTCAGTTTGGGTCCCGCCTTGGCAGCTTGAAAAACACATTGGAGGAACAAGTGCAGTCATGCCTCTAATCTCAACAGGATGGAGATATGGAGTAGAGACTGGGGCCTGACCACTCTGCTTTGGGGTGTGTTCTCTTTCTTATGAGCACATAAGCCTGGGAATAAAAAATATATAGAAAATACAGAGAGAGATTGTGTGTTAAGTATTTTCATTTTTTTTTGGAGAGGTTTTCGCTATAGGGTGCATGCGCTCGCAAGACAGACAGAGACAGACATAGAGACAGAAAGCGAGAAATCACCCCCCAGGGGTGATGGTCACGCCGCAATCCCTTCTCCTCCGTTCTCCTCTTGGGATCTTGGGCACACACGCACACGCGCCCGGCGTGAGTTTTAAGCCACCGGTTCCGGGACACGAACCGCGGTCGACTACGTGGGAGTCCAGCGACATAGCCATTACGCTAACTGCTGGTTCCCAGTATTTTCATGTTTTATTATGACTTTATAATGATTTATTTTTACATCTGTGGGAATTTTTGAATACCCTAAATTTTTCAGGAAACAGCATAGATTATTTCTGTCTTGATGTAACTAATGTAAAATGTTATATAACCCAAGTAAAGTCTCAAATACATTTCAAATAACACTGGAAATTAAAAATATAAATTTATTAAAATTAATGTATATATCATATCATATTGTACTAACACTATCTCAAATTCTTGAAAAATACATGCATTGAGGAATAGCTTTATTTCTTAATTTGAGGTAAAGAACTAGAAAGTATACCATTCAGTGAAAAGTAGGTTCTTGGATAATAAAAGAACAATTTTTAAAAGTCCATAAGCAGGGGCCAGTAGGTGGTGTAGTGGATAAGGGCGCTGGATTCCCACATGGCCAACCATGGTTCAGGTCCTGGACCTGGTGGCTTGCTTTCTCACTTTCCCTTTCTCTGTCTCTCTCGTCAAATAAAGAAAAAAAAAAAATAACAATAACAAATGGAAATAAATAAATAATTCTTTAAAAAAAAAAAAAAAAAAAAAAAAAAAAAAAAAAAAGTCCATAAGCAGACTTTTAGAAGAAATTGAGAAAAAGAATGATCTTCAATCTGATGTCTGTCAAGCAGGAAAAAGTAAGTAGTTTAAGTAAACAAAAGAATTCAATTTTCCAGAGAAAAATATTTTATGAAATTATATCTGAAATATTTATCTTAAATAAATACACTTAATTACACTAACTTAATAGTTCAACATTTGGGAGCCAGCAAATGGCATAGCAGTTACATCACTGGAGTCCCACATGACCAACCACAGTTTGAGTCCTGGACCCAGTGTCTTGAAACTCACTCCAAGATCCCAGGAAGAGAATAGAGCAGGGATTGTGGTGTAGCCATCCCTCCTAGGGGATAATTTCTCATTTTCCCACTCATTATATCTCTCTCTGGTGAGCCCACATGCCCTAAGGCTAAAACCTTAAATTAAAAAAAAAAATCAACATTTAAGTAGCATTGCTAAATAATTTTGTTCTCCATGGAAAATTACTTGAATTACTTTAAAGTCAATACATTGCCTTTAAAAAGTATTATTCTGTAGTAAATTCTAAGTACAACTGCACGTCTAATGATATATGCATATATATACATATATATATTTATTTGAACAAGTCTAGTCAGTTGCTACCTTTGTCAGACAAGGAGACATTTCTGCATTATCATTTGAGTGTGACTGAAGATTTTTTTTTTCCATTTAATTATGAAACTGCTCATTTTTTGATGAGGGGAAAAAGATCAGACCCAGCCCATGTTCAGGTATTCCTTTGGGTTTTAAAAAATGTAATTTTATGATCACTGAAGAATGACAAGCCCTGTGGAGCAGTGTTCAAAACAGTCTTGTCAAAAGGCACGAAGGGCAGATGTAATATTTAAGGACTGGTTGGATTTTACGTCATGCTCCTACGCTCTTGATTGTTCCAACTGATACATAGAAGAAACACACAGTGCAGCGTTTGCCAGCCTTTAAATTCAAGTTCTACAACTCTTTGCCCCAAAGCATTCCAACCAGGGGTTGAAAGAATGATTTTTGATTTGCCTCTGTGATACAGACATGTCTCGTAGGAAGCAAGATGTCTGTCACTGAACATTTTTGTCACCGTGACAACCCTGCCTTCCCATGCTCCCTTGTTTATTGCTGACTGTGCTCTTGTTTCCCTTCAAGGTCTGGCGCACCTGATGATGGGCGACCAAGGTATGGGCTCTGTTCCTTTTCCACTCTGCTTTCAGTGTTCTCTTGTTCTGTAGCTGCTTTCAAACCATCATTGCAAAGAATGAGCAAATGCTTGCAAATTATCTGGCTGCAAATTAAATATTTAAGTTTGGTTCATGATTTTTCATGTGTTTTTCTACCTTTTATTTTTTGGTTTGATTTTGGTTTGCTCTTGTGGCTTTTATTTTTCTTCATTCCTTGCACTATAATATCTGCAAATAAATGAGACATAAGAAATTGCAGTTGAAAATTTCTATAAATTTAACAGCATATGCAGTTAAGGGTGTTTTAGTAAAGAAAACCGAGAACCATCAAAAGTTAACAGCTGAAGGAAGGTGCTCAGTTTAACCTAGTGTACCAAAAACAGTCCATTTTTCATCCATGCATGGCAGTCTGGGAACATGCAAATACCTTGGCTTCTGGCAACTAGAATGCTGAGTATAGCATTCCATGGAATCAATACTTCTCTACCTACAGTCATGTGTCTCCCTTTGGTGTAATATTTTAAAGTGAGCATGGGCCTTAAATTTTTGCATGTACTTGCCTTAAAAATAAGGCAGAATTCTCAGAATGTACTGACTGCATCTTTGTTTATCTTCAAACCTAATTTGTATTTTCTTACCTTGTTTAATTTTCAGAGTAGTGCATTGACATGTATTCATAATTCTTATTGTTGTTTTTCTCTTCTCTGTTCTCTTTGTCTGGAAACCTTTTCTTCATGGACTCATTTCATCAAATACATAGGTAAAAGTAAAGGTATTACATTATTTTATATCTTCTTTAATATCATCTTTATGAATTACAGTGTGTCTAAGTTATGAAAATGTATTTAAGCCTTTTGGCATTGGTAATGGGAACTGGGAGGTAGGTATGTGTGCTAGTCACTATTTTATGAATTTAAGGTAAGAAAAAAATCCATTAAAATGTTTGTCTCACTCCTCACCTCATTCTCATTTCTGTTTTTATTTATTTTTTTTCATGCCAGCTGCTTCCATAATCAGTATATTTAGAAATTAGTTACAGGTTTTGGTGTCAGTTTCTACTGAATCATATCATAAATGATGAATGTAGTAACCATAAGTATGTCATCCTGAAACCGGCAACTCTGGAGCACACTTTCCCCAGCCATTCTGTATGGAGACCTAAGTTTAAGCATGCATAGTTGTGAAATGGTACTCTCTGGGCTCCACACCTCATTGTCTGATAGATGTCAGATATTCACGTTAACTTCATGCGGACCTAGAAAAGGCAATAGTATCATGTAAGAAACAAAAAAAGGAGCAAAACCAACCTTTTCTTTCTGTACGCATACTAACTTTTTTTAAAAGAACATTATCAACCTGCATTATACATTCCTGCATCACTTGGTAAGTCAGGCATGTGTACTCTTTGATGGTGTTGATACAAGTTTCAGAAGCATGTTAAATTTGCTGTTTAGAACTGTTGCACTGTGTTTCATGTTATTAAAAGGAAATAGGTGATGCACAGCTGTGGTGAATACATTAAATAATCTTTAACCATTTCTAACTATGCTTTAGTGAATATGTCTTTGGTTTCTTAAAATACAGATATTATTTTAAATACAGGAATGTGTCTTATTCTTGTATCATATGACTCACTCTTCTGCTCTCATTGTTAATCTGATAAGTTGGGACCACATCTCACATTTCTACACCTTTATTTTGTGTCACCTAGCAGGGAACTGCTTGAAAAAGCACCTGAACATGAGCCAGGCAATAAGTAAGAAATGATATCAAAGTTTTAAATGCTTAAAGTTGAGCATTAGATACAAATGTTATTTAGGTACTTTGAGCCAATAACAGATGTTATCACCGTTTTCATTTTGGTCAGCCATCTCCAATACAATTTAATCTCATTTTAAGCGCCTATCAACTATGCAAATGACAGTATGTATCTGTTTTTAAAGAAATCGCGTGTACCATTTGGGGGGCTTTCTAAACATTTTTACTTCAAACTGAATTCCTGTTGACTGCTTTCTTTTAAGTAGGTATTTCCCAACATGTTCTTTAGTACATGGATCCAGGGCTCAAGATGGCATAGAGGGAAACATATTTATAGAATATTTCACTGGCAGACTAAAGTATATATATATACTGTGTATGTGTTAATATGTATGTATATATTTGTATGAATGTGTGTATATACAAATTTCTAAGTATACAACCTCATATATTTGTAATTTTGTGAAACAAGTGACTTAGTAATTTTCTAATTATGCAGTCATATTACTCTACACATGAAATAGTTCAAGTTTGTACTTAGCTAATATTTGTTTTGGTGTAATTAATGTTAAGTGTCACTTAACTTCGTTCAGTTTTACCACGTCGATCTTAAATATTTTCTCTTTGCATGTGTGTCAAACACAATGTTTTTACCTAGAGTTTTCATCAAATGCTATTCCTCTTAGCACAGAGCTACAGGAGACAGAAATTTAATTTTTTTTTTGTTGCAATCTTCTTCTATTATGAGACCAGAATGCTTTTTTTTTCATGTTAAATGAGAAAAGAGGCTTTTTTGTTGAGAGATTTTTGCTATAGGGTGCATGTGTTTGCTGGAGAGACAGAGAGCTATAGAGAGACAGAGAAAGAAATCACCCCTTCGGGGATGATGACCACACTGCAGTCCCTTCTCCTCCATTCTCCTCTCAGGATTTTGGGCACACATGCACACACACTGGGCATGAATTTTAAGCCATCGGGTCCAGGACTCGAACTGCAGTAGATTACATGGGAGTTCAGTGACATAACCATTATGCCACATGCTGGTCCCGAGGAAAGAGAATTTTAAGATGCAATTGACTGTCCTGTGTTCAGAGTGGTCACTATTACATGTTGGCTAATTAGGTTATAGAAATGAGATATGTAATTTGTAAGTCTTCTTTAATTGCAAATTAATTCAATGAATCCACATTCTAGTGCAAAAATGTGATCATGACCATGACATTACATCTGTATTCATTCAAAGATTTTTCAATACAAAAAGGAAATGAAAATATGTGAGCAAGTTAGTATAAATGACATAATGCAAGTGCCATGTGACTGGTACAAAATGTGGCAGAAATTAAGGAAAAGATAAAGATAACTTGAATTAGAACCTTCCTTAGTTATCTCTGCCTATGTCACCTGTTGGAGGAGACAAAAAATGTTTAGAAACATCATAGCTTCTTATTTGTTTATAAAATAGGTGTTAAAACTGACCAGTTTAAGATAACTGATTTTTGTGAACTCATGTTTCCCAAATCTTTATGACACAGCCATGGAGCATTTTTCTGAACACCACTTTTCTCTGTGGGAGTAGTGAGTGCAAGGACTCTGGGAACGACCCTCTGTGAACTAATGTCTCTGTGAATTCAAAAGCAAAACTGAATTCACGAATATCATCGTTATCACTTTGATCTGATCTGTGTGCATTTTTAAATATTTATAAAATTTTAAATGCCCAAAGACAGATCCATTTCATTTAAAAGAAAGTATCACGTGTAAAATGAACATTCTTGGTCACCTTCTTCATCCTCCTTCCCAGTCCTATCTCCAGAGGTAAGCACTAGAATCACTTTCAGATTTATCCTTACAGAGTTGCTGTGGATTCTTCCGTACTCCATAATACTTCAGGGTTCAGAGACTGCAAAAATCTCTTATTTGTACATGACGAAATGACTAACTCAGCTGGAGATATGTTAGGGATCACTGCCGTGTGCTGGCAGAATTGCATGAGTAAATGTAAGCATTCTCATTCTTCCCATAGGACGTAGTACCACTTATATTCAGTGGGTCATTCTGTTTCAACACTGATAGTCTATTATGTGGTTGTGTTCTCATGTTCTCTAAAGAAAGATACGTCACCTTTTAACTGGAAAAGATTAGGAATAAACTTTGTTTTGATGAGTTATAACTTCGAGACTGCTGAAGACACATTATCCAAAGCCAGCCTTACTTATGCTGGTTGTTGGTAAATGGATATAGATTGTCTTCAGAAAATTTTGTTTATATTAATGTTTGACTTAAAACTTATCAGTTGTATTATTGTATCATTGGTAATGCTATTTTTTCCCCCTTTCTGTTGGGTTTTAGGAAAGTCCTGACATGTTTTTGTATAGAAAGAATATGTCAGGACTTTCCTAACAACCTAATACTTAGAATTCAGGTTTTCTATTCAGAAATTTAGCGTGGCTTTGCTTTTCTTCTTTTGCCTTTTTTCTTTCTTTGTATATGTAACTGTTCACTTCATTGCAAAAACTGGTTTGTTTATTTCTAATTCACTCTGATAGGTTGTCTGAAAGAAATGAATAACTACTTAAACTACGAAAAGTAAAAATAAGTTATATACATGCAACTCTAGCTATATTAACTTGTTAATAGCTCAGGAGCTCAAGTTTATAATTGTCAGTTAAACTTTGGTCACTTTGATTGGAAGCCTGTACTTGTTCCTAACAGTCACCATTGTAATGATAAATCGTAGTTATATTATATATTCGTCGTCAACTTTTCCTAGTAGAGTGTAAGCTCCATGAGGGCAGGAAGCTTGTCTTTCTTTCCGAAGGTTTTATTTCCAAGAAATTTTTAAAACTTTATCTTGAATTTGCCATTTTCATGAGTTAAGTACATGGATGTGTGTTGAGTGAGAGGAGATGCCTTGGAGGTGGGAGAAGTAGAGGAGGACATGGATAAAGTGGAAGGGAAGAGAACGTTTGCTCAAATATGAAAAGGAATTGTAGCAACAGACTATATAGACTCTTTCTGTTTTCTGTCACTAAACTGTGTTTTGTCTCCTGTCTTTTATATCATTGCCAATGGTGCAATCTGTTTCTTTCTAGTAAGGCATCATTATAATGTTATTTTAATTCGCCTTAGCACAGCTCTGTAAGGAAATAATCTCAGTATATTTTTGGATTTAAGAGTTTTCAAATTTTTAAATGTTACTCATTGTCACAGTAACAAATAACCAGATTTTGTTTTCAGAATTTAAGTACCCATGAGATAACAGGTGCATGAATTTTCCTGAAGTTCAGATTTGATGCTATTTTATCTTACATGGTTTCTATAAGTTCATATTTTTAAACTACATAGTTTTATCTGTGATATGCCATTAAAAAAATCTATATTTAAACTGAGTTTGGATTTTAAGCTCTCAAAAAGCTAAAATTTAAGTCTTGTTTTATAATGTAAGTATGTTTAGTATCTTACATTTATAAATCCTAAAACAGATTTGCAAAATACATGTCTCTTTGATTCTTTCATGTGGAAATTTATTGTTTGATTATCCAGAATACTTAGATTATTAGGAGGCCAAAGTTTTACTACTAGAACTGGCATGCACATAGTTGCACATGATAAAAGTGCTTAAGCTTTATTGTATTAAGGAATTAAGGAACGATAGATTTTAAATTAGAATAATTTATAAGGAAAATGAACATAGATTTTTGTCAAAACTAATGGTTAATACCTAGATAGAATTGATTCCATTCCAACTCATTGATAAATAACATCCAGACTCATCATGTGTTTTAAAACTTCATTTGTAATGTCATACCACAATTAATGTTCTGTTATATTTTTAAAATAGATTTGATATTATTAATATGTAGACAAAACTAAAGCATTTGGTATTTTTCATACTTTTTTTCTGTTTCTCCTGTATAATCCAGCTCTTTTAACAAAATACCATTAACTGGGTAGCTTATGAACAACAGAAGTACACTTCTTGCAGTTCTGAATGCTGGGACATCCAAGATCAAGGTTCTGGCAGATTTGGTGTCTGGTGAGGGCTTGCTTCCTGGATCATGACTTCCTTATTGCTGTCTCCTCACGTGGTAGAAGGGGCAAAGGAGCTCTTTGTAGCCTCTTTTATAAGGACATAAATCCTACCCACCCCCATGACCTAACGACCTCCAAAAGGCTCTGCCAACTTATCCATCATCACTTTGTGGGTTAGGATTACAACTTAAGGACTTGACCGGGAAGCGCAAACATTCAGACCACAGGGTTATTATGATTTTTGTTATTACTATCCAGCTTCATATTGCTGCATAGCTAATTTGTCTGTGAAATGCCTAATTTCCAAACACAACATCCTTCCTTTGCATATTTGTTTTATAACTTTTGAATGCATTTGGTTATAGTTTTTGATATAGAACTACGTCAGATATAAAAGCATTGTGTTTCTTTTCTTCCCTTTGGATTCTTTTGTCATATTTGCTTATTTAATTTTATAGTAAGTAATATGCATTGAATCAGAAGAGTTTGTGAATGTTGACAGAACTTTGCTGTGTTGAAATGCCCATGTTTGTATGCAAACCAAGAAAGAAATCACTTTTAGATTATGGTTGTGACCATACAGTACTCGTTGCTAATTCATATGCCCAGAACTTGAAAAGTACAGAATTCACTTTATAAAATCAGACATTAAATATCTACTTCATCCATATGATGTACATAAAAGGCTGTAACTTATTTAGAATTCAGTATTTATTTTACAGCTCATCTTTCAGTTCTGGGTATTACCAAGTACAATTACTTGAAGAGTATATTTTCTTGTATTATTTTTTTACTTGATTTAATCAATTGTGTTATTATATTTATTACTAATAAATGTCCCAGCTCTTTTGTCTTTCTGTAATCTTGATCCTGTGAAGAGAAGCTTCTGTGCCTTTATACTTTTTGTAAATAGTGATGACATTGAAAAATTGATCAATGAAACAATAGTTCATTAGATTTATTTTAGATTAATTTATACTTAGAGACACAGAAGGGACTTGTCATGGTCTAATAGTGTAAAGAATGAGGTTGTATGAACAGGTACCCAGATACTTTACTGAAATATATTGCAAATAGCAAAACATTTAAATTATAAAATTATAAAATAATGGATTTGTAAATGATGATTCATTCTTCAAAATAATGACTATCTTATTTATTTCAAAATGTATTTTTGTTAGTCTAGATTCTTGAGACTAACATCAATACTTTAGGTTGCTATGTATCTATTTCTTAAAATTATGTTGGCCAGTAGGTTTTTTGTTTGTTTGTTTGTTTAGATTTTTTCCATAGGGAATGTAAGCCCACTGGAGAGGAGAGAGACAGAGTAAGGGAAAGTGAGAAATTAACCCTCCCCAGGGGGAAGATGGCCATGCCACAATTCCTTCTCCTCCATTTCTCTCTCTGGATTTTGGGCATGCATGCACACACACCCAACATGAGTTTGAAGCCACCAGGTCCGAGACTCAAACCGTGGTCAACCATGTGAGATTCTAGCACCTTACTCATCATGCCATTTGTCGACCCTGGCCAATAGTTTTTTAAGAAACAATGCCATTTCTTATAGTGCTTAACTTAGATATTAAATAAAGTTGAATCTTTAATTAGAATCATAGAATTTGGGAGTAGAGAGGAACATTAGAAATTATTTAAAAATACAGTGTCAGTATTCTGGCTTATAAGGAATGATAGGCGATAATGTTTATTATGACAGTCAAAACCTTATCAAGACTGAGCTGAAATAACTGATACAGACTAACCTACCCTAAGGAAACTTCAAAGATTTTCCTCCAGTCACATACTAGTAATTATGAAATAGGGTTTTTCATCTTGCTACTATGAGATAAATGTAAAGATAGTAGTCTTATGTAGGATGCTATTGCTTCTCATTTTTGGAACTTCCATTTACCAGAGTAAAACCCCACCTTAGAGCAGGGGAGCTGTACAGTGTGGTGGGTAACAGTCATGGAGTCATAGAGCCAGTGCTGAGATTCTCTATTTTGTTCACTGGCCTTTGAGAAAAAATTTCACCTCATTTATCTAAATCTTAAAAACTGTAATATGGGCTAATAAAACCATTTTACTAATGATAGTGTTTCATGACAGATGCAAAAGTCCATAGAAGAAAGTTTTTATTATTGGTGACAATACAAAGATATCCCAAGCAAATCTGAATTACTTGAATTTCAGAGTGAATGATCTGTATCTGCCAAAGGTTGAACTACTACAATAGAATGTGCAGATTAATACAGGCTCTTCAAAAAGTTCATGAAAAATGCACAGTATAAAAAAACTGCCTGGATTTCAAAATTGTGTTTGCATGCAAATGAATTTTTAGTTTAATTCCATTTTTCCCAGAACTTTTTGATGCCCTCTTGTACAGGATCCTTCATGATCCTCATTGCAGTGTGGTAGGGTATTTAATGTCCTGACAACTATACTACAGAGAATGTCTTTACAATAAATCACTAAAGGTTGATTCTCCTCAAAGTTATTTAGATATCCCTCCAACTCTTCACAGTTCCACATTTCTCTTGCATACAATGATGAAGCTGAAATGGAACCTGCCTCTCCTTACAGCAAATCTATCTGCTCACTGACCAACTACTGCTTTTTAGATGCAAATGTAGAGGTTGAAGGGGACAGGGAGGTAAATATTTTCTCTTAAACTGAAAGTACCAGTGAGATAAAACTTTTTGTAAACTATTATTTTTCTCCACTAATGACTTTGCAGAATGATGTATACTACGGACTGCTCCTAACTACCTAGTCACTTGAAGATCAAACCTTGAAGGCAAATATAATTAGATATTTCTCTTGGGTGTCTGTGCTACTAAAATAACATATAATTACCTTGAGATACTTAAATAATTTGTGCATATATTCACATATTTTAAGATTTTTCTCACACAGTACCTTCTCACTGAGACTTAGGTTGATCACCCTACTTAATATTGCAGTTTAATATCCTAAACTTGCATATTGATCTAGTGTCTTTTCCAAGGCAATTATTTTCTTCTAGCATAATTTTAAATTTGCTCATGTATTTTGTTTACTGTTTATTGCCTGTCTTCCTCCAGCAGAATATAAATTTTATGAGGCAGAAATCTCTTCCTTGCTCTGACGTATCTCAGGAGCCCCTATAGCAGTGGCTAGGACAAATACATATTCAATAAGTAATTGTTTTGTGATTGACAGACTGGTTGCCTAAAAAGTCATAAAACTTCCTTTTGGATTTTATCTTGAATATTATTTTTGTTTTATTATAGAATACTAATTTTCAAATTTCTTTTTTCCTTTTTCAATCAGGGTAAATCTTCCTATGAAGAATAAACAAAATAATTAAAAACAGAAGTTTTCACAATGAGCCAGGGGTGAGGAGGCCTCGTATTTGATCCTTCTAATTTTCCTAGTTTCCTGTCCAATCTAGGAGGCCTTTGGGAATTTTGGAAGAGATTTGAAAACCTCTTCACATCTACAAGGCCATCTTTTAAATTTTCTCTTAACAGACTTTTCTTTAAAGAGATAGTGATTTATCTTAATATGTCTAGGTAACAGGACGATGCTTCTGGAAGTTTGGTTTCTAAATTGCATGAGTCATTGTGACTTTTTTAGAATGTATCTTTTGACAATTTGTGTCAGAAGGAAAGTTTCAGATAATGAAGTAGATCTTGTACTTTATGGTCATGTAGGCTACTTTGTGCTACACATAAAGAGATGTAAATTGTCTAAGGTCCTTACATAGCAATATATATCCAAAGAGTCTTTGGATTTTTCCCAGGGATAAATGATCATATGTTCAAATAGATGATTTATGTAGGAGTCCAGGACCACAGACAGCTCTCCTAAGCCATGGAATCTGCACTAAAGAAATGTAATGGTAGGAAATCTCAAAATTAAAAGTAGCAGTAAACCTTCAGTCCCTAAGGCCATTTTGCACAAAATGAGTATCTTATTACTTGTCATTTTGTAAAAAAGAGGGAGATAGAAGAAAAAGGGTTTTGTTCAGTCTTAGTCATTGTAACTGAAATTATCAAAGGCATTCTGCTTTATGTCGAACTGTTACACATGATGTAAAGCCACAGTTTTTCAGAATGGATGTTTTCAATGTTTGACATTAAGAGAAAAACCACATGGATAATAAAGGATACTGTATTTCAGGGCATGTCTCTACACATTCATATTACACTTACTTAAACAAAATGCCTGTAACACCCAGTGCACCTCCTCCCTTTTCTGCTTTGCTTATCAACCTATAAATTGCCATGTACCTTTGACCAACCACATAGTAAACCATTCAGAACAGAAGCAGCTGAAGTTACTCTTCAGTAATTACACCAATATTTCCTTTCAACCAAGTACAGAGTAGGATGTTACCAGAAATGTGAACTGAGAGGAATATTTTCTTTCATCTTAAAAAAGATTATTTTATTACATAACCCAGATGTAGATAATAAAATTTGACCACTGAGACAATGAATAAGATAATTCAGAAAATTAAAATACCTTGTGGGTTATATTGGATTTCAAATGGTGTTTTATTTTTTTGGCCTGAGTTACACCTGGTCAACTGACCCAGTTTTCCATTTGATTTTCTGGACTTGGCATTATAAAGTCTGCAGACATTTGGAGAAAATTAAATCACTTCATTGAAGGAAACAATCAAATTTAGATTGGGGTAAAGTGCTGCCAGAGGGATGGAAATCCTCAAATTGGCCAATTGTGATTCCAGATCACAAAGAAACCCTAGTTCACAAGCCAACTGTGGGTTTTCATAGGTTGCTAGTAGCATAATCTGCCAGAAATCTGCCAAATTTAGTAAACAGATAAAAGATATGAAGATACGCTTACCTAAAAGAATTAAGCAATGGCTTTTTATAACAGTCTTTCAAGTGATTATTTTGTATAAATAAAGTAATGTATTATCTAACTGAGAGTCAGCAAGGAATGAATTTTGAATTGCTTTCTCAGCAGGGTAGTAGGATTTGTACTTTCTGTGATCAGTGACATTCTTTTCAAGAGGATCTGCTGAAGTTGAATCTTAAAAAGTGTTTTTGGTTTTTCTGTTTTGTTTTGTTTTGAGAGGTTTTTGCTATAGGGCTCCTACACTCTCCAGAAAGAGAGACAGAAAGCGAGAAATCAGCCCCCAGGGGGGATGGCCATGCCACAGTCCCTTCTCCTCCATTCTCCTCTCGGGATCTTGGGCACGCACGCACACGCATCCGGCGTGAGTTTAAGCCACCAGATCCGGGACTCAAACCGCAGTCGACTACGTGGGAGTCCAGCGATGTAGCGTTACGCCAGCTGCTGGTCCCAAAAAGTGGTTGGTTTTTAATGACCAGTGAAGTCGAAGAGGATAGAAGCTGACTGGTCTCAGAGAAGCCAACATTTGAACTGATGAATGTGAGGGCTATTTGTTTTGACATTGCCCTCTGATTATTTATAGAGATAATATCAATGACTTATTAAGCTAAACCCCATTTCCTTTTTTTTTTTAACCACTTGAAGTGCTTCATTCTCTAACTAAAAGAAAAACAGGAGGACTACATGTTAAGCAAGGCAGTTCAAGTGGCTCACTTCCCTGCTTGTAACTCCTAACACGTGCTCAAACGCCAGTATAAACCTAGACATCATTGCCTTTGTTCTGACCTAGCAGTTCTCAGGTTGCCTGCCCAGCATGCCTACCCACCATAATCACCTGGGGAACATTTTAAAAAATACAACTGCTTAAGGAACTTAAGAGAATTTCATTTGATAGGTCTATGGAAGATTGGAATCCTGTACTTCAAAAAAGCCCACTTTCCTCCAGAAGATACAAAACACAGACATGTTTTTGAAAAGTGCAACCAACTCTGCTAATTGACTTTTGCCCTCCAAAAGTTGGCAGTTTGATCTTCATAGTTTATGAGGTTTTCATTTTTTTTACAGTGAAATGTACAACTTAACTCATCCCGTATTGCTTGTGTGGAAAGACTTCTTGCTAACAAAAAGAATGATTATTATGTTTTTTTTTTTTTTTTTTTTTTTTTTGAGAGAGATATTTTTGCTATAGGGCATGTGTGCTTGCCAGACAGACAGAGACAGAGAGACAGAAAGTGAGAAATCACCCCCCACCCCAGGGGATGGCTATGCCACAATTCCTTCTCCATTCTCCTTTTAGAATCTTGGGCATGCACACGCACACGCCCTGCATGAATTTTAAATCACTGGGTCCAGAACTCAGACAGCAATCGACTATGTGAGAGTCCAGCAACGTACCCATTACACCATCTGCTGGTTCCGTTATCTTGCTTAAGAAATATTGGTCTATCGTGAAAGTACTGAGAAATATTTGATTACTCCATTATCTCTGACACTAAGCAGTTGGTTCTTGGATTTTTTTTTTCAAATCCTGATATAAAAATCATTTGAACTTTTATTGTGTTCAAATGATGTGTTTTAAAAGAAAATAAAATTGAGTATGTGGCAACTTTCAAAGTTTTTATGTGATGCTTACTCATTAACACTTTGTAATATATTTTAGGATCATTCTCAGTGAAAGAAATGATAAAGAAATCCAGACAAAGAGAAAGCTGAACAGCAAATGCTAAACTCACCTAAAAATAAATAAACAAATAAAAAACCACAAATATCTCTCTACACAATGGAAATAGTTAATTATAATGACTCCTCAGCCTCCCCGTCCCACCCCCAGCAAAGTTTGTGGTGTAAGAGGAATAAATAAAACAGGAAAGTTATTTTTACAAAGGTTGTGGTTCAGGGACTGAAAATTTGGTCACTGACATTTTGAAAACGAAAGATCCATGCAATTATATGGAGACATAACAGACATATCTCCAGATTCTTAAAAACCTATAGTGTGTGGGACCAGCAGTTAGCGTAATGGCTATGTTGCTGGACTCCCATGTAGTCGATCATGGTTCAAGTCCCAGACCTGGTGGCTTAAACTCATGCTGGGCGCGTGTGCGTGCGTGCCCAAGATCCAGAGAGGAGACTGGAGGAGAAGGGATTGTGGAGTGGCCAACCCCCGAGGGGTGATTTCTCGCTTTCTGTCTCTCTGTCTCTGTCTGCCTGGCGAGCGCACACACCCTATAGCAAAAACCTCTCAAAACAACAACAACAACAACAACAACAACAAAACTATGGTGTGAGTTCAAGGAAAAAAAGAATAAAGAGAGATGACCATTTAGCTACTCTGACCCTGAGACATTTCTTCATTTCTTCAGATGGGAGGGGGACATACTTCTGGTAGCAAAGGTTTTTGTTTGTTTGTAAACAAACAAAACAAATCTTAATGCAAAACCACATACCTAAGATTATGGAGGCTGTAGTTGGGTAGATCCATTTTGAAACCCTTGACTCATTATGGATTAGTTGTATGGCTTTGAAAAGTTAATTGTCCTCCCTCATCCTCATTTTCCTCATTGTAAAACCCAGATAATAGAGGCTACTTTTGCTTTATGGGTCAAATACATCAATGGCAATGAAGTGTATAATATATTTCCAGAGAATAATGAACTCTTAATAGTAGAACATGGTGGAGTTTTGGCTATCAATCGATGGTTTAATAAAATTAGATTTTCAGAAAAAAACAAAAGTACTTTTTAAATTACAAACAACATGGAGGAAAGATAAAATACAAAGATAATTATCCTTTCATCATTTACACATTTCTTTCATGAACAAGAGAGACAGAAACAGACAGCACTTTCTCAGTCTTGACACCTTAGAAGTTGAGAAATGATGTAAGATGGGGAGTAGGAGAAAATGCAAAATATTTTTTTGTGATACATTCCTTCCATTTTATTTTATAGTGACTTGCACTATCGTTAACGCAAAACAAATAAAAAAGACAACAATAAAAAAAAGTCTAAAAACCTGAGGTGAGTCTAAGAATGCTAAGAAGTAATTGTCACCATTTTTTTTTACCTCTCAATAACAAAGACAAGGTATTTTCTTTTCATTTATTTTAAAATTTTCTCGATTAGCATATTAAGATCCTGTTTACAATTATTTAGTTTTAGCATGAGTCAGATAAGCCTTTTGTTCTAGATTGCTCAGTAAGAAAGAGCTCAGCTTGCTTTTAACTTGTTTTACTTAATTGCTTTTCTTCATTAAAAGAGAATATATGATGAAAAAAATCATAATCCCTTCCTGTCCTTGAATTCTCTTCTTATGTGTGTTTTGGAGAGTTTGAAATGAAAGGAAATTTACAAGGGAGTGAGATAACAGAGAGAATCTTAAAATAAACCTTGGTGGGGAATAGAGATTATTCATGTGATGTGGTAGATGTGTTAGCACTTTTGGATCCAGAGGTAACACCTAAGTGAATAGTGATTTATGAGGAACCAGAAATTATATTGTGATGTGTTTCAAACCAAGATCATTCTAAAGTACGATCAGAAAATGCTTTAAAGTGAGAACAAGACTTAATTAACAAATACTAGAATCATAAATTTGACCAAAAATTTAGAAACCTACTACTACAGATTCACCAAATTTTCTGTTAATTCTGCAACTGGTTATGATCCAAACTCTGTTTTCATGTTCAGAAGAAGGGTGTACTTGTTTACTGACAAGGCAACCATTTTTTTTTTCCCACCATACCACCCGCTGGCTCCCAAGAAGAGTTTGAATTATTACAAAGTTTTTTCTTTATTTAAAAAAAAAAAAACTGCTTAATAAAACTAATGCCAATTAACCCTGTGTGTATCGTTGTTCCCAAACATATTTATTGAATTTCTCCAATTTGTTGTGGTCTGTATTCCAATTTATTTATCATGAGTTAAACATAGTATGTCTGACTCCTTATTATATCCTCAGAGGAGAATGAAGGAGGAGGAATTGTGGTATGGCCATTCCCCCGAGGGTTGATTTCTTACTTTCTCTGTCTCTATCTCTGTCTGGCAAGTATATGTGCTCTATGGCAAAATTAATTAATTAATTAATTAAACAAATATAAATAAATAAAATAAAATAAAAAGAATCCAGAGAGGGGCAGGACGTTAGAGCTTCTGCCTTGACTTAAAAACGGTATACCATAGTGTTAAATCTGTTAAAATATTTTCATATTAGTGTGGCATGGATTAAAATGGCTGAACCTTCCCCTTAAGATTGTAGGATTTATTTGAGATCATTTAATGAAATTGTTTCTACATATAATTTTGTACAAGAACCCAGGTAAAGACCCTTGAAGACATAATATCTCCTAATTTTTTTTTATTTTATTTAATCCACTCTATTTAAAATTTATTGGATTCTCTTCTCTGGGCTCAGAATAACAGGGAAATAAACAGAACACAATTATGGTACTTACATTTTAATGATGTGAAAGAGGCATTTAAAGAAATTAATTAAGCAAATATAGAGACCAGCAGTTGGCATAATGGCTAGGGTGCCGAACTCCTACGTAGTCGACCGTAGTTCAAATCCTGGATCCAGTGGCTTAAACTCACGCTGGGCAGTGTGCATGCATGCCCAAGATCCCGAGAGGAGAATGCAGGAGAAGGGATTGTGGCGTGGCCATCCCCTCTGTGGGCTTATTTCTTGCTTTCTGTCTCTTTGCCTCTCTCTGTCTTTCAGGCAAGTACACATGCCCTAAAGCAAAAACCTCTCCAATAAAAAAGAAAGAAATTAAGCAAATATATAGTGTAACAGATAATGTGATACATTCTACAGAAACAAACAAACAAACAAACAAAATAGCGGATGGGACGTTGGATTGCACAGATGAGGAAAATAGGTGTATATGAGGTTCTGAGTAGAGGACTTTATTGGTAGTATAATAATTGAGAAAAGACTCGAAAAGGTGATTTAATCTAAGTTCATTTCTATTGGTTCTTAGGAGAAGAATCTCCTCCTTTCTAACTCTAGTTATCATCTCATTCTGAAATTGTAGTATTTCTTCTGCCTACTTTAGTGTTTCTGTGTGTGTGTGTGTGTGTGTGTGTGTGTGTTCGGGTCTTGCCATGTCTAGCCTATTTAGCATCATGGAATGTACTTGTTGAGAAATATGAATTGTTCCTTACTGCTTATCATATGAATTCTAGAATCTCTCATATTATTTCTGGTCTTTAAGAGCCTCATGTCTTTTAATAATTTCGTCTGAAATCTTTACTCTGTTCATTCTCTCTTAGAAAGCCATACCCATTGCTAGTACTATCCTCTTGCTCAGACCCTCCTTCTCACGTGAAATACGGTCCTTTTTTTTTTTTTTTTTTTTTTTGAATACATTAACCCTGAGTCCTGGAGTTTGATTAATTGATAGTGAAAAAATACATGTTTATTATAGTACAAAGTAAAACTAACTTGAACTAGATAACCTCAACTGGGGGATGATCCTAAGTACAGTCTTAAGAGTTTTAAGTATAGGGGCCAGCAGGTGGCATAGTGGTTAAGGTGCTGGACTCCCATGTGGTAGACATGGTTCAAGTCTTGGACCTGGCATCTTGAAAGGTACATGGATGTGTGTGCATGTATGCCTAAAATCTCGAGAGGAGAATGGAGAGAAGGGATGGTAGTTTTTCTGTCCCACCTGGTGGTGGAGTAGGGGTGATTTCTTACTTCTGTCTCTCTGTCTCTGGCGAGCACATATGTCCTATAGCAAAATCTCTCTTAAAAAAAAAAAAAAAAAAAGAATTTTAGGACTACTGTCCTTGATGAGAGATTTTCTGTATACCTATTCTTCCATTGGTGAGTAGGAATGTGATACAGTCTGGGTTATAATGAGGGTTAAGGATTTAAAGAATTGTGATCTATCATGCATTTACAAATCTGGCATTGTGCAACTTGTAACTGCTAGACCTTTAGGCTGGTCTTTTTTACTGAAAGGGAAACTGATCTTCAGAGAGTGTTTGCTTATTTTTTGTTTTGTTTTGTTTGTTTTTTTCTTTATTTGCTATAGTGTGTATGCGTCCTTGCTGGAGAAAGAGACAGAGAAAGAGAGAAGGATAGTAAGAAAGCACTCCCCAAAGGGAGGGTCATGCCACAGTCCCTTCTCCTCTATTCTCATTTTGGAATTTTAGGTATACATTTAGCTGATGTGTTTTTCAAACTGCTGGGTCTGAGACTCCAATAGTTGGCCATATGGCATCTAGCCACCTTTACCGCTGCACCACCAGCTGGCTCACTTTAGAGAGTTTTCATTTCTAGTTAGTAGCCATGGAGACATGCTAATTCTTTCATTTGTATTGCCTGATCTTCTCTTTGTAATATATACGTTACTCTAGATTGACTAATTCTTTATTTTATAATTAGGTACTTAATTTACACATAGAAAAATCATTTTTGATATCTTTCCGGTCTTATCCCTCCAGTCTTAAAATACCTCTGTGTGCCTAATATTGCCTAGTATCATAGTACATCTTCTGTATCTCCCATGATGCCTAACACACTGCCTTAGTTGGTGTTCAAAACCCTGCTGATTGCTTTGATGTGGAATGCTTTAGCAAGCTGACATTTATACTTCTTACACTGCAGCTCATATATTTGACTTAATTCTGCCAGATATCAAAGGTTTTGTAACATCACCTACATGGGGTTATGTCAGTCAAAAACATTGTAAACTAGAACATAGGACGGTCTTATGTCACCTTTTGCTACCTGCCTTTCCACAGATTTTATTTAATACCTCCTGTAAAATATCAGAAGGAAAAAAAAAAAAAAAAAAAAAAAAAAAACTCAGCATATCTTCAAAGAGGACTTTCATATAGTCTACTCTTTTTTCTTTTTTAAAGTGTTTTTTGTTGTTATGTTTTTGATATTTCACAGGATTACCCTTACACAGCAATATAAATTTTGGGAAACAGTACTCACACCTGCTGATCCTGGCGGAGAAAAGAGTAAACAGTGTGGCAGATGGGTGTCCTGGGATGTAATACACACAGTGTGTAATGGAAGACTCCTTTTAAGACCCACCCCACTTTATTTTTTTGTTATTGTCAGACTAGTTAATGTTGAATACCCTCTGGGACCAACCTCATCAGACATTTTTCAACCATTCCTGCCTTGGCGATTTGAGTGATGAGCACATCAGAAATTACAATAGCACCCTGCTTATCCAAATTCATGAGGTGGAGATTTGCTGCAGATGCTTGAGTAGTGTGGGTTTAGAAGTAGGTGAAAGATTGGGATTCAAAGTCAACCATTACTTCAGATTATGGTTCATTAATTTTAGTGACTCTAGTTTAATCTTAATTATTTATGTCTTCTGAATAGTTCTATGGCAAATGCTCTGGTAGAGAACATATCATGTTCTTTTCAAGCTGTGTCTGCACTCAGAAGTCTTAACTCTCTATTTGACAGGTATTTCTTTGAATCATCTATATTAAGAAATAATTTCCAGTCTGTCTACTGAAAATTATTTGCTTTCCAGAATAGGCACTATATTCAAAATCCAGCATAACTCCTTAGACATTAATATCCTGAACACAAAAGTTTCATAGGAATATTTTTCTGATTAAGAAAAAACTAAATAATTTACTTTTAAATGATTTTTTTGTTAATATCCCCATCAACATTTATTTAAGTATACTTTAAAATAATGAGTTTTGAGGGAATAACTCATAAGTGTTTTTAATATTAAGCACTTAATTTCATAGAAAATTAACAATTTTTAATGTGGAAATTTAGCTCTGAGAACAATTCAATGATCACTTCATACTTATGCCAATATTGAATCATAGGAAGAAAGCAGTTATCTCTTTTCTATGTATTTTCTCTTTCCTCAGGACTTTATTCATGTGTTTAATTTATCATTTCCTGAATATATGTAATCCTTGGAAACCAAATATAGTATAACTTTTTTTTTAATGTTGAAAAGTCTATTCTTTTTAGGATTAGAGATGTGAAACACTCCCTGTTTTCTCACATACATTTTTAAAAGTTCCTAGACAGAAGCCATATTTGCCAGAATTTTTTAAAAATGATACTGTAATGAAATATCTGAAAGTTACTTTGAAAGCAGTAAGAAAGTGTTGTACGTCTTTGTAAGGGCCAGTCCCAGAAGAAAATGAACTGGTACAGGGAAAGGAAAAGAGAATGAGTATGGGTATATTGTTGCCTGCTAATCTAATCCATTGTGGTTGATTATTACAGTTATTTTTCATTTTATTTATTTATTTTTTTTAGAGAGGATTTTGTATAGGGCACATGCGCTCACCAGAAAAATAGACAGAAACAGAGAGACAAAAAGTGAGAAATCACCCCCCAGTGGGGACGGCCACGCCGCAATCCCTTCTCCATTCTCCTCTTGGAATTTTGGGCATGCACGCACACGCGCCCAGCATGAGTTTAAACCCCTGGGTCTGGGACTTGAACTGCGGTCGACACATGGGAGTCCAGTGACATAGCCATTACACTAACTGCTGGTTCCAGTTATTTTTCATTTTGATTAGTATCGGTTTAATGAAGGGACAATTTACTTGCAATAAATAGCATCCATTAAAAGTATATAATTTGATAAATTTTGACCATTGTGTATACTTGTGAAATGACACTAAAGATGTAGAACATTTTCAAAGATTATTTGAAAGAATATCTGTGCTCCTTTGTATAGTCCATTTCTGTATCCTCCCCAGTACCTTGGCAGCCATGGATCTGCCTCTTGTCATCATAAAGTAGTCTTCCCTTTATATGAATGAAATCACACAATATGTGCTCTTTATGTGTGGCTTCTTTTACTCTACATAGTGGATGTAAGACTTAATCATATGTTTAATAAGTTTTTTTTATTTTTTATTGAAGAATAGCATACAATTATGCTTTATGTATATATTGTTTTCTTCATATAAGTCATGCTATTGTTAATATCAAGGATTGTATTTTAAATTCCACGTGTCCCCTTGGGTCCTAGGAAAATCCCTTGCATTTAGTAGAGGTTGGTTGGTTGATTGATTCATCTATTTGAGGGTAGATGTTAGAGAGGAGTTTTAGAATGGTCCCAGTCATCTTTTGAGAAAAAAAAAAAATTTGTGTTAAAAGTAGCAAGGTAACTGATAATAATTTATGGTGTTACTACATGTTAGTCACAGTATAAGGTTGTTTGGAAACACTATCTCATTTATCCTTATAATCATTCCTATATGGCATTCCCAGTATAATTATGGTCATTTGATGAATGAAACACAGAGAGATGAAGGAACTTGACGATTACACAAACTGATAAGCAGCAGAGCAGCCTGACACCAAAACTTTTAACCATAGTACCCTGTATTTCACCACAAAAAAGAAAAAAGCTTGACCATATTCCCAGTCTGCTTAAACACTGTAATTTTTTAATTCCAGTTCTTTTGATTTTAAAATGGAAGTCCACTGAGTAGCTACAAGGCATGGTGTTACTTGTTTCTACGGGATCTCCTGAACTTCCCGCCATCTCCTTCCCTCAGGCTGACCTCCACCAGTGCTGCCATCCCAGAGCTTTGACTGGAGTGCCCCTGCAGTATCCTTGCTCAGGCCCCTCACAGCTTCCAAGTCTACTCAGATTTTACCTCACCAACGTCTACACTAAACCAGTCTGTTAGATAGTTGAAGTTTCTACCCCTTGTTTTGTGCTCTATCAATTCCTTTTACCCTTTTATATTTTTTATTTTTTAAAATCACAAGCACACATTATTTTTAATATATACATGGATTTCATACTTTATAAGATTTATTGTTTTTTCCCCATCCATGCAGAGTATGACCCCTACAAGGGCAGGGATCTTTGTCAGTGTCATTCCCTAAGAAATCCCAAATGCCTGGAGAAGAGCCTTGCACACAGTAGGCACCTAGTAAATACATGCTAGGGTATGAGCTGGGTTGTTTGTGCTTCTCCTCCTGTCACATGATTTTTTTCCTTCTTGAAGTAGCATTAGACAGTATTTGGGTAACTTAGAGATGAGGTGAAATAATAGAACCATTGATTTCTGACTCTGTAACAGGTGTCATAATGAGTAAGAAATCGTTTCCTATTTTAATTATTTATCTTATTCTTCTGTGTCTTTCAAGTCCATCTTATGATTAGCATTTCCTTAGATTGTTTCTTTGAGATAGAAGGGGCCTGAGAGACTTTTGAGATAACTTGGACTAGAAGCTCCAACTTTGGAAACTGGAAGGTGTAGACCAGATATATTTCACATGGAATTTTAATTCTTTTGACTTGCAAAACCTTTAGGTGAGATTTCTTGCTAAAAATAACCTTCTGTCTCAATTCAGCCTGGCCCACTCATTTTGGCTCCTGGCCCTTAAACATTATTATCGAGGCCATCTCTAATACAACCTCTTTATTTCAGGATAGAGAAGCAATTCAAGTCATGAAGCAATTTGTCTACACTGAAATGACTAGTTAGCACCATTTTCCCTGTAATGGGGACAAAAAAATCCAGTATTGTGGAAGCATTTGTCAGTCAATTAAAGCAAAGATTCTTTAGAAAATGTTATCATTTCTGCCCTTTTAAATCACCTTTTTACTAAATTCCTTACTTAACACTCATAAAATGGATAATCATTCATGGTCATTTAGGCTGAAATATGGTGGCGTGCTCTCTTTGGATCATAAATTACTCTTAGATGATCTGGGATGTCCAGAAGCTCCCATTAAACTTGGTGGAGGGAAGCGTGAATGAATCATTAGTTATTTACTCTTCAGGCAGTTCATTTGTGATAGGAATTCTACTCAGAGTTAAAACATTTTGTTTACTGACTTTTCATGATCATTTCTTGGAAAGCAGTAGTAATTGCATTTGGTGTAAGTGTGGGATGGGAAGGAGAAATAGCAGTGTGATTATATATTTCTGGGAAGAATATTATCTTGGAGGGAACCCAGAAAACTTTTGTTTCCTATCATAAATCTGCTATTTTGAACCACACTGATGTAATTTTTCTTTTTGGAGAGTTTTTTGTTTTTGTTTTTTTTGTTTTTTTTGTGTTTTTTTTTTGCTATGGGGGGCGTGTGCTCACCAGACAGACAGAGAGAGACAGAGAGACAGAAAGCGAGAAATCACCTCCAAGGGGCAATGGCCACGCCGCAATCCCTTCTCCGTTCTCCTCTTGGGATCTTGGGCACGCACGCTCATGCGCCCGGCGTGAGTTTAAGCCACCGGGT
This sequence comes from Tupaia tana, assembly GCA_026018925.1. Taxonomy (NCBI): domain Eukaryota; kingdom Metazoa; phylum Chordata; class Mammalia; order Scandentia; family Tupaiidae; genus Tupaia; species Tupaia tana. The sequence goes on from JAKSZU010000003.1 coordinate 183,484,766, forward strand.
CCGGGACTCGTACCGCGGTCGGCTACGTGGGAGTCTAGCGACATAGCCATTACGCTAACTCCTGGCCCCTAATTTTTCTTTTTAAATGCAACTTCCAATGCTAAATTTTCTTTCAATTAACTAAAAAAATGTAGAAATAATATTTCTGAAATGATTTCTTATTTTAGTGCATTCAGAAATATAAAATATTATTTTTGGTGAGTTTGGTTTTTAATGCTGATATTATTTAAGTTATATACCCACATGGGGAGCCCACAGTAATTTTTATATTAATCTTTACAGATTGAAGTAGTAAATGTTTTTCAAGTTCAAGTTATAGGCTTATTTTATAAAGTGCAGTCCATATTATTTCAAATATATCTATGTGTATAGAGCATATTAATTAAATATTTCTGCTTTATGAGAAACATAGAAAATATGAAGTTTCAAATATAATCAGGGTGAAATTTTGAACTGTTCTTCCAATTGACTTGATTTTTTTTCCCCAGAAAGTAAAGAATGATTAACTGACAATCACCCTAATTTTATCTCTTAAAATTCTGAGAATGAGTCAAAGTTTCCATAAATTAAATGTTGGGAAATCCTGAGGGATATGTATAACACCGTGGAAAACCTTATTAATAAATTAAAGAAATTATGGGGCCAGCAGGTGGAGGGGTGGTTGAGGTGCCGGACTCCCACATGAGAGACCATAGTTCGAGTCTTGGACCTGGTGGTTTGCTTTCTTACTTTTACTGTGTCTCTCTCAGTCTCTCTCTGGTGAACACATGTGCCCTAAAGCAAATTAAGAATAATAATAATAAAATTAAGTAATGAGAAATAAATTGAACTTTTTAAACAAAAATCATTATTTTTTTTTAATGTATAACTGGACCTTATATTTATGGTACTGCAGTAATAATACTGTCCTACATAATCACAGATGTTGCTCTTAATTCAGTTAACTATTACACAGTAATGATTTGTCCTGCACTAGTACTTGATTTATATGACATGGAGGCATCTCAGGTATCAGAACAGCTTTTAAGAAGCATCTTTTGGTCCTTTAATATTTAAACAATTTAGATGAGACAGCCACACTGAATCCTACCCTATAGGAAATTGTTCTTATAAGGCCATCTTCTGTATTAAAGTTCACACTAAAGACTCTGCATAAGTGACAAATATTTTATTATGGGAAATACTTCTTTATTATTTAAGTAGGATAGGTTTAATGACAGAATATTTATGTATCATTCTTGATATTAGCCAGACTATCAATGAAAATAGTTTCAATAATGTGTTTACCTACTCCAAGTTAATGGGCTTTTATATGTACATAAACATGGCATATCGGTTGGGTCCTCCAGGGAACAGATGCTGAAGTGTACTCAGAGGTACAAAAAGCTGTTCAGAGAGAACAATTTTGAGTGATAGAGGAATGAAGCAGGATCCAGTAGGAGACAGTCCTCCAACCACAGTACCAAGCTGATAATCATTTAGCCAGCTCTGTGGAAAGCTCTAGAGCAAAAATTACCCATAAGAGGAGTTCCTGGTTGTGTAGAAATAACCAATCTCTACTTCTGCCCTGCCCCTCTAGACCCCTGCTAAGCATAGTCATTGGTTAGGGGTTGCCCAGGAGAGTATGACTCAGCAAATTCTGAAAGTGTTGAATGTTGAGATTTGTCAACCAACCATACTCCTTGAGGCTGAATAGTAAGTTATTGAAAGGGTCACTAAGTGGCATAAAGCATCTAGCACATATCCATGGCTGCTCCAGTATGCTATATGTTTGCATGCAGATATTATGAATAAATATGTTTGTATACAATATGCCATATATATTCAAATACAGAAAGTTTATATAATTTCAATGTTATCTCAAACTCAGTAGAGCTATAAAGTTAGTACATTTTTCTCAATGGTTTCTGAATCCCATGTTGGGGCATTAGGTAGCGTAGTGGTTAAGGTGCTGAATTCCCATATGGCCAACTGTGGTTCGAGTCCCGAACCTAGCAGCTTGAAAATCATGCTGGGCATGTGTGCGTGCATGCCCAAGATCCCAGGAGAGTGGAGGGAAAGGGATTGTGGTATGTCCATCCTCCAGGGGTGATTTCTCACTTTCCCTCTCACTATTTCTCTCTCTTTGTCTCTCTATGGTGAGTGTGCATGCTTACGGTTTAAAAAAAAAAAAAAAAAAGAATCCTGTGTCAAGATAATTTTAAAGATTGAGCAGTTATCCAGCCAGTGTCGTGTGAAGTTCTGCGTGTGCAGGTGTCTCTTTGATTAATTGTATTACTGCCTTTATAAGATTACTGAATAAATCCTGCACCAATGCAGATTATTTCATGAGCGAGAAAAGCATCTCGTGCCAGGAGCAATTAATGAATTGTGGTAATTAATGTAAAGAACCTGGGGCTAGTTGTAGTGGCCCAGTGGTAACACGACATTCTGTGCCATTGAAGCCATATGGGAAGGTCCTAATCCCAAGGTCTCTCTGCACACACTTGTGCACATGCATGCATGCTCATGATTCTGAGGGCAGCACTGCACCATGAAGTCGCCGTTGGGAGTGTTTCTCTTTGTCTCAGAATGAATAGGTAAATATATAAACATAAAAAAAGAAACTGATATTTACCCAGCTTTAATAGATATTGCTCTCAGTTCCCATAGCTGGATAACAACTTGATACAAAAAAATCACAACTTCTATCTGGAATTATCCTCAATATTTCTATTTTTAAGAATTTTCCATCTAGGGACCATCAGTTGGCGTAATGGCTATGTCACTGCACTCCCAAGTAGCCGACCACGGTTCGAGTCCCAGACCCGGTGGCTTAAACTCATGCCGTGTGCATGTGCATGCGTGCCCAAGATCCCAAGGGGAGAATGAAGGAGAAGGGATCGCAGCATGGCCATCCCTCTGGGGAGTGATTTCTCACTTTCTATCTCTCTGTCTCTCTCTGTTTGTCTGGCGAGCGCACACGCCCTATAGCAAAAACCTCTTAAAAAAAAAAAAAAAGAGGATTAGGCAATATGCATTTTGATACCATAGGTGTCTCTATCCTTAGCAATTTAGTTTAGAATCATTTAAAACTTGTCATTTCCGTAGATGATCTTTTACTGGAGGGAGGTGGTGGTAGAATTTCTGATCTCTGAGTAGAATTTAAGATGTGTTGCTGTGTGAGGACCTTTGCTTATTATCTGTTTAAGTTTTTTTTTTTTTTTTTTTCTGTCTCTTTGTAGTTAATCAAAATAAAACATGCAGCATTTTATGGCCAAAAGAATAATGATAATTACCTTTATGTGGCATTATATTGTATAATTGTTTATTTATTCTGACAATATTTCACACTTTGTAGGGACATAAGTAATCTTGGGTCTCTACTTTATGCTTCCATATCCCCGGAACATATAACAGTGCAAGGCACATTCATTATTCATTGACATCATTATCCAAAATATTCATTGAGTGATTGAATGAATAGATGATAAATGAATGAGGGAAAAACTTAATTATACCTGTGTAACAGCAAGAATTTACCCAGATTTGGGCTTATTATCTATTCCTAGTTAAGACTAAACTGTACTATGATGCAAGAACAATGACCTTTTTTCTAATTAAAAGACTTAGTTTAGTAAGCTATGTTAAAGAGAAAAGATGGTTCTCTAAACTTGGCATGTAATTTCATTAAAAAAAAAATCTTTTAACTGGACATTGATTAAAGTAACTAATTTTTATAGAAATGTCTCCTTCTTTTGCATTTAGGGGTGTTTCAGACAATATAATTTTCAACAAGGTCAACAAGTCTTACACAGTTTTATGTTTGTGTAATCAAGCACATATATTTAGAAATAAACACAAACAGTTCTATTCATGTCTCCCCCAAAGAGAAGAAAGGACAGAGAGATGTGGACTTTGTAGCCGACCTGGTCTGCTGGGCTCTACAGTCAGGCTGGTAATTCTGAAGCATCCCATCAATAAGGCTGAAATTAGTATTGATTTCAGGTTGCCACTTTTCTATTTCTTCTGCATCTGCAGCAGCAATATTGGAGATACTCTTTTTTCCATGTCATCATATCATGGTTCACCAGGCCTACTTCTTCATTTACTATTGAAAGATAGAAGTATAGATCTTTCAATAAATCACTGATATTTTCTCTCAATGATCAATAATTACTGACAGACTGCTTTTCTGGCTAGAAGTTCTGACCTCAAGAAGTCTATAGAATGTCCTTTTTCCAGAACTCAAAACCTAAGCCCTTAGGAGTAAACTGTTGACCATGTATAAGAATGTTTTATGTTTTCAATAAACGGGGATTAAAATATAATAAATGTTTTTGAAATTTAAATTTAAAAATGAATTTTGCAAAAAATCTATATTAACAGCTTGTGTTTTGTACATAAATGCAGTACAATAAAAACTAAATTTTTTTATTTTACTGAGATGGTGATCTCACTTCAGAAGGGAGCCATTAAATAAATTTTCATTGAAAAATAATTTTCATTTAAAAAATTATTAGGTATAAATGGAAAAAAAAATTTCCTGAAGATACTGTTTTAGGAAGAACTTGATCTGATATGATAATTGCATTCACATGCATGCAGTCTGGCAAAATTATTAATATATTTGATTCAAACTTTGAACCATGTGTGAATGTTAGACACTTTTAGAGTAGCTAAGGACAGGAATGGTCTGACAAAATACTAACAATCCAAAAAAAATTTTTTAATTGCCAGAGGACTCAAATGTTCAACAGAACATGACTGAGAGACAGAAACAGAGAAAGTGCCTCCCACTAAGGGTTATGGTTGTGCTGAGCCTGCCTCTGTTTCTCCTCTCATGGGGACCTCACACACACATGCTCACCTGCTTTGTTTTCAAGCTACCAGGCTCAAACCACAGTTGGTCATGTAATCCAGTTTCCTTAACCACTAGCCTGCAGGACCAGCTGATAACAATTCAGATTTAAAAACAAACTTTAACGTTGAAATGAATAACAGATTTTTCAGATGGCTCTCAAATAAAATAACTCAGTTCCAATTCTCGTATTCCATTCTTCAATATATGATCATAGATGTAAGTTTTCTTGTATGCTGCATTTATGCAGTGCTTGGTTCCTAAAGTATAATGTCCTTTCCAAATTTTTTGAAGTACAGCAATACAAATATTTTTTAAGGTTAGAGATTTACTCATTTTACCACCCTTTGCATTGAATTCTAATTAATGCTACTCCTGGGCTGTGCATATCTATAAATAACCAAAATAGATAGCGATGGCACTTTTGAAAGTTAGATGATACATGATATCAAAGATAAGGGGATATCGTGGAAGTTCATATACTAGTTCAGTGCAGTACACACATTTGTTTTTGGGGTAAAACCAAACAGCCTCTATATTAAAATCTGATGGTCATATTATGATCTTATAAGTAGTAAGATTTTATTAATAGGAAACATTCTAAACTACTTTAATCATAAATTTATTCCTAGAATAGAGTGTTTAAAATATTTTTAATTAATACTGAAAGGCAGCCGAAAGACTGAAATTTTAAGAAGGAATAACATGATACAGCTTGAACATTCTAGATCTAAAGATCTAAAATCCAGATATTTTTGAGCACCAACATGATGTCACAAATTTACACCTGACCTCATATGACTGGTCATACTCAGAGTACTGCAATAAAAAAATAGCATACCAAGTTGCCTCCGGCTATGTGTATAAGGTGTATAAGAAACACAAATGAATTTCATTTTCAGATTGAATCCAAAATATCTCATTATATATATGCAAATACTGCAAAATCTGAAAAAATCTAAAATCCTAAATACTTTGATCTCAAGCATTTTGGATAAGGAATTTTCAACTTGTATGCTCTCCTTAATGTGATAATTTACTAAATGTGTGTTATATATTGTATGAGGTTGTGTTTATAAATATGTTTATAAAATGTATGAGCTTTATAATATTTTTTGAGAGTTGTTTTTGTTTTTTTTTTTTTTTTTTGCTATAGGCCACATGTGCTGGCCAGAAAGACAGAGACAGAGAGACAAAAAGCAAGAAATCACCCCCCAGGGGGGACGGCCACGCCACAGTCCCTTCTCCTCCATTCTCCTCTCGGTATCCTGGGCACGCACGCACATGTGCCTGGCGTGAGTTTAAGCCACAGAGTCCAAGATTCAAACCATGGTTGACTACATGGGAGTCCAGCGACATAGCCATTATGCCAACTGCTGGTCCTGAGCTTTATAACATTTTTAACAGTATTATATTTTCTAAAGTTTGTGGCAATGTAATACTAAGACACAAATCAATGGTACAGTTGAAGTCTTACTCTATATTTGAGTGAAAAAAATTACTTTAAGTTGATTTTAGCTCTCTTAGATAAATTGCCTTGGGCTTAATCAAATGTATTCATTTTATACAATTTACATAGGAACAATTTGAATGTAAAATTGCATTTTCCAATTTCTGAACAGAAGTTACATCACAGCATTTTCTTATTTTAAATTTGACACTTAAATAAAATTGGAAAAGAAGCTAGTGTCCTAAATAGCTTTTTATTTGTTTTGATGGAAGACAACTTTGACCTTGGCAGAAATATAGGAAATGTTATTGAGCATTTGCTGGGTGCTAGAAGTCAGAGACTGATGGAGTGGGAGACTGAAGGAACCAGAATATGGTTACTTTCTTTCAGTAACTGAATAGATTACTGTAAGTGTGCATGAAAATAGAGGAACAAAGTGTTTTGGTTTTCCTAAAGGGTTCAGAGAATCCTTCCAGCATGAGAGGCAGCCAAAAGGACTTCATGAAAGAGGACTCATTCAGTATGAGCCAGTTTCAAATTTTGGTACTGGGATTTCGAACACATCAAGTAGTTAAGGAGACTTACAGTATAGAAAGTTAAAATTCTTTACCGATGAACATTTCCAGACTGAACCTGTTAAACGGAAAGACTGAAAAATGATCAAGTTGGGAACTAAATATAATGAAAATCTTAGATGCTTTGCTAAGATTAACTTTTAGTTTTAGTCTATAGTATTATAATTCTTAAAGTAGAATACCACATGAATGTATTATAATCTGATATTTCCAAACAACAAGATTGCTTTTTCATGTTGTGACAATCATAAAAAGATAATAAAACAAGAAAGCAAATTCTTACAACAGGTAGTTATCAAATATGTCAGGTCAAGAAAATCCATTTTTTAAAACAAAGATAGTATGTAAGTAGTGATTTGTGCTAATTATCAAATGAAAATTAAGAGTTAAGCCACAGAATTCAAATTTAATACCTGCATGAATGTTCCTATTTTGTATGATTATTGAAAGTACATTATCATAAATCCACTGCTGTCAAAACAGAATTTGGTATAAAATTTAAATAACATTATGTTTTTATCCCTTAAGCTAATAATAGATTACAGTTACTGCACTCCACAGTTTTCTGCAGAAAGAAAGGCAAAGGGAGAGGGAAGGAAGGGAAATTACCCAGTCTTTTTAACTCTTCCAGTTGGTTACTTTTATAGCCCTCCCTCCCACTTTTCTTTGGTTCCCTTTCTTTTGGTTCCATTTCAGCCCCTGGCTGTTCTTTTCCTTGCTATTGTGACATCAGACCTCTGCTGAAGTAAAATCAGCAGAAATCCTGAATTTCAGTCTGTCCAAATCTCACAGACTTCCTATCCCTCCCATCTGTATACTTAGTATCCCCACTATTTCCTTCTTTCTCTTTTACAATCTTTACAGATCATTTTGTTTTATTTTGCATTTCTTTTCATGTTTTAAGATATTATTCCAATGTACCTTTCTTTGAAGTTCTGTATTTCAAAGAAAGGTTGAGGCAGTTTTTGACAGTTGCAAGATACAGAGAAATAAAAAGGAGCGTAAAATAGTACTTCGAGGGTTTTTCTGGTTTCATTCTGAAAGTTTTGAAGCATATGCTCTCATTTTTCTCAGTCACCTCTGCCACCGGCCTTGTCTAAAGGGTTGAGAATATTGATATTTTTTTTCTTTTTCAGTGTAAGAATGGAAACAAAAAATGTACTGTTTAAATAAGAATGTCCTGGGGCACCAGCAGATGGTGTCATGGTTTGTCGCTGGACTCCCAAGTAGGTGGCCATGATTTAAATCTTGGACCCGGCAACTTAAAAAACTCACACCAGGTGTGCGTGCATGCATGCCCAAATCCCATCAGGAGAATGGAGGAGAAGGGATTGTGGTGTGGCCATCCCCCCTGGGGCATGATTTCTTGCTTTCTGTCCTCTGTGTCTCTCTGGCGATCACACGCACACTTTAGCAAAAATCTCTCTAAAAAAACATGTTAAGAAAATTCTGATTATAAATATACTGGGTCTTTTCTACTTTTTGTCCTTAAATGTGACCGTTTTGTTTTGTGTTCCAGAAAGAAAAGATGAAGAGTTAAATATTTTGTAATTTTGTGTGAGAGGTACTGTAGCAACACTTTGGAGACCAGTTAACCAATCTGAGGTCAAAGTAAAAGATGTGTCTCTTACAGAGCCCTGGGACCTGTTCTTTAAATCTCCAACACCGGCCAGCTGGTGGCTCAGTTTCATCTTCCATCTCACCATTAGCGTGAATTAAATGCATGAAATACAGTAACAAAGCTAAATATACAGCAGTTATTGAATATCATGAAGAAATGTATTCTAATTTGTAAGCTCAATGATTCTTCTTTACACAACTCTAATCATTTTAGCTTATAGATATTAAAAGACTCCATAAAGTTGAGCCATTAAAATGTCTTGAACCATTATCTCAGTACTTCTTTTATGTTATAATTTTACCTCTCTCTGAGTATTTATTTTTTAGAACAGAGACATATTTTTGAAACCATTTGCTTTTCTTAGTATTTATGGATCCTACTAGATTCTGCAGTGAAGTAGTATTCAATAGCTTGTTATACATTTACAACTGATATTCTGTTAAAAACATTTAAGTGATTAGTATTTTAATAGAAAGTTTGGTGATCCAAGAATATAAAAGATTATGATTCCCTGTTCAGTGAATTAGAGGAAAGACTGAAGAATTTTTTCCCAACACTAGAACTCTTTTTAGGATTGTAGAACAATTTAGTGAATTGGAATTGGTCAAGTCTTTTTGGATACTGGAAATATAAATATGAATAAAGTAAGACTAACTAGCATTCATTAGTAGATTATTTTATAAGAATAATATGACCTTGCAAGTAATTCTTACTGTTAATTGTAACAACTGTCCATCAAATACCCTATCTTCTATCATAGTCCTTATCCTACTTGTAGCATATTCTAAAAATTATTTGAATTTCAACTGAGGAATTCCTTTTCTCGAGGAAGGACAAACAAATAACAAGGCCAGTGATATGTGTATTAGGGAAGTATATATTTGATTATTCAATAATTGAGATATTAACAGTTAATTTATTTCTTCAGGTATTTTAAAATTTAGGTTATCCAAAGGATAATATAGCTATTATTAAAGTCAAAAAAGAAGATGAAAACTGTGTCCTTAAGGGACATTTATAACGTGCCAGGCAGAATTTGAGCAAATGTCTCATGACTGTTCAGTGGGTTTACTGTTTCTTAGATGGACATATTGTCTGTTTCACACAAATACTCCCACCCAGCCACCCAAATGACTATTGATAGAACACAGGACTTTAATAATACAATTTGTTTCCAGGCAGCAAATAACTTTACTTAGGCCTGCAAAGTTATATTTAAAATACTTCTTTTGTTTGTAATTCTCTACAAGTCAAATCTTATGAAATTTTCTTGATTCTCTGTGTGATATTTTTGTGTGGCATAATAACAAATTTCCTTTTTTAAAATTAGAAATATTAATTTAAATAGAAATAGGGTCTTTATAAAAGAAAATAAACATTTGGGTCACTATACATTTTTTTCAGAGCCTATTCAAATCATCACTGTATTGCCCTCTAAAAAGAACCCATCGTATGACAAATTAACAATACACAATCTAGAATATTAAGTAAATTCTTACATGTGTTTTCTACCACCTTGCTCTCTTTCATTCTCTCCAAGTTATCTAGATACTCATGAATGTGTTTGGGTAAGCACCATTATATGTGGTTTCTCATAAATTAAGACAGCAGTATATGTTTGCTATACTCCCCAGCAGAAGCAAAAACATTTATTTATTAGTTTATAAAATAAAGTAAAAATTCTTTGTATTATTTAAAACCAAAATACCAAAAGCTTATTCCAAACTGAATTCTAGAGTTTTTTGTATTTAGTCTGAGGGTTGAATTCCCATAGATATTTTGTTTTATTTTCCCCTTCAAAGAATTCTTTGAGAAGAGAAAATGATCTATGATGCACTTTAACTCCAATCTCTTTGGGTGACACTGAATAGTATAGATGAAGGGTGTGTGTATGTGCGTGCACATGTGTGTGTGCATCGAGATAGAAAAATATTTCAATTTAGATATTATGATGAAGCCATCCTCAACTCATGCAAGAATTCTTGATATAAACTATTTTCTAGTTGCATCATCAAAGATATTTACGTGGAATAAATTTATTTTTTTTTCACTTCAAGTCTCTCATTGAAACTGTTAATGATGCTTACTGCTGGTTTCAGTAAGTATTTGTTCATGTCTCCTGGGACAACTTAATTTTCACATTTTTATTCAGTTGTGTCAGAGTTTTATGTACATTGAGACCAAGAGGATTTCATTTTGGATGATTTCTTTATGAGGACATCATAGCATTTTTATTAGATTTCCTTATTCAGGCATAAAAGGTAGTTAGTGAAAGTAAACATGTAAATAAGCATTGATATTTTTCATTATGTTTACAATAAGAATATCAGCAAAGTTGTCATTGCTCATATTTTACTTTTAGTAAATATGCTTAGCAAACTTAACCATTTTAAGTATTTAATTTTCACTTTAAACATTCATATATAAAATATATCTTTCTTGATTAATAAATGATGAGCCATTGGCTATAATTAATAATTATTAATTATAATTAAGAATTAATACATAGGTATTAGGATGTCACAGCAGACTAAAGAAGGAGCACATACCATCACATCCAGGATGATAGACTGGATAAAACTCTGTTGCATAAAGATGAGCCCTTTTGTGCTACCTTGCAAGGTTGCTATAGTTACAGAGTGTTGCTTTATGGGAATTTCACTTTTCTTAGTAATATTAGATACTGAGCCCAAAGTCTCATTTTACATTCTTCTTAAATCTCTTCTTTGAAAATAACCTCCTTTGTAAGAGATTCTGAATTATTTTTATGACTTCTCTTTTTCTTGCTTCCACAAATAATTTTCATTAAAGCAGAAGACACAATCATGGAGCATATGTTTTCCTTCCAGACATCGAAAATGGGACAGAATTCTTGGGCCCCTTTACCCACCAATTGCTGTTTTTTGCTTTGTAGAAAACAACATAGTGTTATATTTTTAAGAAGGCAATATGTTCTCTACTGGTAGCTCCATTTAGCAATACTATTAAAACCCTTGAGGTTTATATCTGTGATAGCAACTTAGTTTAAAGCAGAACTGTATATACCTATGAGATTCAAACTGCCAGAGTCTCCAGTTTCTATGAAATATTGCTACAGTTTCATTAAAATATAATATCATCTTGGAAAACATAGCTGAGATTAACCTCCTAAAAAGTCGTAATGTGGAACATTGAGACCTCAAGACATGAATACATATTCTCCAATAATACATCTACTCTAATTTCTACTCATGTATATTGAGAAATAAGAAAGGTCTTCTCTGCATTTATGGTATTCGTGGTTCTTTTGGGATAAAAGAATAAATGTGTACCTTTTCTGGATACTGAATCAAGTGGTAGTACTAACCCTACCACAACAGTCATATATTTTGAATAGTATTCTAACCTCCTTGTGTTGCCTACAATACTACAATACTGCAGATTCCTCTTGGGAAGCATTATGTTTTCACCATCTTCAGATTTCTCCATTAAGTCTGGCTAGGTTTCTAATACTCAGAATGTGCTCAAAAGAATTTTAACACATAGTGAACAAAACAATGAGCTAAAAGTCTTTGAGCTACATATGATAAAAATGTTATTGTTATGATTAATAATTAACATACATTGAGTGAAAATATACCAGTGTTATCTTGTTGAATTACTTAATCCACAATTACTTTGTAGGGTAGATTCTATATTATACGTGTACATACACATAGGACACTAAAGTCTTTTTTTTTGAGGAGACTTTGGCTATAGGGCATGTGTACTCACCAAAGAGACAGAAAGCAAGAAATCACCCCACAGGGAGGATGGCCATGCTGCAGACCCTTCTTAATTCATCCCTTGGGATTTGGGGCATGTACACACATGTGCCCAGCATGAGTTTTGAGCTGCCAGGTCCAGGACTCAGACCGGGATCTGCCAAGTGGGAGTCCTGCAACGTAACCCCTACGCAATCTGCTGGTCCTGAAACTGAAGTTAAGAGAAATTAAATAGTTTTTCAAAATCACAATGAATAAAGTTAGAGATTATAATAATAATTGTGCTGAAGTGGCTGAAAAAGAATTTGTCCTATTACCTAAAATAGAATCTCATAAAGGGTAATATAAAATAAGTTACATACACAGATTTTTATAATTGTGGTAACAAACTGCATTTTGAATTGTGATAAATAAAATATAAAACAAAGAGTTGATGACAGCAAAATGGAGCTCCAAGCCCAAATTCCCTCACAAAAACATCAAAATGTCTGAAGAAACTTTCAGAACCAAATTTTCCCAAACTCTGGAAAAGTCAAAGCTGTACAGCAACTACATGAATTTTGAGGTAGGAATGTAAAAGTGGTCAAAATAAAGATAAAATTAATGTTGCACACTTTAAATTGAGTGATAAGAAGTATGATAATCTCAACCAATGCAGGAAAGGCATGTGACAAAATCCAATACCCTTTCATGACAAAAATACTCAGACAATTAGGAAAAGAAATATAAGAGGCATTTATGGAAAAAAAAAATACAATCAACATCACATTCAATGGTGAAAAACTGAAAGCTTTCCATCTAAGATCAGGAATAAGATAAGAATGCTCAATTTAAAAAAATGTGATTGAGGGAACAGCAGTTGGCCTAACGGCTATGTCTCTGTACTCCCATGGAGTTGACTGCAGTTTGAGTCCCAGACATAGTGGCTTAAAATCACGCCAGGTGCATGTGCGTGCATGCTAAAATCCCAAGAGGAGAATAGAGATAGAGGAGAAGGGATTGCAGTGTGGCCATCCCTTTATGGAGGGCAATTTCTTGCTTTCTGTCTCTCTGTCTCTCTCTTTCTGGTGAGTGCATGCACCCTATAGCACAAACAAATTATGTGTGTGTGTGTGTGTGTATATATATATATATATATATATATATATATATACACACACACACATATATATATATACACACACACACACATATATATATACACACACACACACACACACACACACATACATATATATATAAATATAATTGAGCATGCACATGTTAGAGATGGAAAATGAAGAGAGAGCAAAGTGATTTCCACAGTAGTCAGTCATGCCATGATCCACTGCCCCAGTCTCCAGCTCCTCAGAATCTTAGGCATGCTTGTAAGCAGCTGGCATATTTTTAGACTGACCAGACCTGGGGCTTGAACAGTAGCCAGTAGGTGCCTTTTAGTTCTGCAGTCCAGTACGCACGTCCTGCACCCTAGAGGGTGGGCCAAGAATGCCCACTTTCACCACTGCCACTTATCAATTTACCAAAAAGGCTGCCAGAGCAATTAGAAAAAGAAAGGGGGGGAGGGCATCTGAATTAGAAAGAATAAGTAAGCTTATTGAAGTTCACAGACAATATGAATTTATATATAGAAAATCCCAAAGAATCCATAAAAAAGCTACAACAAACTTAGAACCTCAAGGCATGAATACATATTCCCCCAATGATATACCTAGTCTAGTTTCCCATCTTCCTATATCTCCACTCTTCATACACATTTCCTACCTCACCCCACATATAAGTTAACTCAAAATTGCTTAGTGGCCAAAATATAAGAGTAAATTAATCATCAAAGTCATAGGGTACCACATCAGCACACAAAAATAATTCGTGTTTTTTTATATTTTGCTGTTAGCAGCTGGCGTGGTGGTTGGTTGGGGGCGCTGGACTCTCGTATGGCTGACTGCGGTTTGGGTCCTGGAACTGCTGGCTTGCTTTCTTACTTTCCCTCTCTATTGCTCTGTCCTTCTCTGGTTAAATTAATATAAATAAATAAAGTTTAATAAAATAACTCTTTAAAGAAAAGAAAAATCTAAAAAAATTAATGTGATTAAAATAACATTTCAAAAATTATATAGTAATAAATTTAACCAATAAGTCAAAGGCTTATGTACTGAAAACCACAAACCAAGAGTGAAACCATAAAAATCTAGATAAATGGAAAGACCTCCTACATTCTTGCATAGGAAGCCTTAATGTCATTAAGCTGGCAGTGCTACTCAAAGGAATCCATAGATTCAACATAGTCGTTATCAAAATATCAAAAGCATTTCTTTTCCCAAAATGGAGAAGTTTGAGCCAATAGATGGCATGGTGCTTGGTTGCTGGACTTCCCCCAACTGAATGTGGCTTAAGTCCCAGACCTGGTGGCTTGGGAGTCACACATGATGTGTGTGCCTGCATGCCCAAGATCCTGAGAGGAGAATGGAAGAAAGGGGATTGCAACGTGACTGCCCCCCATCCCCATCAGGGGATAATTTCTCACTTTCCTTCTCCATCTCTCTCCCCTTGAGTGCTCACACCCTACAGCAAAACTCTGGAGGAAAAAAAAAAAAAAAAAAGGAATAAAATAACCCTATCTTTAAATTTCTACAAAACTACAATAATTCAAACAGTGTGATACTGGCATAATGCTAGACATCTAAGCCCCTGAAATATAATTTAAAGTTTAGAAATACAAATACACCTAATCATCTATAACCAATTGACATTTGACAAGAATACCAAGAGGATTTAATGGAGAAAGTACAGTCTCTTCAAAAGTGGTGCTGGCATAACTGTATATATAAAAGAGTGAGGTATAGAATTCCTACCTTAGACTACATACAAGAGTTAACTCAACATTGATTAATGGCAAAGACATAGAACTAAAATCCTTAAACAGAAGAAAACAGACTGCATTTTCATGACCTTGAATTTGGTGATGGATTCTTGTATTTGACACCTAAAATATGAGCAACAGAAGAAAGTAAGTAAATTGGACTTTATCAAAATTACAACTTTTGTGCGTCAAAGGACATTATAAAAAAAGTGAAAGGACACCCTATAGAATGGGAGACAATATTTGTAAATCATATATTCAAGTTTTATTATTCAGAATATATAGAGAACTCCTAAAACTCAGCAACACAAATGCAAACAGAGATGGGCAAAGGACTAACATGGACAGTTCCCCAAAGATGACATGCAAATGACTAATAAGCTTGTGATAAGATGTTCAGTAAAATTTTGTTTACCTTAGGGGAAGGGAAACCAAAATTGCCCTGAAATAGAATTTACACCTGTTAGGATGTCTGTAGTAAAATAATGGGAAATAACAAGTGTTGAAAAGTTGTAGAGAAATTGGAACCATCATATCTTGCTTATGAGAAAATTAAATTGTTCAACAGCTTTTGAAAAATGGTGGAGTTTGGCAGTGGTAGGACAGTTTGATGAAAAAAGAGTCCACTTACATGTAATAGCTATAGAATAGGCAAGTTCATAGGGCCGGCAGGTGGTGTGGTGGTTGGGGGCATTGGACTCCCATATGGCTGACCACGGTTTGAGTCCTGGACCTGGCGGCTTATTTTTTCACTACCTCCTGCCCCTCTCTGGTCAAAGTTAAGTTAACTAACTAATTTATTTATTTATTAAAAATAGGCAAATGCACAGTGTCATAAAGTAGTTTAGAAATTACCAGTGGTGATAAGAGGTAGAGTTAATGAGAGTTACTTTTTCATTGTTGCATAGTTTTTGTTTGAAGTGATTAAATGTTTTGGTTGTAGGTAGTGATGAAAGTAACCTTGCGAATGTAATTAATCTCACTAAACCGTACACTTATAAATGGGTAAAATGGAACATTTTGTTTAATGTATTTTACCACAGTAACTTTTAAAAAGTAAAATAAATACACATAAGAAGTGAATTGCAGTATGAGTAAAATTGATGCCTGCACAAATTTTTATTTTTAAAGCCACTTATAAAAGTGTTTCTTACTTAAAATTCTAAAAATATACATAATTATTGAAAGAAAAAGTGTCCTCTTCCCTCATATGCCTTTTGTCAAAACTCTGTACTTTTACCTTCCAAATTATTTACTAAGGATATAATACACACACACACACACACACACACACACACACCATACACGTTTATTTTAATTAAGCGATGTCATATAGTATATACACTGTTCTGAAACATGCATTTTCTCACTTAATTATCATCAATAAATATCTGAAAGTGTCTTCTTAGAAAGATTTACCATATCCAAGTACAATGAGAGAGACTTCAATTTAGGATAATATGGAAGTTTCACAGTTTAACACACCCATTAAGTCTTTGACAGAGGAGTAGGATGTACTTACTTGTTGAAAGTAGTGACATAACCTTCCCATGTGTCTTCCACCACACTTATAGTGATCCCCAATTCATCCTCTTCCAAATTAAGCTCATTCTCCATTTGTTTTGTTTTGTTTTAAATTGACACATTGAGGGTGACTGATGTTTTCCAATTTACACTCTTTTGGGAATGACATCCCAACTGAAGATTTCATTATCATTTTAATTGACATACAATAGTTGTACATATTTTTGGGGTAAAGTGTGATTTTTTTTTTTGGAGAGGTTTTTTGCTATAGGGCGCGTGCGCTCGCCAGACAGACAGAGAGAAACAGAGATATAGAAAGCGAGAAATCGCCCCACCAGGGGGGATGGCCATGCCGCAATCCCTTCTCCTCCATTCTCCTCTCGGGATCTTGGGCACGCACGCACACGCGCCTGGCGTGAGTTTAACCCACCAGGTCCGGGACTCGAACCACGGTCGACTACATGGCAGTCCAGCGACATAGCCATTACACTAACTGCTGGTCCCAAGTGTGATTTTTTTAATACATAGATATAATGCATACTTATCAAAACAAGGCAATGAAAATATCCACCATCTAAAACATTTTACTTTATGTTGTGAATTTTAAAAATACTTTCCTCTAGCTCTTTTAAATATTCTTTAGAGCTGAGTCAGGGATACAGCAGTCTTCTTCCCTGTGTATGTGAAGCCGTGTTCAGCTAGTGTACATTGCAGATTTGAACTTCAGTTGGTGCTACCTGGATGTACTACTGAGACTCTCTGAAAAGATCCTTGGATGCTTCAAGTGTATTTATTTATCTTGAGAATTCATCATCACAAATTGTAAGATGCTCATATTTGATGTTACAACATCTAAAATGTCTTGAAATCCTTCACTCTCCCAAATGGGAACTTTGGAAATATTTCTTACATTGATGGGATCTTGTAACATTTTGCAGCCCATGATCAAATCTAATTTAGGATACATTTTCTACAACATGTTTTCTTCTGTCAGGTAATCTGTGAAACAAATATTTATTAAACATTTACTCTATGGCAGTACTAATTTAAGATTGACACGTAAGAAATTAAGTAATACTAAAAATATCATGGAATTACTATCCATGCTTTTGGGGAAATTGTTACTTAATAGATACTTCTGGCAGTAAATGTTGCAGGTGGAAAAAGATGGGTCTCCGATACGCTAACATTTGTGGTAAAGCCAAACCGATCATCTTACCTAAAAGTTCTTTTTCACTTAATTTCTATTTTTATTGGTCACAGAGAAAAGCAAAATCTAATCACTAGAAATAAAGCTAGATGTTTGGGGAACTAAACAAAGTTGGGTTTTTTATTTTTTTATTTATGCAGTTTCTTTTTTTGATCATTGTATTAGGATCATTTCTAGAGTTTTAGATTTTTGACTAACTCAGGAGATTGTTTATCTGCAGTTTAATACATTTCACAAATTTATTCTAGGAGAGATGAAGAAACACTAATTATCTATTAGATTTGTCATCTAGCCATAATTCTACAAAACTAAATGACATATTTTTATTAGAATTGACAATACAATTTGCTCACAATATGAACTCTGAATAACAGAAGTGGATTTACTTAGAAGGCCTTTTATCAAGATTATTTTAATTCTTCATTTAGGTACTTTAAAATATATGTTGGCATATAAAAGTTTGGATTGTTAGAAATAATTATTGAGTTAATATCAACAGGATTTTTTTTAAGAGAGATTTTTGTTATAGGGCACATGCGCTCTCTGGAGAGACAGAGACAGAAAGCAAGAAATTCCCCCCTCCCCAGGGGGAATGACCATGCCACCATTTCTTTTCCTCCATTCTCCTCTTAGGATTTTGGGAGTGCACACACATGGGCATGAGGTTTAAACCACTGGGTCCGGGACTTGAACAAACCACAGCCAACTACTTGGGAGTCTAGCTACAACCATTACGCCATCTGCTGGTCCCATTAATGAATTTTTGATTGATAAATTGTTGAGAGAGATAACAATTAGTACATAATATGTCCATTTTTATTTATTGCTCAAAGTAGTCATCCGAGTTAACTTTTCTTAGTGCTTTTCTTTGAAAAAAATGTTATAACTTTTTGACTTCCAAATCCTTGCTTACCACAGAAACTTGTTCAAAAGATTAATTTATTTCTTCATAAGTTTTTAAAACTTTATATTTTTGTGTTTGCCATTCTTAACTTTTATTGAAATATACTGTGCATAAAGAAAAGTGCACCTATTGGGCCAGCTGGTGGCACAGTAGTTAACAGCTAGATTTTACATGGCCAACTTTGCAGTTTGAATCCTGACGAAGCAGCTTGGAAAAGCATGCTGGACATGTGTATGTGCTTGCCCAAAGTCCCAGGAGGAGCACAGAGCAGAAGGGATTGTGGCATGGCCATCCTCCCATGGGGGCAGGTGGGGGATGATTTCTTATTTTCTCTCTTTCTCTTTCTCTATCTGGCAAGGTCACATGCCCTATAGCGCAACTAAAGAAAATAAAGGAAAAGGAAAAGTTAGCCTATCATAAGAATACAGTTTGGTGAATTTTCATAAACTTATTTCACACATGTATTCAGCAAGAAGCAGAACACAACTAGCACCCGGAAATATGTCTTCCATGAGCTCTCTCCTTGGCTGTACACAGTTCATCCCTAAAAATAACCAACATCCCAACCTCTGAGTTTTGCCTGATTCTGTACTTTGTAAAAAAATGCAATCATCACAGAATGTAAACTTGAGCGGCTGGATACTTGCATTCAGTGTTATGTTTATACATGGTCTTTGGCACTGCGATTGCAGTATACTATTCCATGGTTTAGCTAAATCACTCTATGTGTTCACTGTCATCATTAGAGAGTATCTAGTTTGGGATTATAATGAATAGTGCTACTATGGACATTGTAGTAAATGTCTTATTATCATCATTTTCCTATCTGTATTTGCCTAAAGTCTGAGGCCATAGGATATACAGATGGTCAGTTTAGTAAATATTGCCAATTTCCCAGGCAGTTCTATTAATTTACACTACCACAAAGGGCATGAGGGTTTTTGTTGCTGCACATTATTGTAGTCATTCATTATTACTTGGTTTTTTTTTTGTTGTTGTTGTTTTTTGTTGTTTTTTTTTTTTTTTTTTTTTTTTTTTTTTTTTTTTTTTTTTTGCGAGGTTTTTGCTATAGGGCGCATGTGCTCGCCAGACAGACAGAGAGAGACAGAGAGACAGAAAGCAGGAAATCACCCCCCAGGGGGGATGGCCACGCTGCAATCCCTTCTCCTCCATTCTCTTCTCAGGATCTTGGGCACGCACGCACACGCGCCCGGTGTGAGTTTAAGCCACCGGGTCCGGGACTCGAACCGTGGTCGACTACATGGGAGTCCAGTGACATAGCCATTACGCTAACTGCTGGTCCCACTCATTATTACTTAATAACACAAAATATTATTCAAAATATGAAATCTCCATGAACTCTTAGAAATTCCAACTTTTTGTTCCCAAATTGCAAAGATTATTTGTTAAGTATTTGGGACATTACTTAAGCTGGCAATAACGCTGTAAGTATATACGGGTTCTTTAACTTCATAGTATATGACTTTGGGTTCCATCTCTATTTTTAAGACCCAGTACCTGTAAAGGCTTTTATGGTTTGCTACTTCTATCCTGGTGTTATAGAAATAATTTGTACCAGTGCCTGATGAACATGGTTTAATTACTAGCATGCCATTTACCAGCTACTTCACTTTGGCCATTACATAAGTCCTCTAAACCATAGTTTCTTCAACTAAAATACTGAAAGCAGTACATTAAGCAAGAGATAAGGTGTAAAAAAATGCCTGACAAATAGTAGAAACATCATAAATGAATTTATTTGTACTTTTAAAATTTTACCAGATCAGCAGTTGAAAAAACAAACATAAAAATAATGATCTTAAATTTGCCACATCTGTGACTGCTGTTCATATTAAAATACTACCAGATAGTTTACTTGAAGAAAATAAATATGTAAGTGAATATCTGCTTAATGCTGAGAAATTGATTTTTGATATGCTAGACAGTATGAACTAATTCAGAGTTTAGAAATTCATAAATACCATTTTTAAGATTTTAAAATTTTCCTTTAAAAATAATATGTTTTGAATAATACATGCTTTTGATGGCTGTTTTATTGTGAAGGGGGTACATGTTTCAAGAATTTGTTGCAGCATCTGAATCATAATTTTCTGGTGAAAAGCATTACCCTTTAGTGTAATTTCATGCATTTTTAACTACATGCATTTTCATCATCATTATTATTGCGATTATTAGCACCTGGGTGAAAAGCTCGCTTACATAAATCAGAGTCCATCATCTGATTCTACTCTCTCACCAACCTATTTGTTCTTATCTAGTCTCCATTTTTCATAATTCAGAAGTATTGGTGATAGGAAGGAAAACTCCATATATCCTTTCTTACAAATTTAGTAGTCGTTCATTATCTTTTTCCTCTAGAACTCTTATTAGCACTATGAGAAAAAAGACCTTTGATTATTTTGTATAGGAAAGGTAGAAATTGCCAGCCAAAATAAAAGAAAATGCATATTCAGAGAATGCATAGGTGAGTATCATCCACTTCATTAGAAACATGATTTATTTATTTATCGTGTTTCTTTAGGAAAAAGGGAGAAATGTATATATCTTGCAGCAAAATTTATTAGAGGTAAATGCTCTTTAGAGAGATTTTTGCCATAGGTTGTGTGTGTTCACTGGAGAGACAGAGAGATGGAAAGTGAGAAGTCACCTCCCAGGAGGAATGGCCACAGTGCAATCCCTTCTTCATTCTTCTCTCAGAATTTTGGGCACACATGCATATGTGTCTGTTGTGAGTTTTAAGCCACTGGATCCAGTACTCAAACCACAGATCGACTACATGGGAGTCCAGTGGTGTAACCATTATGCCACCTGCTTGTCTCAAATGTTCTTTACTATTTTTTAAAAAATTTTGTTATAGAGCATTTATGTGCACTCACCAAAGACAGAGACAGAGAGAGCAAAATTGAGAAAGCACCCCCCAGGGTGATGGTCACAGTGCAATTCTTTTGCCTCCATTTTCTTGTAATTTGAGGTACACACACACACACACACACACTCTAGTGTGTTTTTCAAGCTGCTTGGTCTGAGACTTGAACTGCATACTTGGCCAGCCTGGGGTTCAGCTGTATTAACCACCACAATATTGCTGGCCCTGTTGTTTGCTTTTTATGGGCAAAGGGGGGATAGATTAT
Organism: Tupaia tana; assembly: GCA_026018925.1. NCBI lineage: Eukaryota > Metazoa > Chordata > Mammalia > Scandentia > Tupaiidae > Tupaia > Tupaia tana. The sequence goes on from JAKSZU010000003.1 coordinate 183,506,642, forward strand.
TGTAGGAAACAGAAAATGAAATTTCCAGAAAATGTGTAATGCTAGAGTACTTATCTATTCGTCTGGGATATTAAAGAATTCTGCTTTTGAGCAGAGAGGACAATTAAATTGCAAATCTTTTAGAAAAAAACATGTTCTTGGGACCAGTAGTTGGTGTAATGGCTATGTTGCTGGACTCCCATGTAGTCAACTACAGTTCGAGTCCTGGACAAGGTGGCTTAAACTCACACCGGGCGCGTGTGCGTTTGTGCCCAAGATCCCAAGGAGAAGGGATTGTGGTGTGGCCATACCCCTTTGGGGGGTGATTTCTTGCTTCCTGTCTCTCTCTGTCTTTCTGGCGAGCACACTTACCCTATAGCAAAAACCTCGAAGAAGAAGAAGAGGAAGAAGAGGAAGAGGAGGAAGAGGAAGAAGAAGAAGACATGTTATTTTTGCTCATTCTCAGATAATGTAGATAAGTTCATCTGAATCCAGTTTTGAACTTGATTTAATAAATTTATTGTTAATATGATTCACTTGGTAAGATGCTGTTACTTACTTTATAGTTACTGGGTTGTCGGAAAAGTCACGATGCACTTTTTTGCATAGAAAAATGGAAAAAAAAAATATGTCACAACTTTTCCAACAGTCCAACATTTCTCTTATCTGAGTTACACTTCATCACTTAGCTGTTTCTTGGCACTGTGAGGCAGCTTGACTCTACGTGTATCTTCTTTAGTCATATTTGTTCCCCAGCTTATAACGAATGTTTAGAGCTTGCTACCTGTGGCAGCTAATGTGTGGTTCGTTCAAGTTTGTACAGTTCCATAGTGATGTGTGTTGTAGTTTATCTTCTTCCTTTAGTAATCTGCAATATTATTTCTAGTACTATAGGCCCAAGTTCCAAAATTGGCAACCACGGTCAAACTGTTTCTTTATGTCTAGGAAGGAAACTGTTATTCTGGAAACAAAACACAGAATGCCTCATTCTTCTGTTAGCCTCAGGTAAATGCTTAACCCTTGGAGGCACAGTTTCTTTTTTTCAATGTGGAAAAACTCAGAAACCATAGTGATGATGAAATGAAAGTGTACCTTTAAAAAGCACTCACTTGTTCCTATTACCCGTTTGATGACTGAGCGCCCACCGCGTCCTACACATTGCTTTATCTGTGGGAGATAACAGTAGTTAGTGGAGTCTATATTAAAACACTTATAAATTATGAAGGTTTGCCAGGTAATACATGATCACTACTCTGGCTAGTCTGTCAATTACCATGATTTGTCTTAGGTGTCGTTAACGCTCTTGATCAACAGAAATGTAATACTGTCTTGACCTTTCAGAATACACATACCCCTGGTTTCAGAGGAGAAACAAAGGGAATGTCTGATCTGGGTGAGTGGAGCTAAGTTTCCTAGAAATCCACAAGTATTGACTATTGTTAGAAAACGCTGAAATTCTAGTATTGTATCTCATTGGTTATTTCAAAGAATAAACAGCAAGGGAAAATCACCAGCTAGTTCCCTTGCTTTTTGGATGTATTGTGAGCAACTCCAAAGACAGTGTTTCTGCTATTCCCATACTTGACTGCAGAACTGGAGCTGAGAGAGCCATTTGTCTCTCTCAGTGTTCTCCACACCCATGGAAATCATTGCCGTTGCTATTACAGAATACAGCACTGGAGGCGTATTTAAACCCATGTTGAAAATGTGTTTTTGTTTCTCTCATAGCCCAATTTGTGTAGACTGCTGAGTGGTAGGATATAGAATGTGTGTGAGGTCAGTCCTAAGTAAGAGGATGCCTCAGTATATCTTTGGAATGCCCCTCTACAACGTTGGACCAAAACACAACCTGACAAGATTCTTTTCCTATAGCAGGTATTTGGATCCACAGATGCCTATAGGCACATGTAAGTTCTTCAGAATAGCAAGAAAAGCTCAGGTGGAAACAAAGAATTCCAATTATGTATTCATCTCTTCACAGAATATACTACAGGCAGAACTGGGAAAGTCTTCTGGCATATAGGTCCCACATGCCCACACCCTTCCCACAGCAATATCAATGCTATTTTAGTTTTATTTATACATTAATAAACTACTTTTCCATAGTTATGTCTGATCTCAGATTATTAAATGATTACAGGAATTTAAAGCATTATGGGAGAAAATAAGAGATCGTATTTGAGATGAATGTTTGTTCAGATCTCCAGAAATTATACTGTTTAAATGAGCGTGCAGCCTTACACACTAACTTCAAGAGAAAAGTAACAATTGCAAATAAACCAGTAAACTCCTCTGGCTTGCTTATAAAAAGATACTTCCAGATATTGTGTTCAATGCTTATAATAGTATTCTCCAGAGACTGAGAAAATACATATGTACATGAGGGTACTTAAGAAAGTTCATAGGAAAAATAGTATGAATATATCAGATTATTTCAATACGAAAAAGTTTTTGAAATCCACGCGTAGTTTTTTTGGTAATACTAATTATTATGGACTTTCTGAATACCTCCAGGGAAGTGTGTTGCATATATAAATGTGTGTGTATGCCCATACGTATGTATGTGTATATATGGAGAGAGAAACAGAGGCGGGGAAAGATATTGTTTGTTTTTAAGAAATTTGCTGATGCAGCTGTGGGAACTGACAAGTCAGAAATTCACTGGGTAAATAATAAACTGAAATTAAGATAAGGGTTGATGTTGCGGTTTTGAGTCTGCAGGCTAGAAACGCTGGCAGATTTTTTTTTTTTTTTTTTTTTTTGGAGAGGTTTTTGCTATAGGGCCCGTGCACTCCCCAGACAGACAGAGAGAGAGACAGAGAGACAGAAAACGAGAAATCACCCCCCAGGGAGGATGGCCATGCCTCAATCCCTTCTCCTCCATTCTCCTCTCGGGATTTTGGGCACACACACACGTGCCCAGCATGAGTTTTAAGCCACCGGGTCCGGGACGTGAACCGTGGTCGACTACATGGGAGTCCAGCGACATAGCCATTACGCTAACTGCTGGTCCCCGCTGGCAGATTTTTTATGCTACAGTCTGGAGGTGGAATCCTTTCTTTGAGAAACCTCAATCTTAGCTCTAAAGGCCGTTAGCTGATTGAATGGGATCTGACCACATTTTGAAGAGTTTTTTCCTTTACATAAAGTGAACTGATTGTAGATATTAATCGCATCTATAGTACTCCTTTATAGCAAACTCTAAATTAGTGTTTGACCTAAGAACTGGTCACCATAGTCTAAGCCAAGTCAACACATAAAATTAACGATTACAGTGCTCTGAAAAACACAAACAAACCCTCACCCACTTTTTAAAATCTAATATTCATAGCACTGTTAAAATGTTTCTTTGTAAATGAGAATCTTTGGGCCAAGCAAAATAAGTGCCTGATGTACTTAGACACTGGCACACATGATTCTGTAAGTTGTTTTGTTTGTTTGTTTGTTTGCTTTTAAGTTTTTAAATTATCTTTTCAACCCCAAAATAACTTGTGAAGGGTTCTCAGGAACAATCTAAACAGCCATACTCTTTATGAGATTCTGGTTGGCTTAAGGTAAATATATACACATGAATGTGCAATTTATTCATCATTCTTAATTAAGTCTTTATAGCTCCATCATTTTAAAGAGCTGGTAGTCTCTGTGATCCCCAGGGCACTAGAATCACAATGTTTGTAAAAAGCCGGTATACCAACCCTATTTGGATTTCCTTTCAGGGGAAAAAAATAGAAATTTGAGTCTACCTCAGATGCTGTAGAGTTGTAGGATACAGAGGGAAGATGGCGGTTGGGGGCCTCTGTGTACCAGTCTCAGCAATTGATCAAAGCAAGTTTTTGACAAATACGAAACTCACTTAGCCTTCTAAAACTTCTGAAGCTGCTTCAGAAGGCCCTCTGTCTTAACAAAAATTAAAAATGTCATTTAATCCCCGGTGGATTCCTGGAGGGCCTAGAAGTGATGAAGACTTTGAAGTGACTAAAAGTAGGCTCTGGTAACACAGAATTTAAACAAAGTATGCATTAATTTTCCCTATTGTTAATTTTTTCCCTGTAGTAACTTTTTATTTCTCTTTATTTTTAGCTATTTATTAAACAATTTTGCTCAGATTTATATAAAAGCAATATATATATATATATATTTTTCCTTTTCACATTCATATGCCTCCTACCTTAAAAAACAGAATCCAGAGAAGCAGGAGAAGTAGATTTTGAAAATAGAATTTACGGGACCAGCAGTTGGTGTAATGGCTATGTCACTGGACTCCCATGTAGTCGACCACAGTTCGAGTCCCAGACCCGGTGACTTAAAATTATGCCGGGCACGTGTGTGCACGTGCCCAAGATCCTGAGAGCAGAATGGAGGAAAAGGGATTGCAATGTGGCCATCACCCCAGGGGGTGAATTCTCACTTTCTGTCTCTCTGTCTCTGTCTTCCTGGCGAGCACATGCTCCCTATACCAAAAACCTCTCAAAAAAAAAAAAAAAAATAGAATTTACAGTCCTAGAAGAATCTTACATTGGAGGTAGAAGAGTAGCTGCTGGTGCGATATCAATTGTTGGAAGTGAAATATGTTAATAATAATTAACATATTGGACTGTCTCTCTGGCTCCATCTCAACTCAGTTGATGACAAGAAAAATAATTCTCCGTTGTTTTTGCTTTTTGTGCTCTGGCCACAGCTCATGGTTTTGCTAATTAACTCTGAGTTATTGGTTACCCTGCACCAAACTTACAGTCATGGCTTTATAAGTTTAACATTATACTGAAGTAGTTCACCAATATATATAACAAACCATATATGCTTATTACCAGTTAAATACTATCAATGCAATATAGTCATCACCTTGTTTTCTTTTTTTTTTTTTTGAGCTTTTTAAAAATTTATTTTTTATTTACTATCATCATAATCTTGTTTATATTACATGGAATTGCATATAACTTTACAGTGTATTACATTGCTTTTTCAAAAGGGAATGCGATGCATGTCAAGTCAGTACCGAGATATTAAAATCCCCACTTCATCATTCAATATATTTTCATTGTTTTTCCCGTTCATTATTATTATTATTCCAATTACTTTTTTAACCAGTCAATCACTATTTCTCATTTTGCTTGTAAAAAGACTTTACCCATCATGAGATACTTCTCAGAGCAATCCAGCTGAAATACTATACATGTCATCATCAACAGGTAATAAGCCATATCTATGTCCCACTAATGTCATGCCTCTCTATTTGTTCTCTTGCTATCTTTCTCTATCCTCTTCTCTTCACCCCCCCCCCCATTCCACAGTCTTATTCTCCTTAAGTATCTTCACTGCTTTTATGTCCTCTAAAATTTTGCTCTCTACCATAAAGTGCGTATAGTCGGTATATATTAAGTGGGTACATACAATATCTTTCTTTCATAACCTGGCTTACTTCACTCAGCAATAGATCCTCCATATCTGACCACTTTCTATCAAACACCAGGGTCTTGTTATTTTTTATGGCTGAGTAGTATTCCATAGAGTATATATGCCACACTTTTCCAATCCATTCATCGGTTTGTGGACATTTAGGTTGGTTCCATGTCTTTGCCATCGTGAATAATGCTGCAATAAACATTGATGTGCAAGCACTTTTCTGACTGAGCGTTCTCCTGTCCTTTGGGTAGATACCCAAAAGTGGGATTGCTGGATCAAATGATAATTCTATTTGTAGATCTTAGAGAAACCTCCATATTGTTCTCCACAGTGGCTGATCCAGTTTACATTCCCACCAACAGTGTAGGAGAGTTCCCTTTTCACCACATCCCCGCCAACATTTATCACTTTTTATATTCTTAATCTTTGCCATTCTGACAGGGGCTATCACCTTGTTTTTGAGAAAGTAACAGACCAAGGAGGAAACAAAATATGAATCCCAAAACAATGAATAGAAGTGGAGTATAATGGTAGATACCCAAACACTTTGTAAGAGAGGAGGATAGGGAGAACTTGGTTACCAGATACAGAAAAGTGCATGTCAATAAATGAAATGTGTTACAAAATAGTATAGAACAGTGAAGTACCTTGGTGACACTTACACAGATTTTTCTTCAAAATAAACAGAAGAGCATATTTCAAGTGTGCATATCATAAAGCATGATGAATGTCAGAAATGGTAGATATATGCGTTGCCTTGATTAGATGATTACATATTGTGTGCATGCTTTGAAAAAACATATCATACACAAAGATGTACAACTGTTATATCTAAATTAGAAATTACAAGAAATATTATAACAAATTCTATTGGAAGCCCCTCAAAAGAGAAGAGCAATAAAAATATATAATTGGATACTAAGTTGTCAAAGACTGAAATCAAATAGATTTCAAACAGAGGAATAATCACTGGGGTGCAGCCGTCCAGTAAAGTTTGTATTGGATGGAACTTGATCTGGGTGTGGAAAGTTTGGTGTCTGAGAAGGCAGAGAAAAAAGTTCAACAAAGCAGAATTTTCTTGTCCCTTCCATTACTCTCCTTATCATCCTTTCAACCTTAGAATTAGCTGTCCTGCTTAGCACTGAGTCCAGGACAGATAATTATCTTGAGAAGCCTACAGTCTAATTTTGGTTTAAGAATAATCATTAGAGGAAAATAAACTATAAATGTGCACACATGTATATTGAGTATACCAAGCGAGTCATTTAATGTTCAATCAGATGCATTGCTGAAATTCTAATGGGGAAAAAGAGATAATAAAGAATTAAAGGAAATTTGAATATACCAATAAAAATTAAATGTACCAGTTAATAAAGGGATGTGTGAAGGAAGAAAATGGGAAGCAATAACTCTTAAAAGGGTTTTTTGTTTGTTTGGTTGGTATTGGTTTTTGCCATAGGGTACATGTGTTCACTAGAGAGAGACAGAGAGAGGGAAAGTGAAAAATCATTCCACAATTCCTTCTCCTCCATTCTCTCATGATTCTGGGCACACATACATATGTGCCTGGTGAGAGTTTCAAACTTCCTTTTCTAGGGCTCTGACCATGGTTGATCAGGTGGGAGTCCAATGCCTTAACCACCATACACCTCCTGGCCCTCAAAAGTATTTTCTTTTATTATAACAAATACATTTGGGGACCAGCTGATGATATAATGGTTATGATGCAGGACTTCCATGTAGTTGACCTTGGTTCTAGTCCCAGACACTGCAGCTTAAAACTCACGCTGGTTGTGTGAATGTGTGTGCCCAAGATCCCAAGAGGAGAATGGAGGAGAAGGGATTGTGGTGTGGGTCATCTCCCCTGGGACAGTGATTTCTCGCTTTCTGTCTCTCCACTGAGTACACATGCCCTATAGCAAACATTCTCTCTCTTAAAAAAAAGAAAGAAAGAAAAGAAACAAATACATTTCTTTTAGACAACAAAATAATCACTTTTTTTACTTTAAATTTGTATCACTTACATACCTGATGATTTATTCATGACATCATTATTCAGGGGGTATAAGGGAATAAGTTTATTTTATAAGAGCATAAAAAAGCAACACATGTCTCTTCTATCATATTAGTATTAGAAAATAAAAATCTGACTAATGGGCACATGTGGAGATGGCTAGCAGTTTTTGAATGTACCTCAGTTGCTGTGATAAACTAGTATATATACCTCAGTTGCTGGGATAAACCAGTATATTGCATTTTAATAGAATTCAAGATGATGACTGTAACAAGCTATGTGGAAAAGACTTGAAAGAAATGGAGACTCTTGAGCATATAGTGACGTTGTAATATGCTTTATAATATATATGTAACTCAAAAGAAAACTCAAAAGTTCTGATTTTACATCAAGCACTGGAGTTTATTTACCTTTCTTTCTCTAGTGTTTAGTACAATGCTTAATATATAGTAGATATTAAAAAAGTCTTTGTTGGTCTTAACTGCATTTTACTTGTAATACATTGAATTTCAACTTTTGTTTTATTTTCTTTTTAGCTAACTTAAATATAATTTGTAACAGTCCCCAGCATCAGACCATAATATTTTTTGTGACTTACTGAGGGGAATTTTTCATTATGATAAATTTTGTCTCAGACTTTTGGAAATGCTCTCAAGTATCAAATAAGACTCTTTGCCACATTTTCAGTAAATAAAAGCAATTTTTGTTTTCAATTTCTTCCCAGGTAGATTGGGTTTCATATTCACCAAGAGGAAGATATATACCTCTTTCAGCAACTTTAATTATGGGATCTTGACCTGGGATTATGCCTGCCCATGTAATAACCACAGTCTAAGAGGGGTTGGAAAGGGGGAGTCTTATCTGGTATGCTCTGCTTCTGTAAATACATTCACAGCGAGCTACCGCTTAGGAGTCATGCTTATGCCAATCTAAGGAAGAGTACAGAATTATAGGCTACCTTCTGCTTTTACAGCCTTCTGCTTAAACTTGAATCCACTAGGAGCTTGATTAGGTAGCATCTAGTTGTAGTACCTATTGCTAGATTTGGTGGGTGGGGGAATCTCTTGCTTTTCCAACTTTAGGCTGCAAGCAAAATGTGCTGTAAGCCCGACATGAGATCAGGATTAATGTATAATGTTTTGGTTGGGCTTTATTTTCTTTTGCCACTTGTTAACTTAGTTTGACTGTCAGAGCAGGTTCTTAATTCTTGGGTCTCTTGTATCTGGCCTAAGGTAGCTAATACTGTTGGTTTTGTTGGACCTGTTAGTATCTTGGGCATGCAGGCCCACACCTGACCTGTTTTGAGGATGACCAGGGATCTCAACCTGCTGTCAGCCATAGGGCTGAAATAATGAGAATTGTTTTCTGCAAAACACTTCATGACACAATACAAAACAGACTTTATTGGAAGCTTTTGTTGTATCTTCTTTTTAGCTAACTTGCTAAGAAATAACACTTTTTAAGCATGTTCAGTGTACCAAAATACCATGTTGAGTCAGAGAAAACCATAGAAGAGGCAAATCATTTACCCCTAGGAAACTTTATTATAAATTAAATTAAACAGTTTTGTTAAATTTAGGTCATAAAACTCTCTCTACATTACAAGTTTGTCTTGTTTCCCAGCCCTCTTTAGCAAGAAAAAAGAGTCAATTTAAATAAATGTGAACTTAAAAGCAGTATCACAGTAGTGCTGCTTTTAAATATATTTCGATCTAAAAATGAGAAATATGCCTGCTTCTCTTAAATGAAACTGTTATCTCATTTACTCAGATTGGTTGTTTATATTTATAAAAAACCTTTTTGAGGGGAGACCATGATGTTTCAGAACTTTACACAGTTCTTACCTTGTAAACCCACTTTAAAGACTACTTAACTGAGGGAACCAGTAGTTAGCGTAATGGCTATGTCGCTGGACTCCCACGTAGTCGACCGCGGTTCGCGTCCTGGACCCGGTGGCTTAAACTCAAGCCGGGCGCATGTGCGTGCGTGCCCAAGATCCCGAGAGGAGAATGGAGGAGAAGGGATTGCGGCGTGACCATCCCCCCTGGGGGGTGATTTCTCGCTTTCTGTCTCTATGTCTCTCTCTGTCTGTCTGGCGAGCGCACGCGCCCTATAGCAAAAACCTCTCAAAAAAAAAAAAGAAAAAAAAGACTACTTAACTGAAAAAAAATGGAAAGAAAACATTATACATTAAAAAAATTATAAGTCATATTATGGTCAGTTAATTAGAGGAGAGTAGAGTTCTTTAAGAAACTTAGTGCTTTGTGTCAGACATAAAAGAGTAAGACATTTTAAATGATAAATTGGCAAATATATAAGGATAATAGAGAATATGAGAGCGTTCCTTTTTATAATTTCTAATACTTATTATTTTTACTTAACTTTATTCATTTTATTTATTTATTTTAATTTGACCAGAGAGGGACAGAGTGAGAGAGAGAAAGCGAGAGAGCAAGCTACCAGGTCTGGGATTCGACCTGCCATTGGCCATGTTGGAGTTCAGCACCTTTAATCACCACGCCACCTGCTAGCCCCATTTCTGTTTAAAATTAAACTGAGTGTATATCCAAGATTAATTCAAGATTTGAGAATTTTGGAGAGTAATGACTAAATTCATATTGTTTTTGAATAATTAGAAAATGCCAGATCTAATTCATAGACTTCTGTGGTTAATAGAGATTTGTCCTATATACCACTGATAAATATTTAATTTTCAAATAATTATAATTTTTCAATAATACATATGACAACACTTTATATTTACTATGCACTTACGATTATAATGCACATAAAAATCCCACAGTGTCTTAATAATGGTCATTAATGTACTTTGATAAAATAGATTGATTTTATTTACAGCATTATAGTAATTGTTGAGGATGCTATTTCAAGGTTTAAGACACAGGTACTACCTAGAGAGAACATGGGATATTGATGATAAATTAAATACGTGAATTAGAGATTTCATATAGCCCTGTGCAGGATGTCATGAGTTAAAAATGAATCAGTAGAGAAGAGTTTCTCTTTGACAGTTAGATTGTCACTTGGTTTCAAAGATTCCAAGTGAAATTCTGACCATTAGAGGGAAAGGAGGAAGAAGATTATGAGCAAAAGATTGGTTACAGTACCAAAATTGTATTGATTGGAAATGGATTTCCAGAGACTGAGGCAAGATAAGTTTACAGTGGAAGATTTATACAGAATGGCATGATATAAATGCAGAGCTCTAATTAGTACTAAGTAAGAAGCCATTGTGGATGGCTTCTACAAAATAAGATTCCCTACTGATGAAATTGTACCAATGTGGAAGGTCAAATCTGACTCTGACATTGTAAGTTTGGGTACGTGAAGATTAAAAGATGAAACCTATCATTACATGTATTCAGCATGAAATAAAATACGCTGTAGGAAGAAATTTGGTGATTTGAGATTTTTTTTTTCTTCTTTTTTTTGGAGAGGTTTTTGCTATAGGGCACATGCGCTCTCCAGACAGACAGAGAGAGACAGAAAGCGAGAAATCATCCCCCGGGGGGATGGCCACGCCGCAATCCCTTCTCCTCCATTCTCCTCTCGGGATCTTGGGCACACACGCACACGCGCCCAGCATGAGTTTAAGCTGCCGGGTCCGGGACTCGAACTGCAGTCGACTATGTGGGAGTCCAGCGACATAGCCATTACACTAACTGCTGGTCCCGTGATTTGAGAATTTTGAGAGTAATGACTAAATTCATTATTTCTGTTATTTGTCCTTAAATTTCATGTATATCTGATAGGCTATGCATATTTCCCTAAGTAGAAAAAGTTATTGACTTAATTGGTAAATATTTTATATTTTTTAAGAATCCAATCACATTGTCATTAATTGGGTGCCTAGAATTAGATAGAAATGGCAAGTAGTTTTTGATAAGTTATTCTATTGATAAAAGCCAGTGTTTTAAGTGTCTTTCTTACTTTTGCATTCCCAGACTTATCATAGTACCCAAGCCAGTGCAGATACTCAGCAACTATTTATTAAATCAATGAATAATGCATTTAGTTAATTGAGTCTTTCAACTTTAATTCCTTAATTTGTCGATTGAGTACACATTTCAAATCATCTCACCTCTGTTAAGTTCTTAAAAGGGCTAAGAATATATTGGATTTGGGTGAATACAAGGGTGTATAAAGCATTATAGTCAACTTTATCAACTTCAAAATCTAGTGACATAAATACCTTTAAATTAGACTAATTAAATAATTAAAGTTAATTTTTGTCATGATTCATTAACATAGGATCTCTAGGCTGTGTGTCATCAGTTGCTATATATGTAATTATATTCTTAATTAAACCTCTGAATGTGGTAGGAGCTTCTTATCAAGATCCTTTAAAATTTGATTTAACGTATATCTTACTTGGTAGTTAATTCTGTGATATTTCCCATTCTTTCTCCTCAAAGTAATTAAAGCATTAATGCTTATCTGATTTTCATTTTCTTTTGGGCTTATTTTTAAGGATACCTTAACTACAGACCACTTCCCCAAACTCTTTTATTTTATTTGTTTTGTTTGTTTGTTTCAGAGAAATTTTTGTTATAGGGTTTGTGCACTCACTGGAGAGACAGAGACAGAAAGCAAGAAATTGCCCCCCCGGGGGGATGGCCACACTGCAGTCCCTTCTCCTCCATTCTCCTCTCCTGTATGCACAAATACCCAGCATGAGTTTTAAGCTGCTGGGTCCGGGACTCAAAAATGTGATCCACTACATGGGAGTCCAGTAAGTAACCATTACACCATCTGCTGCCCTCCCCAACTGTTTTTAAGAATTTTTTTAGATTTACAATGGTAGCAGTACTTAATAATAATTTCAACTTTTCAATTCTGAAGAGGATAATTAGAATAAATTAGTTTGTTTTTCCAAAAGAAAGGACTGATGTTACCTAAATTCTTTGAGACTGTTATTACTTTCTTCATTACTGAACTTTATGAATGATTTCTATACAAGAAGGATTACATGTCATCAAGAGAAAAGTAACATGATGTCAACATAGAAAGGAAAAACAATATAGTAAAATGTGTCTGAGAGGTACTTAGGTATTGGACATGAAGGCATTGCTACATAGTAAAATATTACACCTATTTTATTTCTCCGCATTACATCATTTTTCCTTAGAAATTGCTTTATAACCCCCAAGTTGGCATTTAGGAAGTATTTTCCTTCAAGATGGTGAAGTTTTTATACTTCTTAGTGCTTTTCTTTTCATCTCTGACTGTACTTTGAATTTTTTTTTTTTTTGGGGGGGAGGTTTTGGCTATAGGGCGCGTGCACTCGCCAGACAGAGAGAGACAAAGAGACCGAAAGCGAGAAATCACCCCCAGGGGGGATGGCCATGCCGCAATCCCTTCTCCTCCATTCTCCTCTCGGGATCTTGGGCATTCACGCAAATGTTCCCGCCGTGAGTTTAAGCCAGCAGGTCCAGAACTTGAACCACAGTCGACTACATGGGAGTCCAGCGACATAGCCATTATGCTAACTGTTGGTCCCTGTTCTTTGAATTTTAAGGCACTGTTTAACCAGAAGTGTATAAGGAAAGGTGGAGAATGAGTAAAACAGTGTTTCCTCAAGTGGCTTTCAAGAAAGAACTGTCACCAACATGAAAATTAAAGGCTGTCAATGAGCCTCCCCTAAATTTTGACTTATGGTAAGAAAGAAAAGATACAAATATCATCACTAATCTATAACAATTGTAATTCCTCATCAATAAATTCTGAGAATAGTTCTATATATGAGTTTCAAGACTTTATTTCTGTAGATTTTTTTCAGCCCGAACAATAACCTAAAATTGACTGACTGTGGTTTGGGGAAAATGCAATTAAATTATCTTGTTAAAAGAAATCGTAAAGGAGCAATTTAATTATATTTCTTTCACAGGTCAGATCATAATAATTCCAGTGAAAGAAATTCTTTTTAAAAACCTCATCCAGTTATGTAGTTTTAAATTTTTGAGGAAAAGATTTAGGTAATGAATGTATTCCCTGTGAAATTAATTGCTGTTCAAAAATATTACAAAAAACATTCTTTTTAACTTTACCTATTCTTATGAATCTTGACAAAGAGTAATAAATCTCATGTCTGTAGAATGTTTAGTTAGATTTCAAAATGTAGTCTAAGTACTTTTCAAAATACCCTGGAAATTTTTGACTCGTGAAATTCACGTTCTGTCATACTTACATATTAGTTTTACATTGCAATTACCTGATAGATAATTGTCATTTAAATAATCATATAAAGGCCTATCTCTTCAATGGATCAGAAAAAAAAAACTGTTTTAAAATCATTCTGGTCAATGAATTTGAAGGCTTGAGAATACTGTTAGGCAAATGTAGCTAAATAAATGTGCACCCTGGAGAGCAGAATGGCTTTTTGTTTTTAATCCATTAAAGGTCCTTTAATTTCTTCACAGTTCTTAGTCTGTCCCCTTTCAGCCATTTTCTTTCAGTGAATGAACATTTATATAATGCCAGTGAGAGTAAAAATCCTCCATTGATTTCTGTGAGCCATCTAAGCAGGTGGTTTAAATGCAGTCCCAAGAACTCCCAAGTACAGGTCTTAATCAAGGGTAGTGAGCATCTAGGAGTTAGTATTCTCACTCTGTCATTGCACAGATGTGTTTAAATAATAGGGTATTCTGTATTTGTTAGGAGTGCTGTATATCAAATAAAAACAAAACAAAAATTGATGAACTGCCAGAAGAAAGTGAAACATGCCTCTGAAACTCAATGCTTAGGGTGGACTTCAGACACTAGATAAGTAAATTTTAGCCTTGCGATGAAAAATTGAAAAGGCAGTTCCTTGCAGTTATCTTTAAAAGACTGATGGACCTGAATGGCTTTGGAAAGTGCTGGGAAAGAGACAGTGCTCTCTGTTACACACTCGGTTAATAGTGATTGTGCCAAGAGAGCAGATTTTTTTTTTACTCATCCCATTGGACTTCAAGAAGTCAAATTTAAAGAATTATAGTGCCCTTTTTTTTCTGTGTAGACAGTGTGGTTGTAACAGATTGGAATTCTCTAGAGTAGCATGAATTGTCCTCATTTTCTGAGTTCTGTAAACTCTGATACTGACTCAGTTTTTCTAAAAAATATAAGGCCTTTGTTGCTAACCAATGTTATACCTCTCCCAGTATAGACAAGCACAAGCATTATATTGGCTCTTAAAGAGGCTTGTAAATTTTAACTATGTAGCTCATTCTTTCAGTGAGGTTAGAGGTGGGTAAATAGCTTCCATACTTTAACATCTACTTTAATGACAGCCATGGATACTTCAAGGAAGTGACCTTTAGCTGAAAACAATTCACCTTATGTCAGAATAGACTGCCTTTTGTTTTCTTAGAAAAATTTAACTCAATTGCCTGGTCAGTTATCTCAAGAAAATGGCTTCTTCACTGGATAAAAACATGTAATTAATCAATTTAACTGCAAAAAAAGCTGTCATTAGGAAGTACACAATTCATAATAATTTATTCAGGTTCATTTCATTTTGAGAATGAAAAAAAAAACGAAGGATATATTTTATTTCACATTAACTAAAACTCTAATAAAGATATAAATCATTCCTAATGCAGCCATTAGCCACAGTTTCAATGTGGTGAAATTCTTCTTACCTACTTTTTTATATTAATTGGTATTCAGCAGTAAAATCTTTATGTTCTTGAATATTTCATTTACATATTAAATTTTATTCTGAGGACCTTTTTCTGTAGAAACATAATTAGAAGTAAGCCAAGCAAAGATAGACCAATTTGTAAGAATGGTGGCAGTTGGATGATATTAGGAAAGAAAAAAGCTAAAGAGTCTAGCTTCAAAGTATAGGTTGGAGGTTGTATTTTGAGGGGTATGGGAATTGGTTGTTGTTTTTCCCAACAGTAATTCCACAAGTTCTAATGAGTGATTTAATTCTCAATTTACTTATCTAATATTTGTCATTTTATGATAGCCATATCTTAGGATTGTCTTTAAGATTAAATGAGTTAACATAAATATGAAAAGCACATGCAAGTAATAAGTATACAATAAACATTTAATAGTGCTAAAATACATATACATGTATACACACACACACACACACACACACACACACACACAGTTTAAATTTTAGATTAATCTCACATTTTACATAAAGACCCCACCATAATGTATGCTATATGTGTATTTTGCAACAGAGAACTTTACATTTTTCTGCCTGTCAAATATTTTCTCCCCTTACATCTCACACCCACCTTCCACCACCCACTCTGTGCCATCCACTCTTCACCTTTATAGTCTCTGGTATCCACATCCATCCTCTCCACAATCACATCTTCAGATCTCTCATCCTCTGCCATAGAGTGCAGACATTTAATATAAATTGAATGGGGATATACAATGTATATGTTTCAAAGTCCAGCTTATTTTGCTTGACATTAAGTCTTCTATAGTCATTCACTTGAAGTCAAACAATAGAATATCATTGCTTCTTATAGCTGGGTAGTATTCCACAGTATGTATGTATGCGCATATATATATATATATATTTATGCGTGTATACATATATATATATATATATATATATATATATATATATATATGCCACAGTTTCTCAATCCAGTCATCAGGTTTTGGACATTTAGGTTGATTCCATGTTTTAGCAATTGTGAAGAATGCTATAATAAATGTGGATGTGCAGGTGTCTTTCCATAGAGCATTTTCCTATCTATCGGGTAAATATCTAGGAGTGGTATCATTGAGTCATATGGTAGTTCTCCTTGTAGGTTTTTGAGGAATCTTCATATTCTTTTCCACAAAGGTTGTGCTAATTTGCAGTCCCACCAACAGTGTAAAAGTGTTCCTTTTTCACCACAGTCTAACCATCATTTGTCCTTTATTGTTTTGATCCTACCCATTCTAACTAGGGTTAAATGGTATCTTATTGTTTTAATTTGCATTTCTCTATGACAGGAAACTTTGAACAGTTTTTGATATTCCTTTTGGGCATTTGTAAGTCTTCTTTAGAGAGTTGTCTATTCAATTCATTTGCCTTTTTGTTTTGTTTTGGTTTTGCCATTAGACACATGCACTTGTTGGAGAGAAACAAAGAGAGAAAAAGTGAGAAATCATCCCCCAGGTGAGATAGCCATGCCTTAATCTCTCTTTCATTCTCTTCCAGGGGTACTGGGCATGAAAACACATGTGCCCAGGTCTGGGGCTCCAATTGCGGTAGGCAGTGTTGGAATCCAGCACTTTAACTACCATGTCACCTGCTGGCCCCTCATTTTCCCATTTTTAATTGGATTATTCATTTTTTTTTTAATGGACCAACTGCTCGAAATCTCTGTATAGTCTGGATATCATTTCCTTATGTGTGGAATAATTTGCAAATATTTTCTCCCATTCTGAGGGTTGTCTTTTTTTTTTTTTTTTTTAAAGAATTATTTTGTTTGTTTGTTTATTTATTTATTTTAATTTGACCAGAGAGGAATAAAGTGGGGGGGGGGTGGAGTGAGAAAGCAAGTCATCATGTTCGGGACTTGAACCGTGGTTGGCCACGTGAGAATCCAGCACTCCCAAGTACCACGGCACCTTTTTTTTTTTTTTTTCTTTTTTTGGAGAGGTTTTTGCTATAGGGCGCGTGTGCTCGCCAGACAGACAGAGAGATAGAAAGCAGGAAATCACCCCCCAGGGGGGATGGCCACGCCGCAATCCCTTCTCCTCCATTCTCCTCTCGGGATCTCGGGCACGCACGCACACGCGCCCGGCGTGAGTTTAAGCCACCGGGTCCGGGACTCGAACCGCGGTCGACTACGTGGGAGTCCAGCGACATAGCCATTAGGCTAACTGCTGGTCCCAGCACCTTTTGTTTCTATTCTAATTATTTTTCCTTTGCTGTGAGGAAGCTTTTTAGCTTAATGTAATCTCACTTGTCTATTTTGGGGATTATTACCTGTGTTTTAGGTGTCTTATTTAAGAAATCATTGTCTACTCCAATGTCTTCAAAAGTTCCCCTATGTTTTCTACTACTAGTTTTGTCATTTGAGGCTTTATATATAAATCTTTGATACATTTTGAGTTGATTCTTGTTAATGGTGAGAGATAGAGGTCCAGTTAATTTTCTGCAGATGGATATCCAGCTCTTTCTGCACTATTTGCTGAAAAAACTTTCTTTTCTCCACTGTATTGTCTTGTACCCTTTATTAAAGATCAGTTGGCTGTATGATTTAGAGTTTATTTCTGGATTCTCTATTCTGCTATTAATAAGAGATTTCTAGTCGAAAGGCTTCTTTTCCCTTTTTCCTCTAATAATCATTCTTACTGATAATACTTGAATAGTCCTCGCATTGCTTCTAGCTATCTTCTACCTCTCCCTTGACCTTACAATTACAATTGCTCCCTCTGGGATGGAAGTGGACCACAGGTAATTGTGCCTGCAGCTTTCATTTATGTTTCTCTCTGTCTCTGTCTCTTTTTTATTATATATAAATAAAAACACCAAGACAAAACAAAACAAGCAGGCACACATTCTTAGAGAGAGCCTTTCTCCATAAGTGTATTCTTTGGTGGCTCCAGTCTCATGGTTGGAGGCAGACTTTGAAAAATGAAACAGTAAAAGCAGTGGTTTCTAAAGTGTGATCCAAAGACCAGTCCCATTGGCCTCACCTGGGAACATGTTAGAAATGCAAATTCTTAGCTCCATCCTGGACTTGCTTAGTCTCTTAGGCAGTGGTCCAGCAATTTGTGTTATAGCTGTCCTCCTAGGTGCTTTTGATGTTCACTAAAGTTTGAAAACCAATGCTTTCAATACAGTGCACTTATCAGAAACTGACTTCTAATGAAGGTATTTCAAATGCTGCAAATTTCTCCTCTGTTGACATAGGTAGGTATTGAGAAAATCTTGGCATACCTTCTTTAAGATCAGTAGACACAGTGTGGTAATCCTATCAACTTCCAAGGAGAAGTGAGTATCATTATATGGTATTATATTTTATATGGGAGTATTAGGGGGAGTCTACAGGTTCCATGTAGTAGATTTTTTATTAAATATCTCCTATAATTTTAGTTCAGAAGATTGTTTTGTATAATCAGTGTTTGATATATATTGTGTCATCCAAAAAGTCATGACATATTTCCAATGACCCAATAGTATATTTTTAATGACTGACAGTGACTATTATTATTACTACTACTTTGAGACTAATTTTACACACTTTATTTTAAAACTTACATTTCCTTTATCTGTATAGATACCTGTTACTTATAAGTCACTCTGCTAGTCTAATGGGGAATGAAAAGGTAAATAAGACATTCTCCTAAATTCAGGGAGCTAAAATCAGGATGAAGTTCATGCTTTTGTATGACCCAAAGGTTTTAAGCATTTCCTGGTGACCTGAAATACGTTTTTATTCACTGCATAATACTTGGGTCTTGGTGGATATTTAATGAATATTTCTTTAATAGATGAATGAATATATGAATCCAACTACTTATTGAAAAGAAAAGGTCCTTCTGCCCTTTCTTAGTCTATTTTGTTTTTTCCGTAAAAGGAACTTACAGCCTCTTGAGTGTAAATTGAGTAAGCCAGGTGGGCATCTCTGTAGAGTGGATTCCCAGTGACACTAATATTGCTTCTTGCACAGTATTCAGACTTATCTAGATGTCCTGTATACCAAGCTGCACTCAGTAATCTCTGACTTGACATTTCAACCTGAGGTGGTGCTGTGTTTTTAAATGTTGGTGCTAATGAGATAAATAGTTCCCATGTCATAGGCTCACCATGGTCTAGCAGGTTTTTATTACACCCAGGCCCTATGTTTCAAAAGCGTTTCAAGATCAGGATTCTACAGTTTCTCTGAGTCTGACTAGGGTTTCTATAATAAATCATGCCATTATCCTCTCTCATAATCAAGCACCCCAATGCTACTCTCTTGGAAATCCCAGTAGTAGGGCTGGGGGAGGAGGAAGGGGAAGCAGGAATTGTGTGGCTGGGCTTCAAGAAAACATCAAATTGCTTTCAGACATTTTTAGAAAAAACACTATGTCAAAGAACTTTTTATTAAAAAATTATGGCCATTTAGTGCTTAATTTTTAGGGTTGTTCACTGATAAACAGTGAAGCTATGGGCATGGAGGGGACAAATTCCACTTGTTCTTCCCTCTGCTGAAATCCCATCAAGTGTGGTTTGTTTCTGTAACTGCTTCTGAGGCAGAATGGCTCTGAAATGCAATACAGTTGAACACACACACACATATCCTCTCACCTAATTACCATATGTGGAAGTAGCTTGAAGATCTTTATTTGGGGCTGCACTCAGGAAGCAGTCCAGACCTGAAATTGCTGTGGTGGTGTAATTATTTATCTTAGACATTAAAAAAGACTTTTGGATAATCATTGCACAAAGGTCATCTAAAAACCAGACTACTCTCCTTGAAGTTAGTTCATTGTTCTCTCAATACCTTAGAAGGAAAATATTAAAATTTCTATGCTATTATAATACATTAAATCCCTTCATAAAATAGAGTACTACATATAACATTCAGTGATAGCAAAGATCATATTCTCCTTCATAAAGAGTGTCATTTTTTTATTTTTAGAGAAGAATGTCATACTTTTTATTACAGTCCTTCTCATTCCTACCTTATTCTGTTATTTAGGATTTTAAAAATGATATTTTATTATTTCACACTCGTATGAAACCATGGGCTCTACAGCATTCTGAAGGCTCCATTAGTGTACGATAGGCAAATGAGGCTGTTTTATTTCTAGCAAGCACTTGCTGTATTACAGAGAAAGATCTAGGGTTTGGAGACAGATGTTGTAAATTCTAGATTTCCTTTCATGTATGAAATGAGGCACATTTCCCCTTATCTAATCCTTGGTTTTCTCATCTCTAAGAAGTTGATTTTATCCACTGCAACATATTGCTGTTAATACTAATTGTGAAGTCTCTTCACAATTGAAATGATGTATAGCAATTTAATATATGAATAATAATAAATTAATTAATTAGTTAAAAAATACATAAAGTATGTAACACTAACATAGTAGGTACTTTATAAATAGTAGGTATTTGTTACTATGATCATTTTCCTTTCTTTACACAGTGTAACCAGAGAGTCAGAGACGATAAATTAATTTGCCCCCTCTTGCAATGGAAGTGGAATTAAAACTAGATACTAACTAGGTGCTTATTATCACTCCTTTCCTGACTCAAGATACATCAGATGTGACCTTAGATCACTTAAGGCTGAAACACGTGTTTTTATCTATAAAATTATAAAATTATATAATTGGACGAAGCCCATTTTCTTAACTAAGAAGAGCCTAAAGAGAAACGTCAAAATGAAATGCAGGAATCTCCTGAAATGATGATACATGGGTGTGTTGCATGTGTGTATGTGTATGTATGTGTGTTTTTTCCAAGGCATGGATGTAGTGCGTGTGTGTATGTGTATGTAGGTGTGTATTTTTCGAAAGCATAATATCCCCAAATAAATTTAAAGCACCACTAGACAAACTTTGTAAAGATAGTCCTTGCAAAGGTTAGTTTTTATAACTTTGTAACTGAATCCTACTATAGTAGCATGAAATGTTTCTGAAGGTAATACTGTTTAAAGAAATCAAAAGTTTCATAAATATGTTCAAGTTACAAAATGTGTAATTAATACAGACCTACAACTAGTAGAGAAATAAATTTGCTGTCTACCTAAACCTTTGAGTCTTTTTCATGTTACAAATGCTAGGAAAAATACCAGCCCAAGATGAGCCAATGGAATCTAGGATTTTGAATTATTGCTATAACCATACCCTGCATTTGCTTTATTGCCACTTTGTACTGCCTTGTTTTCATGCACGAATAAACTGTAGATGCAAATGATTTTCATTGTGCAAATGCTCCTCCAGTTATGAATATAATAGCAATCATAGCATCTTTTAAAATCTTTTCTCTAACATGATAACCTTCATGGTAGTGGTGATATATTGTTCTAGCCAAGAATCTGCCAACTAGCCAGTTGGTGGTTTTAGTCAAATCCTTGACCATTTGAGTCTCAATTTTTTGGGGGGTGGGTGGGAGATGGCGAGTTTTAATTAAATAATGCTGGAACTCCCTTAACACGCTGGAATTCCACTGACAGGTCCCAGTGTGAAAACCAGGCACATGTAAGATTATCTCACGGCTGTAAAACCTTGTAGCTCATCTAACTTGGAGCTTTCTATCACCAACCATAAACAATTACTAATCTTCGTGTGAACCTAATTTAATCATGTTCCTGTCCACTTAAATTTATTTTGACATCTATAAATACTCCTACCCCAAATTTTATTTATTACACCTATGTTAAGAGAATTACATTTAGAAATCATGTAACAATGTTAGAACAATGCAACTTTGAAGGAATTTTATAAATCTTTATAAATATTTTATGTTGAATGTACAGAATCTTAACTTGGATAGAAATTCTATATCTGGTCCTGTAGTCTTAAATTCTGCACTATGTAGCCTGGTGCCATTCCTATCTGTCTTACTCTATGGCTCCAATTGTTCTACAGGGTATGGCACAGACAAGGAACTCTGGAAATGGACAGTGAATGAGCCTGAGTGAGTTCCTAGGCCTCAACTCTAAACTCTTCTTTCTGGTACCCTGGACCTACCTCACCCTGCCTGCTTTGTCCTGTGGCTTGACTGCTTTCTACTTGGGTAGGCTAAATCCTCTCTCCAAGTGTTCACATGGCCCACATAAATCCCAGATCCAAACCTTCACACGTGCTGTCATCTTGTTTAGAGTTGACTTTCACGCTTATCTTTTCACCCAAATCCTCTCACCTCCCAGCCCAATTCACAGTCTTTTTTTTCTTTTTCATTTTATTATTATTTTTTAGAGGCTTTTGCCTTAGGGTATATGTGCTTGCTAGAAAGAGACAGTGAGAGGGAAAGAGAAATCACACCCATCAGGGGGACGGCCATGCTGCCATCACTTCTCCTCCATTCTCCTTCTGGGATCTTGGGTATGCACTCACACATGCCTGGTGTGATTTTCAATCCACCAGATCCAGGACTGGAACCCATGGTTCCATATGGGACTCCCATGACGTAAACACTATGCCATCTGCTGACCCACAAAACCTTTATCTTATCTCCACTTTCTCTAAAATCACATTTGGTCACTGATTTCCACAAGTAAAATAAAAATGTAAGGTTGCTGATATTTGATTGATTCTTAAAAATCAAACAAATAGAGTCAGAAAGATAAGTGAGCTACTTTGCCGTTTGGTTTAGTTTTTCCAGAAGTAATCTGGTTTATGTTAGGTGGCTTTTGTCCTCTGGTCACCAAAGCAGCTACCACAATGCTGATCAGGTAGAAGGTGATAACCTAGTACTTACTGACCCATTGAGAGTTAATAGTCATGGTCTTCTTACATTTTTAACCAAAAGAGTTATAGAACAAAATGAGGATAAGTTCCCATGCAGACATAGATCTATGAGGGAAAAGCATGTCTGTAGTTTATCAGGGGATACATTATTCATAAGTATTTACCTCTGAGTTTTAACTGACAATATATCTACTGCAGCATAAAACTTAAACAGATGTCAGTTTTTAGAGGGAAGTGACATCCTGGGTGTTTATAAATAAAATTCTTGATGCATTTCCTCGTTGGACTAGAATTTTTTACTTGAGACAGGGAACTGTATGTACTCCGTGATTTGCATCTTATCCACATTATTCCTGGCAAGCCCTTTTGTTCACACCTTTCAATAGCACCCTTCTACTTTGTTCAGCCATAATTTAGGAAAAATTAAAATGACACCTATAACCACCTCTAAATCTTTCTATTTAGATTCCTCTTTTTTTCTTCCCCAAACACTTGGGAGATTCACTTTTTCTTTCATCTCTTCTATTTCTCTGAATAATCTTTTTGCCCTAGTTTTTTCACTTGCGTTTTCAACAATTCCCCAATGCTTTTAGTAATAACCTTTATTTGGACTGAGGAGCATGATGTATCATGGCATTAAGTTCCCACTTAGACATTCTCCTTTTTCTTTCTTGTTAAATCTAGCTTCCCTACCAACACTGCATGCCAAGGTTTGGTGGTTTGGGGAGTGAAGGAGTTTGGTGGGTTATTGGAAGATACAGAGGAAATACTTGCTGTATGCAGAGACCAAGGACTTTACTGAGTCCAGAGCCAAGTGAGTCATAAAGGAAGGAAAAAGTAGTCGGGGGGCAGGAGTATACCCTTTCTACTCTTCACTTTGTAAGTATTCTGAAACCTTTAGGTTGAAATTTGAACTCAGAAAAGAATGGTGAGGGCCTCAGTATAATGAAAGTATAATACTATTTGCTTTAAAATCGCAGTGGAGATAAGATTTACAGGCCAGGCTGTGAATGAATCCATCAAAAGTTTATCTCTGAGTTGGGCTTCCTATCAAGGAGGGAGTGTACTTCACTCAATATTTTCATCTCAGAAAAATTGACTCTACAGATAGCCACTTTCTGGGCCCCCAAACAAATCATTATTCCTTTAAGACTGTGCCAGGTGGATTCTATTCTAGATAAAATTGTCCAATTTTATACAGAAAGCCTTTAATGCAGATATCGTATTTATAAGTCTAATTTCAAGCAACCTGATTTCTGATTTAAAAACTTGAAATTTTCAAAAATCAAATGGCGTAAGCCTATGTAATCTGCATACACTTACAATGGTAATAGAATGATTTATAAATAAATAATGTGGCTCCATTGCCTAAGCAAAGGACTTTTTTAAAAAGTATTCTTTTGATATGTAGTATTTTTTTCCCAAGACTTCTTTATTTCCTAGCCAATCATTGCTATTAATCCCACACTGTAAAATAAATTGCATCTTGTGTTTAAGGAAAGAAAGCTGTTTCTCAACTTAAATGGAAGTCTCAAAATTCAAATTTTTTTCAACAAGTGTCTGGGTTTGATTCAGATAGCAGCCGTCCAAGCTTGAAAAGGAGTCAGCACAGATGTCCTTGAGATAGATTGCGCCCAAACACTGAGACAATGGCACTGCTTCTTACGTTGGTGTTTTGTTCATCAAAGCCTCATAGAAATTTTCTGAAGACACAGGGTTTTCAAAACTATTAATTTGCTTTATTTGTGTCTTTATTGGCAATGCCTGTTGATGAATATGTAGAGTGTAATTCAACCAGCCTGTTTGAAAGTTACCCACAAACAATGAAGCATTTGGCTCCAAAGTTTGTCTTAATACATTCTGTGGGAAAAAGGAAAAAAAAAAAAAAAACCTATGCAGATAAAGTATGCTGAGCTTCTTGAGCTTCTCCCGCTGCTAATTTTAGGTGTTAGAAAAGAAAAATGCTCACCCATCAATAAAATTCTTAGAACCAGACTTGTAACCAGTACACTCAGAAGCACATATAAAGGTATAACAGAAGAAGGTCCTTGCGTCAGATTGCATCAGATTGTACAGCAGGTGGAGTACTCTCTCATTATCCAGTGCTGCTAAAGAATGAATAATTTTGTTATTAGCCTTTGTCTGAATTCCACTCCATTGTCTATTTTTATCTATTTACATTAAGTCTTTTTCTGACACTTTTTAAAAATAATTATTTATTTAATTTTATTTATCATTATTATTATTATTTTAATTGATCAGAGAGAGAAAGGAAAAGTGAAAAAGCAAGGCTCCAGGTCTGGGACTCTAACCATGGTTGCCTGCATGGGAGTCCAGTGCCCCAACCACCATGCCACTGGTCGGCCACTAGATTAAGTCTTCCATGAAGCAGTAGTGTGGGTGCTAAATTGAATGACACGGTTGAGAATTGAAGAGATTAAGAAAGTGAGAAGACGGCTGAGCAAAGAATAATCAGAAACAGTTTCTCGGAGAAAATGGGCATTGTCTAAGACCTTGATGAATTGGAGAATGATGAAGCACTCTCCAAAGAAATCAAGGGTCTTCATGAATTTTCTCAAAGATGTTAGTCCCTGGTTGTATACTTCTGAAACCTAGGTATTACCTGCTTTTTCATCTTTCACTTTAAGTTCCCCAAACAGAATCTACTTTCACAAAAGCAGCCATGAGCCACATTAGAGTTCATCAGCGATCATCCTTTAACAAAAGGAAAAGGGTGCCCCTTTTTTTCTTTTGGAGAGGTTTTTGCTATGGGGCACGTGCGCTCGCCAGACAGACAGAGACAGAGAGACAGAAAGCGAGAAATCACCCCCCAGGGGGGATGGCCACGCCGCAATTCCTTCTCCTCCATTCTCCTCTCGGGGTCTTGGGCACGCACGCACATGTGCCAGCGTGAATTTTAAGCCACTGGGTTCGGGAAGAGAACCGCGGTCGACTACGTGGGAGTCCAGCGACATAACCATTACGCTAACTGCTGGTCCCAAGGGTACCCTTTTTTTACATCCTAATCAAGCACAGAAGAGTAGTTTCAGGCCTATCTGCTTCCCAGAGTTCTTTCCCAGCCATGCAACTGCCAAAGACTTTTTCATTGATAGCTCTGTCATGAGCTATCTCACAGCCTTCTCAGCTCCCTCACAGCCTTCTCAGTTTATCCTGGCAACATCAAATTCCCTCTACTTCTCTTTCTTCACATTGACACTGTAGATGAGGAGCTGGGCTTCCATATGATCGATTGCAGTTTGAGTCCTCGATGTGGTGACTTGCTTTTTCACTTTCCCTTTCTCATCTCTATCTGTTTCTGGTCAAATTAAAGGATAATAGTATAAATGGATTTAAATAAATAAATAATTCTTTTAAAAAATTGGCATTGTGGCTACAAAACAATTTCTTAACAGAGTATTTTGGTAATTAAAATATCCTCTGTAGCATTTCATGTATATACAATTAAAAAAAATTCCTGAAAAATATCAGTCTTTATCATTTAGGTTGATGCAAATGTTGGGCCAACTTTATCTGAAAGTGTTCAGGCACATTTGCCCCTAATAGCAATGTCTCCTGTGGTGTCTAGCACACTAGATGTGGCAATTATTGTGAGAATGGAAGGGGCTAGTTCTCTGGGAATTATTCATAATTCTAAACCTGTCTTATATCTAAACTAATCATGCCTGTAGGAATTCCTACATGGGATTGTGTTATTTCAGTACAAGGTAACTTGTAAATCACTGTTCTGAAATACCAGAGAATGCTAACACCCTGAGAGGAAAGTTAAATCAATTAAAGCACAAAACTAAGTAGTTTAAGTATCATGAATATTCTTCAAGTTATGACAAGTGCCTGAGATAACATATTTCTAAACAATTTTTAAAATACCTGTCTTTAAGTGCATTTTTCTTGGTATAAAATGTTGGGGGGGAATGCTGATAATATATAGGTAGTAGATTTACTCTGAACTGTAAACCTAGAATAAAGCTTGCATTTTTTCACTTGAATACTTTATTTCTTATCTCAGCTTTTCTTTGAGTAAAGCTTTTTGTTAGAGTTGCTGTGATAGAAAATAGCAAATGAGAAAAACAAGTAAGAAGATATCTGCAGGTTGAAAGGGAAATCTGTTTTTTGAAGTTGTAAAAGTGACACACATAAATTTACAGAGCTGCAAGCAGCCTGAGCAGGAGAGGCATGCGTGGATACTACTACTCAGGTGAAAAGCTATTCTTGTGTTTGAAGGTGCTAATTCCCTCAAGACCTTCTACTATAGCTGATAATCAAACCTCTTATCAGACTATTCTCAGTATTTCTACAGTTTGCTTCTCAGTAACCTAATTGTTACAAGTATGATTGAAGTTTATTAGTGCTCATTCTGTCCTCAGGGGAAAATGGAGAACAGCCAACTATGTGTTTTGCATAATTACAAAGGTCTCTAATGCAATGCATTCTTAGAGACCAAGGCTTCCTGAGGTGAGAAATGACCTCTCATACACTGTTGTTCAATGTACGTGATGTTGCCTTTTTTCATTCAGGCACAGCTGGAAAAAAAAAAAAGAAAAAAAAATCACTGAGTTTACATACAGAGTAAATGAGAAGGGGAATATAGGTAATGTTAGAGACATTTAAAAGAGCCAATAATAAATAATAAATTCTTCTGTACACACACACACACAGTCACACACACACATACATACACTCAGTGCTCTGTACTCACCTCAAATAAGTCTTCCTTCTGCTGAACTACAAAACTACAAAGACACAAAATTTTGGAATAAGGCAATCTAGGTTTCAATCTGTTTTTTTTTTTTTTTTTTGGAGAGGTTTTTGCTATAGGTATAGGGTGCGTGCGCTCGCCAGAAAGACAGAGAGAGAGACACAGAGACAGAAAGCAAGAAATCACCCCCCAGGAGGTATGGCCACGCCGCAGTCCCTTCTCCTCCATTCTCCTCTTGGGATCTTGAGCACGCACACATGCACACGCGCCCGGCGTGAGTTTAAGCCACCGGGTCCGGGACACGAACCGCGGTCGACTACGTGGGAGTCCAGCGACATAGCCATTATGCTAACTGCTGGTCCTCAATCTGGGCTTTTTGATAAGATTTTAGAGAAATTAATCTCTCTAAACTACATTTTCTTTGTGTGTATGATGTATTAGGTCATCAGGAAAGTCTTGGTGTTTTTTTCTATGTTTTTCTATGCAAAAAATGCATCATGATTTTCTCAATGACCTAATAGTTAATAAAACCTTCTTTAGAGGTTTGCCTTAAGGATCAAATCAAATACATTTTAAGTATGTCATGCAGGAAAGGACAGTCGATGGACATGGTAGTATATTTAATGACTGTCAGTTCTCTCCTCTTCTTAACTAAGGAATATTTTTAGTATTTGTTTAAAATAGAAATAATAATTTATTTTAAATTCCAAAGAAATTCATTTTCTCATTATTATCTTCTTTCCAGCCTTGCTGTTGGGTAGGCTACCTTCCCCTCAGTGTTTTTTTTTTTTTTTTTTTTTTTTTTTGAGAGGTTTTCACTATAGAGCGCGTGCGCTCGCCAGACAGAGAGAGAGACATAGAGACAGAAAGCAAGAAATCACCCCCCAGGGGGGATGGTCACGCCGCAATCCCTTCTCCTCCATTCTCCTCTCGGGATCTTGGGCACGTACGCACACGCGCCCGGTGTGAGTTTTAAGCCACCAGGTCCGGGATGCGAACCGCAGTCGACTACGTGGGAGTCCAGCGACATAGCCATTACGCTAACTGCTGGTTCCCCCCTCAGTGTTTTGAACAACTCTAGTACATCCCTTTATTTCGGCCACTGGTCAAACTGAGGTCTAGAGAAATTAGCATACAGTTTGATGTAAGCAGGATGGTGTACTGGAAATACTATGGGTTTCTGAGACCTGAATTTAAACCGTAACTGTGACTAAGCATATTACCCAGGTAACTCAAGAAAAGCCATTTGACTTATTTGAGTCTCAGGGTTTTTTTTGTTTGTTTTGTTTTGTTTTTTTTATAAAATTTAGATACATTTTAATCAAAATTTTTTTGTGATGCGTAAACGAGGTAATACATGACCAAACGAAGTCAGGCATTCCCTGGTTCTCAGTGGTTACTCTCATATGCCGCCCTATTCTCCGTTAACAATCACACACTATTGAGTTTTGGGTAGAAATTTTTCATTCTGATCTCAACTCCATGGTGTCTAGAGAGGGTAATTGAATTTGAACTGTGCAGCAGTATAAGAATAATTTGGTGATAGTTTCAAAACACAGGTTTCTTGGTCCATACTTCATATTTAATGCAAATCTCTAGAGAGAAAACCGTGTAATCTGTCTTTTAAGTAGCTTTCTGGTGTTTGATCGAATTCACAATAATTGTCCTGGCCCATTGCTCTTTCTCCTGTACTTCCTTTCAACCGCATAGTAGTTGGGAAACCAAATAAAAATACTCTTATAGCTGTAAAAATATTATATTTTCAAGTCCCTTGTGCCTGCATTAGCTGTAGAGTAGAATCCCAGAGGAAGAAAACTGCAGGTATCACACCACTTATAGAAACCTCTTAAAGTTGTCAGTAAGAATGACTGTCAAGTTTGGCCAAGAAAGATTTGAATAGTAGTCAGAAAAGCAAAAGGCCTTTGGCTATTCTGCCAAGGCACCAAGTCTCATTTTCCTCTAACTATAATAAGTTTTCAGTGAGGCATCTTGGAAATAACCAGTCTGTTCTTTCAACTAAGCATGGTTTGAAATACGTAAGACAATACAGATTAAAGTTAGGCTATTGCTATTCAGAATGTACTCTACTGAATGTACTTTGCTGCAGTGCAAAGCAAGATGAATATACTGTGATTCTGATGGTAGGTTTCCACTAGATTTTTTTTCCCTTGAACTGCTGTGTGGATTTTAGAATGTTTAAATATTGGAACAGAACTTACATGAAGATGCATTAATATAGATTCTATGTTTTTAGGCAATTAAGAGAAATACAGTTTAACTTTTGAGAGAAAAAAAGTGTGCTTTTTTCTTTAGGCCAATTCATTTTTTTTTCTCCTTTCTAAAGCCTAACATAATAATACTGTACTGAATGACAACATTGAAATGGGAGATGAAATAACAATTTTCATAGCTATTCAAATAATAACCTCCCAGTTCTCTAGGTGTAAAAGACAGGG
Source organism: Tupaia tana (assembly GCA_026018925.1). Lineage (NCBI taxonomy): Eukaryota > Metazoa > Chordata > Mammalia > Scandentia > Tupaiidae > Tupaia > Tupaia tana. Next base: position 183,536,589 of record JAKSZU010000003.1, read on the forward strand.
AACCAACTATTGCTTTATCTGTCACTCTGATCACACAATTTCCTGAAAATGGAATGGATCTCAATCTTGTTTTTTGTCAAGGATTGTGTAGATATTTCAGATTCAAAATGTAGTCATAGTTTAAAGTATGAATATTGCACCCAATAGGAAAATTTTATTAGAAACATTACTTTGGGAAAACCTGCAGTCTGAAGAAAAACATAGAAACTAGAAAACATCTATAGAGTATGTGTTACAAAATTAACAATTTATATTGGCAGGAACTTCCTACTCTTTTCCTCTTCAAGTATTGAGAAGATTTTTCTCAGTATGATATTCTATTTAAAGCTTTATAGTTGACTTACATATTAAAGAAAATAGCAGACAAATACAGATTAAGGTCCCTGTGTTTATAGATGACAAATTGTATAAACCTTTGAGCAATTTATACTATAAGAAATATGCCTATTTTCAGGTAAAGTTAAACACCTGAGTTTTATCACAGGTATAAAAGAAATTCCTTTATTAAGCTAAAGTCAAAATTATATGAATGCATGATCACAGGTATAAAAGAGATTCCTTTATTAAGTTAAGGTCCAAATGATATGAATGCATGATTTGTCTTTTAGCTTTATTTTTTTCTGGTGCTGTTCCTTACAGGAAGCTGATGTATGAATAAACACTACAAAAGGCATCTGACATATAACTTTCAAAGCCATCTTCTCCATAAATTATAATTATACTCCACTTTGCAAATTCTGAAGTAAAACGTACAACCTAAATGAAAGTTGTGACAATGATACAGAGAAATGAATGTGACCCATTTCACTTGAAATAATAATAAATAAGGCGTTGGAGAACCTTGACATGAGAAGTCTTTCCCTCTGAGCAACTGGAGCATGCTATTTACAATGCTTTCACGCAGATTCCACTTCAGAATCCTCACTGGGATCCTACTGTGAATTTTTCTTTTTTTCAGTAAGAAGTTGAAGAAATGGAACCATGTAGAATGTCTTAAAGTGTTCTTGTGCAAGTAGTCAACCCATACAGGTAGACTTCAACAATAGATCCTTCTAAAGCATTCATTCCCCAGAGAACCATTGCTCTTTCATGGGGCATAGCATCTTCCTGGGTATAGCTAGTCTTCAACTAGCTAGGCGAACACTAATCCTGAATCAAAGTGGGTTCATTAGAACAAGCCAAATCAGACTGATGAGATTTCCTTTCTGGGAGAGAAGTTTAGGGATTAATAGGTACCTCCCCGTGAGCATAGCATTTCACAAAGCCTTTTATGATGTCTTTGTTGGATGGCAGACGTAAAGGGCAATATTTTAACTTAGACTTTTTTTTAAGAGGTTTTGACCTTAGATGTGTGTGCTCACTAGAGAGAAACAGAGACATATACAATGAAACGGAAAGCGAGAAATCTCTCCTCGGGGGGGATGGCCATGCTACAATTCCTTCTTCTCGATTCTCCTCCTAGGATCTTGGGCATCCACACACATGTGCCCAGCATGAGTTTTAAGCCACAGTATCTGGGACTCAAACCGCAGTCTGCCGTGTGGGAGTCCAGTTGACATAACCACTACACCATCTGCTGGCCCCAAGACATGATTAATAACATATATTTCTATAGATTTTAGATGGTATTATAAACAAGTTCTTAAATGAATACTTTCTTTTTGGGACCAGAAACATTTTTAATTCATGTTCCTGATATTAATTTTGTGCTAAAATGATATTAATAGGTAAAAAGTAAATATAGTTAAAGAAAAAATAAAACAATTATTGACACAGGCAGTTTTGAGTTGTCAAAAAAGTCATGACATATTTTTCTATGAAAAAAATGTATCATGACTTTTCTGACAACCCAGTATATATGAATGAGAAATTAAATTTGATAGCTCCTAAGATTTTTCCCAATTCCAAGATTGTATGAAAGTCAAATATAACCATCTTTCTCCTTTAACAGGGAAACAAAATTAAAAATAATTAAGTTGATAAAGAACCTGACTTTTTGACAATCAAAGAGGTAAAAGAAATGGTCCTCTGTTGGGATCTGAGCAAATAGGAAAAAGAAAAAATTAAACAAAAAAGTTAGGTTTTAATTCTCTTCTTTAATGTAACAACAAAAGAAAATGAAACAAGAAGCATATCTAAGGCTCTTCAAAGTTCTACTGTCAGACAAAAGTAAGGATCATTTTCATTCTCCCTCTTGCCTTCTTTGTCTCACTATGGGGAGAGGGGAACTTCCTGCTTAGAATAGTGTAGGACTCACTTTGAGTGTTCAACTGTCATATTGTAAAGCTACCATATGGGGGCCTAGTGCCTTTCCTTTGGTCAAATCCTGCGGGGCCAGTCATCTTTCCTGTCCAACATTCTATTCACCTTCCCTCTCTGTATCCCGTGGGTACCAAGGACTTGGCCCATATTCTGCCCTTCTGGCTATAGCCATCTGCCCTTCCACCTGGGTTCCATGCCTTGTTCCTTCAGTTTTCTATGGCTGAAAAGACCTTTAAATTCTTTGAAATGTTTTCTGTCCTTACTGCCAGTAAGAACAAAGGACTGTTTGAAGTGCATTAGTGCCTTTTTCCTTTTTATTTCCAGAAAATAATTTAAGTTACCTTTAGCAAAATTTGTGAATTGTGAAGACACAGAAGTATCTCACAGAACTCAAGTGTCTTCCCAGCAACCTGAGGAAGGCAGTAGAAAACAGACGATAACTGTAGGCAGCCATGTTCTCGTTTCCTCCGTTTCTCCCTTCTTGACCTGTTGACCTCTCCTTTATGTTTTATCTGCATGTCTATTACATCCCGATGATGTCTTATTGCTTAGTATTTATTACACTTTATATTATGCTAATAAGCTTGACTCAATTGCAAATTCCGTGAAAATCATATTGACCATCTTGAACCCTGTGTGTACCCTGATGTACCCTGGGGATGAGTCTCAGAATGTAAACATTAGAAACTTAGTGTATTTGTTATGTGGATAGTAAAAAGGAGCCATTTTTAGAGAAAGGAGGTCATAGCAGATGGACACCATATGGACTAATAAAAAAAAATAGAGAATATAAAGTTTTAAGACACTTTATCGTTCTGCGTGTTTATCTTGGAAGACTATCTCCCTAATTATTCCTGTGTTTCATAAAGTTAAGCCATTAGCATGGTTCTTTTCTTCTTGCATTTAAATTGTAAACTCTAGGGTTTAGAAAGATACTGAGAAAATTGATATTGTTAAATAGCATAACATTTTTCCCCTGTTGCATACCCTCAAAAATAACAATAACCACATTTAGAAGAGAAATAGTGGGAGTTTTCCAGGCAATCACATTCCAAAGGCTTCAGATTTGAAGTAAGATGTACTGACAGGAAAAGTTCTTTTTCAAGAAAACAAAACCTGTTGTTTTTGAGCCTGTTTTTGTTCTATTTCATTGTAGATGACCTCTGCCAATGATTTTCACAATTCATATGTGTGTGTGGGGCAGAGTTTAGTTTAGTTTTTGATACTGATATTTTTAAAAATTATGAACTAGTTTACGCATGAAATAATAAATGGCTTTTTACAATGAGGATGATAAATCCTGTCAAAAGACAGTTTAACATCAAATATTCTTTAGATTAATGGGCTAAAAATGTTTAGTCTAAGGAAGGGAAAGTGAGTTTCAGTTTGTGTGCAGAATCTGACAGAACTGGGCTGACTGCTTGGAATGTAATGTTGAGAAGGATTCTGAGCCTACCATGACCGAAACAGGAAACAGTCAAAATAGTTCTTAGAGGTGACTGTGATGGGCATCTTCTTGTATATTTTTCATCTAAAATCTGTTTTCTGAGATCCAAAAGTTGGGGTGGGGGGCAGCAGATGGAGTAATGGTTACGTCGCTGGACTCCCAGGTAGTTGACTGTGGTTCGAGTCCCAGACCCTGCTGCAGCTTGAGTGCCAGACCCAGCGCATTAAAAATCATGCCAGGAACATGTACATGCATGGCCAAGATTCCAAAAGGAGAATGAAGAAAAAGAGATTGAGTATGATTATCCCCTCTGAGGAGTGATTTATTTCTCTCTTTCTCTCTGGTGAATGCACACACCCTATAGTAAAAATTTCTCTCTTGAAAAAAAAGAAAAAAAGTAAGAAAGAAAGAAAAGAAAAAGCAGTGGGGCAGGGGAATCTAGTATGTAATTTTTGAAGAATTACAATTCAGAAATAAAATCTAAAAGATGTTCTGGGGGGCCAGCAGATAGCATAGCAGTTACATTGTAGACTCCCACTTGGCCAACTGCAGTTTGAGTCCCAGACCCAGTGCCTTCTAAATCAGATTGGGCTCATGTGCTTGCATGCCCAAAATCCTGGGAGGAGAATTGAGGAGAAGGGACTGCAGTGTGGCCACCCCCCCCCCCGGAGGGTGATTTCTCACTTTCCCTCTCACTGTTTCTGTCTCTCTGTCCAGCAAGCACACACACCCTAAGGCAAAAATCTCTTAAAAAAAAAATTTATTTTTTAAAGGGGTGTGTGTGTGTGTATTATTGGGGAAGGTGGAAGTGGCAAACAGAGGAAGAGATGGGATATTTTAACTAAGAACTTTCCAGAGAGATCAAATTATTTAATTAAAGTAGTTTCATGACCCTACATTCTGATCCAGGAAGATCAGTACCCAGGAACTAGCTATTAAATTTACGAGACAGTCATCATAGAGAAATGGCCCAGCCATTTCAGGGTGTAGGCAGTAGGGGTGTTGCTGAGTGATGCCAGGGACTGTGAAAAGGCTCCTGACTGGGGCCACAGGTCTACGTCAGCACACCAAATGTGTCCACATGTACACCTGTAATTCTGTTCTGGCTGACTGCATAGCTAGGGGAAGAAACTCAGTGTGATGACCTTGTCAAAAGTTTATCTCTCTGTCTGTGTGTCTGTCTCTCTCTCTCTCTCTGGACTTAAATTAATAAATATTAGGAAAAAAATGTACCTGAGAAGCAGGTGACTTGATAATACTCAAGATTATCATAATAGGGGAGAGAGCTTGAACTCAACTCTGTTGACACAAAAAGCAGGCGGGTCTTAAATAGCTGGAGTGTACAAGTGGGAAGATATTCGGGGGCTACAGCAGGAAGTTTGGTCAGTGTGAAAAAACCATTTATGGTTGCTAATTAATGCTCATATGAGTTTAGGGTCCCACCCTCACACTGAGACTGGGAGATAAGATTAGGAACAATATTTTTATTGATTATATTTCAAAGCCATGCCTCCAAGAACCTTAAAAAAAGACATTTCTGGGTTGTAAAATTGAGCAGAGCCTGGGAGATTATACCTCAAAAAAATATAGAAAAAGTCCTTACAGTTGCAAGTTTTCTAAAGTAGATGCTCGAAGAAAAGGGAGGTCAAGGGCCTATATTCAGGAACAAACCTGTCTAAAATTTATTCAAATTGAGGGAAGGCATTTTTGGCCAGGTATAAAATTAAATTTTAAGTTTTGTAGTTCAGGATGCACAAGCAGTAGCATTTCTGAGGGGATGGATATTTGAGAGTGATCAACAGTTTTCTGGAGGAAGAATAGTTAGTTCCATTGGTCTTTGAAGAATCTTGTAAAGTGACTGGCATGAAAGACATTTCCATCAAAAATAGCACAGAAGGATGGCAGACTAGAAAGAGTAAGTGCTGTATGTGCGGAACCACCTGAGACTGACTTTTGTTAAGACAAAGATGTTCTTCCATTCTAGATAAACTTCAACACTTCTTTGTCCCTTCTTGAAAGTCCCAGCGTGCCAGTTGTTTTGTCTTCCTTAAAGCTGCCAGTTCACACACTAACTACTGAAGTTCTTTCCTTCCAAGAATGTCCCTGGCACTTTTTTCTGCCTCCAAAGATAAGTCTTGATAGATCTGTTCACTGTAGGTTCTAAGGGACCTAACAGACAACAGTTTGAAACAAATCATACAAAACTTTCCAATCCTAGTCTCTGAATCCTTTCTAGAATGCTAACTGCAAACCTCACAAGGCTGTTTTTGTCTGTTTGTTTTTGAGACAAGCTTTCATTTAAGACCTCACTAGTCCTTAGCTAGCCTTCAAACTTTCTCCCAATTCTAAAATTGTGATGAAGGGCAAAAAAACCACTAGCTCACCAAGCCAAGGCAGACCAGCACTGGGAAGCTCTGATCATATTCGTGATTAGCATTTCAGAACAGTTACACTGTGTGAGCACTCTGACCAAGTGGAGAATAACTTTCGCAAGGAATGCAAGGCTAAGAGAAAAAATGGTATTTGCCAAACACTGGAAGCCTTGTCTCTGGGTTCAGAACTTACTTTTAGTCCAAGTTCTTTTTCCTATTTGCCTTGTGACCTTGATAGATTATATATTTTCTCTGAACTCCAATTTCCTGATTCATTAAAGTGAGGTGATAGGATTCAAAATGTGCTACCACAAAATACTTTGAGGTAAAGGAACTTGGAAAAAAAAAAAAAAGCCTGAAAAACAGGAAGGTCACTCTGACTCTCCTTTGCTCTGTTCCCCTTAAGCAGATCATAAAACCTAGGAAAGATTCTCTGACCTTCCATTGGAGCAAGTCATACAAGCTTCTGGTAAGAGATGACCTTCCTTTACCAAGATGAGAGGATCATCCTTATCTGTGACAGAGGTCACAGAAAAGAATCTGAACAAAGAGGCTTTGTTAAGTTTCCTCTGGTTTATTACACTAGATTATATATTTGTTTTATTGAGTCCTTCTCCATTACTATCCTTTTCTATATCAAAACGAGCATAAAAAGTGCACAAGTTTACCCCTTTTTTCAAGTCTTTATTTCCTTATGAAGGCTCCCATGTCACATAAAACATCTATTAAGGTCTTTGTTTCCTTAAGAAAACTACCATGTCACGTAAAACTTCTGTCAAATAAATATATATGCTTAATACTTGTTAATCTGTCTTTTGTCATAGGGACCTCAGCCATGACCCTAAGGAATAGAAAAAGAAAGATATCTTTCCTCCCCTATGGAGGGAATCATACATAAAATTGTATTTTTCTCTTGAGTTGTTGTTTTCATAGTAAAAACCATTTGGAGAATTCAGTGGTACAACTGCTACTGGGAAAAAAAAAAATAACCCATTTTCCTCTACACTCTTTCTTTAGAATGCCTCCTAGGTTATAAGATCTATTCTCAGCATATTTCTGAAATTTTAAATGGGGTTTTTTAAAAGGTACAGAAATGTCTTAGAAATATTAAACAAACACAGTAGAATGAGGCAAATATACCATAGAATTCACATCATAAGAGCAAGGAAAAAAAAAAAAAAATCCCTACTTGCAGGCTCAGGAGTTGTTAGCTGGCAAGGGCAGTATACTGGTTTGAGTGAGCAAATTGATTTGAGTGAGGGGTGTTCCTTCTCTTCAGGCTTCATGCCTGACATTTTGAGAATACTAAATATAGACAGATCTGTGATGGCTTCAGTCACTGAGAAATCAGTGAGACCATGTATATGTTACTGATACAAAAAACAACCAACCAACCAACCAAAAACCCTACCAAACCTAGTTGTTATATATAGAGGTTACCGGTGGTTCTTAAAAAAAATAAAGAAAAAAAAAGTATGAAATTATCGACTAAATCAATGGAAATTTGTATTTAAGTTGTCTCTGCCGTCTTGTTCTTATTCTGCTGCCTCCAACTCCCACCCCCCACATCTAGTCACACACTGTTTGGGACTAGAAAAGAAACTTCAATGTGAAAACAACACTGAAGCAGTACTCTTTAAAGCCAGTCAGCGATATTGAAATGTGCTATTAGCAGTTGATTGTAAGCTCACAAATTCATGGGATGTGCTATTGCTAGAGAATCATCATTTTTCTCAGTCAAAGTGAGCTTTCACACACATTTTCTACTTTTTTTCCCCAAAATACAAAAACTCTTTTTTTCCCTTTCAGTTGTCAGCATAGATATTTATAACAAGCATGCCCATGGTAGAGAAAGAGATTAGCATTTCCAAGTTACATGGAGAAATATTTCAGTTTTTCAAACACATATTCAGCACTTAGCCTTTTGTAACCTGCTTCTGCATTCATTTATTGAGCATCTACTATGTCCTAGAGCCATTCTAGACAATAATAATTGAGAGAGGTAAATAGGTGGCAAGGCTTCTAATCTCTTGACATTTAAATTTGTGAGAAAGTGACAGAGAGTTAAAAAGTAAGCAATAAAATGAACAGAATAGGGCCTGCTGGGGCATGATAGTTAAGGCAGCTAGATTTCACAGGACTGACAATGAGGTTTGAGCCTAGACCCAGCTTCTCGAAAAACATGCTTGGCAAGTGTACCAAAAATCCAGAAAGGAAAGAGAAATGGAGGAGAAAGGATTGCTGCAGGACCGTCCTCCATGGGGAATGGTCTCTCTCTCTCTCTCTCTCTCTCTCTCTCTCTCTGTCTCTCTTTATCCCCTCCAACCCCATGAGCACAGGCCTCCCTGGCAGATAAGTAAATAAATAAATAAATAAATAACAGAGCAAATTTAATTTCAGAGGAAATATGCCATGTGGAATGTAAATCATCATGTTTCAATAGATGACTAGAAGAGGAATTTTAGGTGGTCAGAAAAATTTCCTAACTAGCTGGATAATTTTCTTCACTTGAAAATAGTGACTTATAGCATATAACAAATATAACTTAAAATTAAGGGTGATAATATAGTTTACTTGCATGGATCATATTAAGCCCTCAATAAATAGTAGGAGTTCAATAAGTAGTATCATAATGGTTTTTTGAGCTGTTTCCCCTAGGGATGAGAATAATGAGTCAAATGGTCCCCTCAGTCCATCCAAAATAAAGGGTTTTCTCCTGTTCTTCAAAGACAGTTCTTTAATTAATTTAAAGATTAGTTGAGGGTGACTAAACCGCACTCTACAGTGATGTATTTACCAAGTGATTCTCTTGACGTTTCCATCCCCTGCTGATTGCTGTGGCCTCCGGCAGGTTGTCTTCCTTCCGTGAAGAGTGACATACTGACTCTCCTAAATAACAGGACACATGGAATCTAAAACAAAAGCTTAAATTCCCTTCAAAGAGGAATTATGAGGACATCATCTCTACCCTGTATTTGAACTTACTTTTTTTTTTTCTATTAATGTGTACAATCTTCTCTTTTGTGTAAAAAATGGACGTGTTGAAAGCCTGCTCACCAAATACCAGCAACACGATAAGTTCATCAGACTAAGTTAAGTATGTTGCTTACTGCGGTAAGTGAGCCCACCTAGGCCTGGCTGTGGTTAGGTCTAGAAGGAAATTGAAGGTTCAGTTACAGTCAGAGCTTTTAATGTAAGGGCTTGATTGAGACTAATCGTGATGTAACAATTTAGGACTGGTAGAAACAGCACTGTGAGGATTTGAAAGGAAGGGGTTCAAAGAGTTTTAGAGCACATAGACTTTCTGTTGATACTTCCTATTGAAAACTCGATCATTCTTTTGGGAATTGTCTGTAATTATCAGGGTAACGAATTAGTAAAGTATGTTGATGAAGCAGCAAACTGGGTGAGAGATCAGTAGTTTTATTTGTCACTGAGAATTACTGCCCCATGGACTTCCACCAGTTATGAAAGAAGTAGAATTAAAAGGCAATTAGGGGGGACCAGCAGGTGACATGACTGTTAAGGTGTTGGATTTCCACATGCCTGCCCATTACTTGAGTCCTGGACCAGCTGCTTGAGACTCACTCCAGGCATGTGTGCATACATACCCAGGATCCCAGGAGGAGTAAAGAGAGAGATTTTAGTGTGGCCATAACCCTTCAGGAGGGGAGTGATTTCTCACTTTCTTTCTATGTGTCTCTTTCTGTCTCTCTCAGATGAGCACATGTATCCTATGGCAAAACCTAAAAAAAAAAAAAAAAAAAAAAAAAAAAAAAAAAATGTGAGTGAGAAAGTTCCACAATAGGCAAAAGTTGTATTCTAACCAGTGAGAAAATAAGAGGACATCCAGTTTTAGCCAAATTTAAGGAGTCTTTTATTAGCTGGCTGACTGCCAGAGTTCTTGAGTCACTCCAAAACCTCATAGCCCCGAAGCAGTGGGGTGGAGGTAAAACCCACAGACCACTAATCTGAAAAAACATTCAAGCCTTGAATTATGTGAGAGTGGTTTACAAAAGCCAAAAAGTGAGTTATCAGGAAGGACAGTTGTAATCAGTGAGGAATTTTTTAGGAGATATATATGGGTCAGGTCATGGGGAAACGAGAATGGCAAAGACTGATCCAAACTGGAGGTGCTCTGGCTTCAGAGCATACATTTTCCGCTAGTAGGTAAAAAGTCTAAAGTCCTTATGAAGGAGAAAGGTCCTGCCATCGTTAGGTCAAAGCTGGAGTATCCTTTTCCTCCATCATTATCTTGTTTTCTATGATTCATATGTTTTCTTCTGTCAGGTGGAGAACTGGACTTAATCACCAGGAATAAGAATTTAATATATTAAAAGATTATGCCTTATGTTCAGATTTCAGCTTAGGAAATTTTCAGCACTTTAGATAAGCTTCCACTGGAGAGGAAGTGTTTTAAGTAAATGAATTAATAGCTTGTGGAAGAAAAGTCACGGTGATGCTCATTATAGGGAGGCAGGAGCTCGAGTGAATTAAGGTTTCTTGGTCCTGAGTCTTGGTCTCAGTGTGCCTGTTCTATCCCTGCCAGCCAGCTCCTTTTATAGAGCAGCCTTTGGCTTTCTGATCTGTTTCTTTTTACTTTTTTTTTTTTTTTCTTTTGCCAAAGGGTTGTGAGTGTTCACTGAAGAGAAACAGAGATAGGTGGAGGGATAAAGTACCCTCCAGTGGAGTGTGTCACACCATTATTCCTTCTCTTCCATTTCTCCGTCTTGCTGGGATTTGGGGCACAGACACATATGCACCTGACATGATTTTTAAGCCGTTGAGGTTGGGACTTGAACAATGCAGTTGGCGGTGTGGGATACAGCTCCCTTAACCACCAGAACACAGGGTTGGACCTACTCCTTTTTCTTTAGAGATAATGAATATTCTACACATAGATTTTACCTTTACTACTTCCAGACCTGTGAGAATGACTGGGGATATCTTTATTAAATACCAGGGGGACAAGAATCAGCATAAAATTCTTGTAATAGAAATTACGTGTATAATCCTAAGAAACAAATACTCATAACTTTCAAAATACCTGCTTTGTTAGTAAAGGTAGGAAAGTAATGTTTATTTACATGAAAAATTATAAGTGAAGGAGTTAGTCTTGCTGTATAAGAGCATTGCAATACTCGATGGGGCCCTATGGAGGGCTATCCTTGTGTATTTAGAGATCAACTACTGTGGGAATAATTTTCATAATTTATTTTTCTAATTAGTAGATGGTTCCCAGTGAATTACTTACAAAGAAATTGATCAAACTATATAAATCAGTGTCAGATTAGTCTTCAGGGAGAGAGAAAATAAGTATTTAGATAATATAGTTAATGCTGACACCCTGAATATCATGTTGTTTTTATTCTATACTACATAATTTTGACTAAGTTCCTATAAGTGTTGATGCTAACTTAATCAGTATTCTGTGGTTTATTTATGGAGTCAAATCAAAGACTCTTTAACGTTATACACATGTAATTTATTTAGAGTTTCCTATATCCTATAAAGGTGATTTTAAAAATCACCTGAGAATCATTCTTTCCTCTATTAAGTGTTAGAATATATTTTTTCCTTCAACCTTTGCTGTTCTAAGGTATAGACATTCTAGCATGTATCTGTGATAAATAAATCACATTGTGAGTAGTAATAGAAAAGCCATTTGAAGGGAATAATTATAAAAGGGCCAAGTAATGTGTGATGACTTACTTGAAGTTTACTTGGCAAACGGTTTGCTGGTGATAGGTAACTTTGTCCATTCACAGTTGAGGTACCCAGAAAGATGCAGAATGATAGACCCAAATGGACACTGTAAGTGGAGGCTATTTCCACTTAGGGGCTCAAATTCAGTTAGGCTAGTTATTTAATTGATGTACTCAATATGAAAGATACCTTATATATAATTTTGCTTGCTGGTTAATGTAAACCAGTTTGGTTAATGAGACATAGGTATGTGAACATGTACAGAGAATGTTTTTTCACAAATGGCAAAGGATTTATTCACTTAAGCTGACTATACTTCATTAAGTTAAATATCAAATATGTACACTTTAGGCTTAATAAGTAACTATGCAAAGTAATAGCAGAGAATGGGTGCTGAGAATAAAAAAATTAAAAAAAAAAAAAAGAAAGACCATATGGAAAACTCTGTGGCATTTTCTCCCAAATTCCTTTGGGATTCAAGAATAACAAGTTATTTTTCTCTGATGAAATAACAAAAATGTTAGATGTGCTTATTTTATAACTGCCAGCTAAACAATAAACAGTGCTAAGTTTTCAAAATTGTTGACATTTGTCTTTCCAGAAAATGAGTGCTCTAAATATCAGATATTAAATTGAAGTAAATGTCCTGTGACTAACATACACCAACATAACAGAAATAGAGGAATTTTTTCAATGACAAAATGTGCACACATAACATTCAAACATGTAACATTATCACTTTTTGACAGTTGCCTTTTGCTTGGCCTTATTCCAGTGGAAGATAGGAAAAGTTTAAGACTGATTAAATGAAGGCGCGCAAAGTCATGAGTGTGGCAATTAATTTGATACCTACGTGTAGCTTGCTAATAAATGGAGATAGGAAATCCAGGTATGGCTGGAAATCTCAAATTTCTTCAACAATAAAACTATGTCATATTCATGACACATGCTGATGCATGGAGATGAATTGCCTGTCACTTAGTGTGGAAGATACTGCTTCAGTTGTACATTAGATGCATATTAAGTTGTATAGAAGAAACCCATATTTAGTCTGTCTGTTTCCACTAGGTAATGTAGCTCATTCATAATGTCATTTTCTTGGATGTGCTGAAGTGGCTAAATGAGCATAGAAGTTATTTATATATTAGCTTGGTATGTAGAGCAGCACTGTTCTCCATTTTGAAGACGGGCAGAGACAAAGTTGACAGGGCTGAGTTTATGCAGACTCTAAAACACTGCTCCAGGTCTAATTAGCATTTTTTCCTGAATCTAAAATAGGGGGCTGGTGAGGGAGTAAACATTTTACATATGAGGTAAACTCATAGTCTCCTTCTGACAACCTACTTAAATTAGATGAGCCAACCCGAAAAACATGGAATGCTTCAAGATTTCCGTGTAACATAGAACGCTAAAGTCCTTTCTAAGTTATATTCTTAAATAAACAACATGAGATTCCAACGCAGTTAATCACTTTTAATGAATTCCACCACTTTTAAAATAGATGTGATGCATTAAATTTATAGTTGCGAGGACTTTGTCTATTTCTCCCATCTTGAGACTATAAGCACAAATCCACTTCCGTGCTATCTAAAGTTGCACAAGGCATGGTACAGAGTGAGCTCCCCATCTGAGAAGGGCATAGGAAGTCTGTAATTGAAATTGGTCTTTCAGGCAAGTCATGATTTGTTCTTCCTTGAGGCCCTCAGCATGCGCTACCTTTCATTGTCTTAATCTTTCTGCGCCATCTGGACCTCTATAAAGATGTTGGTCTCAGCGGTGAAATGAAAGACAAGGGGGATACTAAATAAAACTTACATAGTGAGAGGAAATTGTTATTGTTGATGCTAATCATAAGTATATCTTGTGAGCTTTTCACCTAAGGATATTAAAAGGTTCTTTCAGCATCAGTCTTCATTTTAAAGTTTTGGTTGATAGCGAAATTGCTTCACAGTGAGGTTAAACAGTTTGACAAAGAACAAATAATCAAACTGAGATGAGATACCCTTTTTTATTTTATTTTTTAACTTATTCATTTAACAAACATTAATACCTATTAGCTAATATCTAAAAAAGACTATATAATGAATCATTCATTCTGGGACACCAGCAAGAGTTCAAGGGGAGCAGCTAATAGTCACCCAGAGATAAAAGGCACATAAACCAGAACAATCTTGGGTAAACCAGGAAGCAGCTTCTTATTTCTTGGTTATGAAAACATGCAACTCAGACTCAAAGTTTACAGCATTCCTCAACCATATATTCCATATATTCTCCAAGTTTCTACTCAAGTGTCAAATGTCAAGTTGAAGCCCTTCCCTTATGACCCTACTTCAAATACCAACAACTTTCTGTATTCCCTTAATCTTTTTTTTTTTTTTTTTTTCTTTTTTGAGAAGTTTTTGCTGTAGGGTACATGTGCTTGCCAGAAGGACAGAGAGAGACAGAGAGACGGAAAGTGAGAAATCACCCCCAAGGGGGGATGGCCATGTCACAATCCCTTCTCCTCCATTCTCCTCTCAGTATCTTGGGCTTGCACACACATGAGCCCAGAGTGAGTTTAAGCCACCAGGTCCAGGACTCAAACCGCAGTTGACTACATGGGAGTCCAGCAACATAGCCAGTATGTCAACTGCTAGTCCCTGTATTCCCTTAATCTTGATCCCTGTTTTATTTTTCTCCTTAACACTTATCACCTTCTAATATAATGTATGCTCAATTGATTTTTCTTCCTTCTCTGTCATTCCTCACTAGAATGTTATCTGAATAATGGCAGGGAGTTTTATTTGCTTTCTAGATTTTCTATTCTCAGTATATATAGGCATACCCAATTCAGAGTAACTGCTAAACAAATACTTGTTAGGTGGATATATTATCTATTATGGAGCATCAGTTTTGTGTTGAACATGGTGCTGGTTATTAGATATACAGAGATGCACAAAGATTTGTCTTTCCCCTCATGACATTCACGTATTAGTAAAACGAAGTAATTATCCTTACAAGTGATATCAAAAAAATAAATGTTTTGTGGTGCCTATCCATGTTAGTAAGGTTGGTACCTCGGGAAGTTATAATATTTCAAACATCACTAAAATTTTTCATAAATATGAAACTGAGATGCTTTTATTATAGTTTCATTTTTCTCTTAAATTTTGTTATAAAGTTTCAGTAATAATTTTTAGATATCACATCACCTTGCATGTAATAGCAAAGGGATCCTTTGATAAAAGTCAAGTATCAAATAGGTTAATAAATAGTCTCAACATTACCTTAAAAATTAAAAACAAACAGGGACCAGCAGTTAGCATAATGGCTATGTCTCTAGACTCCCATGAGGTCTACTGCAGTTCGAGTCCCAGACCCAACAGCTTAAACTCACGCCAGGCATGTGTGCCTAAGATCCCAAGAGGAGAACAGAGGAGAAGGGATTGTGGCGTGACCATCCCCCCTGGGGGGTGATTTCTTGCTTTCTGTCTCTATATCTCTCTCTGTCTGTCTGGTGAGCGGACGCGCCCTATAGCGAAAAATCTCTCCAAAAATAAATAAATAAATAAATAAATAAATAAATAAAAATTAAAAACAAACAAATAAGAGCATGGCTTGATATAAAAAATCAAACATAGGGGTTTTTTTTAACCTTCAAAACTACACATATACCAAATCTTTATTAATGCTATTATTGCTACTTAATACTCTATTTAGTATATGTTTCTGTTTTGGTATATCCAGACCCATTCATCTGTTCAACAAACATTTCTTGAGCTGTACCATTTGCAAGGCACTGTTCCTGGTGTGAGGAATACAGGGGAAAAAAGTTGAGCATAACTGCTTAGAATCAAAAGAGCAGAATACTAATGTTTATTTGAAATATGAACAAAAGTAAGTGAAAAGTTTACTAAATACAAACTTTAAGAAAATTACCTTCTTTTTTCTTCACTGTCAGAGAACATGCGCACTCACCAGAGATAGGAGAGGGAAAAAGCACCTAGAGGGATGTGGTCATCCCACAATCCCTTCTCCATTTCTACATCCTGTTAGGATTTGGGGCGCACGCACACATGCACCTGGTTTTTCTTTGTTTTGTTTTGTTTTTGTCACAAGGCATGTGAACTCACCAGTGAGAGAGAGAAATAGTGAGAGGCAAAGTCAGAAATCACCCTGTCGGTGAGATGTCCATGCTGTAATCCTTTTTCCTCCATTCTCCTCCTGAATTTTGGGCACACATGCACATGTGACTAGTGTGAGTTTCAAGCCATGAGTCTGGGACCTGAACCATGGTCATCCATGTGGGTGTTCAGCACCTTAACCACAACCCTACATGCTGGCCCAACCTGGTGTGTTTCTCAAGCTGTTGGAGCAAGCATTTGAACCATGGTCAACCATGTGGCATTTGACCCCCCTAAACACAAGGGTATGAGGCCAGCTTCAAAGGAATTAACTTTTGGTGAACCCTTTAAAACTGAGAACTTTCAATTTATCATTTATCAGGGTAAAGTGATGGACCTAAACTTGAAGGCAAGAAAACCAGGCTCCTGTTTTCATAGTTCTGCTTGTGTGATCTTGGACAGAAAGATACTTTATCTTTTATTTCACCTCAGCTTTCTGGTTTATGGGGTCATTAGTTTTCTAAGGTCCTTATATTAATTTCCTAAGGCTGCAGTGTCAATGTAGCACAAATTGGGTGGTTGAAAACAACACATATTTATTGTCTCGCAATTCTTGAGGCTAGAAGTCTGAAATCATTGTTATCTGCAGGGCAGTGCTGTGTCTGATGGTTCTAGGGGAGAATAATCTCTTCTCTCTTCTAGTTTCTGGTGTTTGCTGGCAGTCCTTGGTGTTCTTTGACTTATAGATGCCTCGCTCTAGTCACATGACCATCTTTGTGTGTCTCTCTGTGCATATTTGCATTGTGGGCCTATTTCACCTTTTTATAAGGATCCTAGTCATATTATATTAAGGCCTGCACTAACGACCTCACTTTAACCTGTGTAAAGACCCTGTTTTCACCTAAGATAACAGTTTGAAGATGTGAAGGTATGACTATAGTGTACTTTGTGAGGAGTACACATTCAACCCATAACAATTCTATTAGGTTCTGTATAGCTATATTTCTAAGTAATATCAACAAGAATTAATAATAAATTTTAAAATCACACTTTGACTTATAATATCCCCAAAATAGTCCTTAAAAACAGTTCTCTGTTCGTTACCTATTTTCTTATCATCTACGTACAAAGACTTTATGATTCATTATAGGAAACAGAATGATTTTCATTATTTATATACATATTTTTTACGTTGTTTATAATGGTTTTCAGAGTAATGACTAAATTTACATCATTGAAAACTAATATGATCTGGAAGGTTAAAGATGGGTTTCAGTATTTATGTTGAGAGTCCAGCACCTTAACCACCACACCACCTGCTGGCCCCAAACTAGGCAGTTTTTAGTAGACAATGAGATGTTTTATAAAACTTGAACAATCTTTTGATCAACTGCTGTTCTCTGTTACTCTCAGAAAAGGTGGATTGAAGTAAATTTTAGCTCTGTTTACTCCAGCAGTGGTCTCATGAGGCCAACAAAACAGAATATTGAAAGTTTGGTAATATAATAGAGTACCAAATTAATGCCCAAAGTAAATCAAGTCAATGTGGATTACCATGAATTGATAGAAATGTCTAAGTTTATTTCTCAAATGTACTTCTATATAAATTTTCTATATTTCCTTAATAAAAACTGAATTGTTCTTTTTATAATAAGTAGAACCTTTTTATGAATGTCAAGCATATTTGAACCACTTAAAGTTGTTAACACTCACTCTGTCTGTTCTTATACAAAATTATTATTGTGTGTGTCTCAAATATGACAAAATTTTCTTGTCCTTCCTACTCAGCTATTATAATTGCTAAAGAAAATACTATTTGATTGGTGCCAGCAGGTGATATGGTGGTGAAGGAGAACAGACTCCCACATGACCGACTGCGGTTCAAGTCCTGACCTGGTGACTTACTTTCTCACTTTCCACCTCTCTCTCTAACTCTGTCCCTCTCTAGTCAAATTAAAAAATAAATACATAAATAAAGTTAAATAAAATACTTCTAAAAAATACTATTTGGAAATAGTATTGATATAAATCTTTATTGCTTTTCAGATATAGAACTTAACAAATCAACATTAAAACCCCCACAGTACAGTTTATTTTTTCAAAGTATTAAAATGGATAATGTAGCTCTTAATTTTTTTTATAAATTTGATTGTATTTCATACTTCTAGAAAACATGTGGTCAAAAGAGTTGTGCAAATCCATCAGCACCTTTGACATCTCCTCTGAGGTTTAGAATGTTGTTGACAGGGCTGCTGGGTTAAAGTCTCCATTGGGGATTGCTAACATGTTTTCCTCTGAAAGGTCTGTTAAACTCTGATGTATAATGGGACATCTTAGCACAGTATTTCTAGAACTTTACCATAGATTCTAACATATTACTGACATAATCAACTTTTGTTTTTTAATTCAGAAATTAGTATTTGAATATTACATTAATGTCCTTATCAAAATTTATTCTACTATACTTTTTCCTAAAATAGTTCTTATAAAAGTATATTTATTTTTGTTTTACTGTTATTATTCTCAACTGCCATGTCAAACAGTGAAATATATAAAAATTAGTCATTTCTTTTGGTGAGTACAATGTATTGTTTTCTTGTAAAGGACATTTCTAATTTCATGAAACCTTGAGGTCTCTATGGTAGAAGGAGAGGCAAGAAAAAGATAAGGGAAAGGAATGCAAGTTGAAAATCACATGATGCACAAGAGAAGGATCTTTCTTACACTCCTGTGTTTCACCCAGCTTATCCATATGAACAAGTAGGTAGAATATGACTACAAAATGTATAATTCAGTGAGCATTTCTTTAAAACCATGAACTCATTTCCTTTTGTGAACATGTTACTTTCGCTTTCTATGCTACTGAAATAAATCTCTAATCGATAACCATTCAAAACATATTTATAAAGCATCCTACCATATGTCAAGCAAATAACTAGAGAATATGTAAATCACATAGGTATAGAAATTGTGCTAAACTTTTGATGTTGTCATTTAGTTTAATTCAATTTTTCTTACATATTGCTTATTTAATATTATTGTTCCAATCATTTTTTTTCTCTATGTATTGGTTAATTGGAAAATAAAACTAGGGGTTAAGATAACAAAACCATTTAGCACACAAAATAAGTAGGAACTCTTAGAATGAGGTCATCTTTATAGTCATATAACTATTCATTTCAACCTCAGAATCATCACTATTATACTTTTAAGAGGAATGTATTTTGATGATTTTGTCTCATTGAATTTTAAGAGTAGCTAAGTAATTGTACAAAATTAGTCATAAATTTTCAGAATCCCACCCAATTTTTAAAAGTTTCATGAAATATTTGGTTAAATGACTTGTGGTGATAAATAATAGTAAAGTTGACATAAAACTACAAGCTTTGCTATGCTGATTTAAATACAGCTATCAGGGACCAGCAGATGGTGTAATGATTACATTCCTGGACTCCCACGTCGTCAACTGTGGTTTAAGTTCCAGACCCAGTGGTTAAAACTTACACCAGGTGCGTGTGCATGTGTGTCAAGAGGAGAATGATGAAGAAGGAATTGTGGCATGGCTGTGGGCGGATGTGATTTCTTGCTTTCTGTCTCTCTGTCTCTGAATGTCTCTCCAGCAAGCACACACACCCTATAGCAAAATAAAGAAAAAAAGAAAAAAAATTCTCTATAAAAAATTTAAATTAAAAAATTAAATACAATGATCAAAACCTGAGTTACAGGGGCCAGCTGGTGAAATGGTGGTTAAGGCACTGGATCCCCATATGGCTGAATGTGGTTATAGGCCCAGAGCTGGTGACTTGAAAATCATGCTGAGTGTGTGTGCACATGTGCCCCAAATCCCAGGAGGAGAATGGAAGAGAAGGGATTGTGGCTAGGCCATGCCCCCTCAGGGGTGATTTCTTAACTTTTCTTCTCACTGTCTCTCTCTTTCTGGTGAGTGCATGTGCCCTATTGCAGAAACCTTAACAACAACAAAAAAAAACCCTACTGTCAAATATAGTTGGTACTTCTAATCCATCATGAGTATGTTCAGCACCTAGTAAAATAGCTTGAACATTGTATGCACTTATACATATTTATTGACTTTAAAAACATCTCCAATTTATAGATATAGAGATTGAAGGGATAAATTTGTTAAAATTTATAATTATCTAATTATTACATATGATAAATTATTGTGTCATAAGTTGTATTTATAAGTAAGTTATTGCATTTATTATATATTTTAATATATTCATAAATCATACATAGAAATGCTAATTTAAATAAATATGTAAATTATATATATCTTGAGTCACATAAATGTAATTATACATAAATATACATATATTTATATATTTTTTCCACACAATGTAATTAAATCATGAAAATAACTGATGCTATCTCTAAAGACAAAGAGAAAATATAACTTAATATTATTTCTGGAATATTTTAAGGCATGTTATCTGGCAAATATACATAAAGTTATGAAGACACAGTAATAAGCTATTTGAAATAAAAACTGACCCGGAATATCCATTTTTCTAGAAGGATTAATAGTTTGGTGCTCAGAAGTTTAATGAATATGGATCTATAGACAGGAAGAAAACTGGCAGTCTTCAGGGAAAAAGGGCATGCAAAAATGTTTAGTTTGACTATTGTAATGATCTCTCTGTCTCTCTCAGTTGAAAATTTTGGGCCGAGCTTCAATTCTCCACTTTCTCTAGGCCCTCCATTCTCCACTTTCTCTAGGGCCAGCCCTCCCTACTGATCTCTGAACCTCTGACTCTGGGCTACTGAGCGTAAAGCTTTTATGCATGTGGTAGCTGTAAGTTTTCCTGTAGTCAAAGGGTGTCAGGAAAGGAAACAAGAGGCAGCCATTTATTTTTCTCTGCATGTGCTTCTTGGCAGGGGTGAGGGGTGGTGGGGTGAGGAGCAAAGTGATCATTCAAGTGGCCAATCACAATTATCCTTCATACTAGTGAAGCATATATCTGTTCTAATCCTTTGGCTATATTAGGTGCACGTGCCAAAAGGTAGACAACATAGTTCCTGCCATATCTAGCATACATTTTATTTGATGGGAAATTAAAAGGAACAACTCATAAAATGCATGAAACGCTTAATATAAAAAAGGGCAGGACCTGTGTATGGGAAAGAGACATAAATAATGTTGGACATGGCATTTTCTTTTAATGTGATAATTGTATATTTGTGAAGTTAAAAATCATTATAAACGTAATCTGCTAAAGTATGTATCGATTGTATGCATGATAATGGTGAGAGGTCACAGGAGAGAGATTGTATGGGCTGAAATTTTTCACACTTCATTGAGGACATGGAGCCTAAATTTGTATGAAAGAGGATTAATATTCACATGCTTTAAGGAAAGGAAGGTATTTTTCATCTTGGTAATAGTAATAAAAAAATAAGTTACAATAAGAAGGAGTTACAAAGTAAAATGAATCCTGTGTCTTGAAAATATCCATGAGAGAAAGAAAAAGAATTGTCTTCCTCTTAGCCATCAAACTGCCACCAACTCTTTGAGGAGAAAGCTTTGAATCATATTAATGGATTTAGTAGATACAGTAGCAATTATTTATGAAGCATTTACTGTGTGATGGCCATCATACTAGCTGCTCCATTAAAATGCTGGCATTTACATTTTTAAGTAATATCATAAGTTATTAGAATTAATTATCCTAATGCAGCCATGGTGGCATAGCAGTAACACAGTGATCTGTGATACTGAAGTCCTGGGAAGATCCCAGGTTGTGCCCTTAGGCTTCTCCCTTTATACCAGATGCATGTGTGCACCTGTGCTCCTGGCTGGCTGAAGCTGAAGTGGATCATGGTGTTAAGACTGCTAGGGTTTGGGGTTATCTGTCTATTTCTTTCATTAAATAAATAAACTTAAAAAAAAAAAAAAAAAGCCAGCCCATGGCAGGGTGGTTAAGGCAGCTAGATCCCACATGGTTGACCATATTATTGAGTCTTTGACCCAGTGACTTAAAACATGCCAGGCATGTGTATGTTTACCTAAAATCTTGCAAAGAGGGAGAGGTGAAGGAGAAGGGTTTGTGGCATGACCACTCTCCACGAGGGGTGCTTTCTCACTTTCTTCCTCACTCTCTCTGTCTCTGTTTCTGTCTCCAGTGAGTGATGCACCCTCTGACAAAATTTAATTAGTAAAATTTAAATTACATGTCCCAGTCTTGCAAGTAAAGAACATTAAGCTCAACGAGTTGAAGTTTGTTCCCACAAGTTAATAGTGTTTTAAGGACAACCTGGATTTAAACCTGTTCTTCTCTGACTCAAACAGTATTCCTGCCCTGAACATTATGTTCTGTTACCTCAAGCAAATGCACATAAGATGCTTAGTTTCCAGTTAAAAATGATTGATATCACTTATACTTTAAAGATATAATTTAAAAGATCCTCAAATTTGTAACTAAGGTCAGGATTACATGAAGGAAACCTAGGTACCCATCATTAGATAATAAAGAAAATGTGGCATATATACACCATGAAATACTATTCTGCCTTCTTAGGGGGAAATCCTGTCATTTGCGAGAACAAGCGTAAATCTAGAGGACATTATGCTAAGTGAAGGAAGCAGGGCAAAGAAAAACAAAAATCATATAATCTCACTTAGGCGTGGGATCTACAAGAGTGGAACTCGGAGAAGTAGAGGATAGAATGATGCTTACCAGAGGCTGGGGGAAGAGAGGTGGATAGGGAAAGGGGAGATTCTGGTCACAAGATACAAGTATCAGGAGAGAAAAAGTCTGGTGACTTACTACACAGAATGGTGACTATAATAAATAATAATGTATGGTATATTTAAAAATTACTGAAAGAGTAGACTTTAAATGTTTTCACCACAAAAAAAAGGTATGTGAGGTGATGGGTTTAATTAGCCTAATTTAATAATTCTACACTGTGAACTTATATCAAAATGTCATGTTTTATCCCATAAATGTATGTAGCTATTATTTGTAAACTGAGAATTAAAGAAATAAAACTAAAACCAAGAAAAAAATTGTAGAAGATTCATGGCAGAAAAACAAAAACATAGTAAACTCACTAAAAATAAACATGTGCCTCTTTTTTCTTTAAATTAATATCCAGAACTAGAACTAGACCATTTAGTTTGAGATTTGCAGTGACTGATAATATATTTTCACATTAAGCAAATGGAAAGAGAATATTTAAGTCTTCAGCTACTTAATTTAGGTATTGAACATTCCGATTAAAAGTCTTTATCCTCTTTTCACATGTGATGATTTACCACAGAGTTTTGGTGATGTACTCAAAGTTGTCCCTATTTTATAGATAAAGAAAATGAGAATTCTCAAGCTTAAATCATTTGCCCAAGATAACCTATTTTGCAAGAAGAAGTTCTAAACTATTAGTCTCAACTGATGCTGGGTAGAATATCTGATATCACCACTTTGATATCTGGCTCAGTATTTTTCCACAGAGTGTGTCTGCTTGGGCAATATAAATTAATTTAAGTATGTGGCTCTTTCTAGCATTTAAAGATTATTTTTATTTTTGGATATTTATTATTCACTTAAGATTAATACAATTAATTATCTGAAAGTTTAATTTTGAATGTTTATGCCCATATTTCCTCAGAGAACTTTAATATTCTCAAAGCAAATGCCATCTGCTTGCATGTCAATTATTATTATTATTGGAAACATTTGCATTTTTTAATTCACAAGCTAAGATTAATCTACTAGAATTTACTTTGCCTTTCAAATAAAATTAAAATCTACTTTTAGAATCAATAGTAGAATTCCCTTAAATATCAAAATATTTTAAATGAATATTATTAAAAAAGGAACAAGTTAGAATTATATAAGAAATTGAAAACAAAGGTTAAACATAGTTTTCTTTGGTAAGTCTTTTAGTTTGCCTGAGTAAAATCTTATTTTAAGGGTATCATTATATTTTCATATAGACTATTTCATTCCATCTTTCACTTAGAAGTTTAAAATCTTTTTTGAGAGACAATCTAAAAGGTGACTCCTTTAAGACCAGTTGTGGTTTATGAGGCCTGTTTGAATTACAAAAATTACAGGGAAGATGAGCCTACAGAGTAGAAGATACCCCATCTGAAAGCAGTTTTGAAAAAGAAGCTCTCCCTAGGCTGCCTGAGATTATCTTCATTTTTCACAGAAAATGCAGGTCTACTGGAAACCCTAGTAATTTCTTTGCCTTTCTAATACAAAAGAAGACAAATCGCATAGCCTGGCCTGCACTGCTAAAGAGCAGGGAAGGATGACAGAAATGCAGGCTAAGGAGACAGGCTAAATCAGTATTAACGCTGCAAGAGGGAGAGACCACCAATGTGGTCTAGTGTCTCTCAAAGTATAGTCTAAGGATCATCTGCTACAGCACCATGAAGGCTCTTTCTTGGAAAGGTGTGTCCCTGAGCCTCAACTCAGATTTGGTATTGATTCCTATCTACTAAGCCCTCCTCCCCTGACACACACTTATGAGTAATTATAAAAATTAGAACTTCTTATCTAACTCAAGCACTTCACTTTACAAATAAGTAAACTGAGGCCCAAAGAGGTTTAATAATTTAGCCAAGGTTATCTTGTTTATTATTAGCATTGCTCAAATCCAGATTTTGTGATTTCCGTTAACCAATATTCACATATTAATTCAGTATCCTTAGGACACAGGAAACTGGTCTGATCACTGAGACTGACAATTGAAAAGGTCACCTAAGCTGTTGAGAATTTTGTTGTATTTTTTTCCCTCATGAAATATCAAAGGTTGAATTATTCTTAAACTCCAGAAGAAACTGAGTACCAATTCCTTTAATATTGCAAGACCAGGCCAGTCAAGGATATGGTGCTTAAGGTGGCTGGATCCCACATGGCAGACTGCATGGCTTGAATCTCAGACCTGGAGGCTAAAAGAGCACGTTTAGGCATATGTACCTAAAATCCTGAAAGGAGTAATGGAGAAGGGATTGCAGCATGACCATCCCCCATGGGGGATGCTCTCTTTCTCTCTTGGGTAAAAGTATGTGTCCTGTAGCAAACTATAATAGATATAATATAGTATAATATATATTGCAAAACCAATCAAATGGCTAAGATGTATCCATGCACCTAATTTTGCTCAAAAATCAACAAAAGGTCATTCATTTAAGATTTGTTGTTGTCCCTTCATCTAGAAAGCATATCCATTCAGATTATCAAAATGATTACAGGTAACCTCAAAGGTAGGAACAAAATCTACCTTATGTTAAATTCATGTGATTGTTTCTTGCATTTGCTCTCTTGACCATTCTTCATTTTTTTCAGGAATACCATAGGTTTTTGTAGTCAATAATTTGACCTATTGTTGAATTTTTAGAGATACTGTTAGAGAAAGGTAAAAATACGAAAGAATGCTGTCATTCAAATGGTCGCTTTTCATCTGTGTTTCTTTATTTTTTCATGAACATATGTTAAAATTGGTTGTAGATAAAGTGTTAATTTGAACACATGACAAATGTGTATAACCACCACCACAATCAGTATAAAAGAAAAATGTTAATCATGCTCCCAAATAAACGTTCCCATGCTATCTCTTTTTAGATACACTTCTAACCACCAGCCTTCACTGAAATGTTTTCTGCCACTGTAAATTGGTGTTTTTAAGACTATCATATAGATGAACTCTCGTGACATAAGTAATAATTTGAGACTGGCTCCTTTCTGTCCATAGTGTTTTTGAGAGTCATACAAGTTGTTTATAAATAATTTGTTTCTTTTTGCTGGTGACTATTATTTCTTTGCAGTAATATACCATAATCTAATAAAGATACCATTCATCTGATAAAGAACATTTTTATTGTTTTCAGTTATTGATAAAAATTAATGGACAGCCCATAAACATTTATATACAAATCTTTGTATGCATATATGCTTTTCATTTCTCTTGAGTAAATATCTAAGAATGGGATTGCTAGGACATATGGTAAGTACATAAATTTTTAGGAAACTGCCAAATTTTTTAAATATAGAATCAGTAATTTAATTAGATTCTGGCAAAAAATTTAAAACACCAATTTGTGAGGATAAACTCCATTTGTAAGGGCACACACAGATCACAGGTAGCCCCTGGAGCTGAGGAACAGCTTCGAGTTTTGGTAAAATTTGCGAGTCCACAGTTTTCTGATCAACCTTGTGCTGCTCTGTAATCTTGTATTTCTTCTCTGTGTGGAAGATCTCACCTTAATGGTGTCTGAGCTTCTGCAGCTTCTTTTTCTTGAAGTAAGCATTAGTAAGGTAGTTTGGGATTTTTACTTTGTTAATATCAATTTGTGTGGGGGTGGTGATGATAAATTTCTGGTGTGTTCTATGCAGTGGAACTCGAGGACCAGAGGTCAAATTACAAATAGCAAGCCACTGCTCAGAGGCTTCAGAAAAACCACTCTCTCACCTCTGTGATATCCAGTGGGGATGATCAAAATGGTCCCAGAAGTGATGCTAGCTCGCAGCTTTGTTACATGCTGACTGAAGAGTTTTTTGCTATGGCTCAACAGCTTTAGAGGCACATCTTCAGTAGGATAATACCTAGGCATTTTGCAAAATTTAACCACCCCAGTTCCACCATTCTTGTCTCCGCCAACTGGTTTTGTGATGATAGCAAGAACCTTCTTTTTCTTTCCAATCCTGCATTTAGTGGCTAAGTATTTTCTCTTGTATGTGGCCTTCCTGGAATACATAGTATTCCAGGAAGTATCTGCCAATGCCAAGGATTAGGTATGGTTTCAGCTGCAATGGGGCTTCCCCTTCTTGGGCTTTTCGGCCTTAGGTTCACCCTTTTTAACCTTGCCGCTGGCATCAGCTTTCTCAGCGTCAGGTTTCTTTTCCTGAGTATCCTACTTTGCATCTTTTTCACCTGCCATCTTGTCTAGTGGGACCAACTGTTTTCAATAGTGTACTATTTTGCGTTCTTAACAGCATGTGTTAGAGTTTTAGTTGTTCCATTTCTCTGCCAACATTTGGTATTACCAGTCTTTTTAATTTTAATCATTTGAATGTATGTATAGTGGTATTTCTTGTGGTGTTTACATTTTCCTAATGGCTAATTATATTGATTTTATAGCTTTTTTGGTGAATTATCTATTCAAGTATTTTGCCTATTTTAATAATTGAATTTTAAGTTTTCCTAATGTTGAAACTTGAAAGACCTTTATGTAGTCTGGATACAAGTCCTTTGTAAGATATGTAATTTGAAAATATTTACCTCCCAGTCTATTGCTTGTATTTTTATTGTCTTAACCTTGAATTTTACAGAGAGATTTTTTAAAAAATTTTTGATGAGGTTTAGCATGTCTAAATCCTCTCATATTTCCTTACTATATGTGTGTGCACCTTAGTATTTCTACAACATTGGGAGAAACAGATACATTGAACATATGATATTCAGGGCCTGTTTGTTTGAGTAGTGAATTGACCTTCAACCTTGGCAATTTATTATGTACGTTTTTTCATTGTCTTCTAAAACCAACTGAAACATAAGATTTTACATTCTCTCCCAATATCTCACTCAGTCTTCAAAATTCTCAGTCATAATAGAACCATCCAACTCTCTTTGACTCATCAGTTTCCAAGTTGCAGAGATTATTTTTGTCTGACTTTCTGTCACATGTACCCATTGCTTTTTTTCCAGTGGTTCCAGCAGCATCCTAGTTCAGGCCTTCCCCTCCTCATGCTAGTCATATTAGTCATGTGCTAGCAATGACTTTCTAGTAAGCATGCATACCTAAATAATATTTCTCGTTATGTTTTTTCTTGCCCCAAAACTTTCCAGTTTGCAGTTGACAAGAGGATGGCATCCAGATTTGAAAACCTGTTACTCAAGGCCTTCCGAATTTCAGCTGCATTTTTCTTTGCCTGCCTGTCACTCTTACTCACCATGACCAAACATTTACACTCAAAATGTTCTTTCCCTGTGCACCAATGCTGTGACTAGACCCAGAATAAATGGCTGCTATTTTTTTGGAAAATGTACAATGTAGATTATGAAAGTCAACTAGCTGTTTGTTCAACACTAAAAATCTACCACCATTTCTATACTGTAGCAATCTCTTATGTTAGGAAACTGTAAATTCAGCCCAAACATGAGTAGGTGACTAAAAAAAAAAAGTCTGCTCAGAAGGGATGGAATTTAGAATTACCTTTAAAAATTTAGATTCTTAGGAGTACCCACCTTATGCATTTGTTTCAAATAAAAATCACTTCCCTGAAAACAAATTTTCCAGACACTAAAATCCCCAAGGAAAATACAGGGCAATATGATAGGATTATGTGTATTTATCTCAAAAAAGCAGGGGTTTTCACCTTGTCTCATATATCCAGAGACACAAGTATTGAGTTATGGGAAAAGTCATGACACAGTTTTGCGTAGAAAAACAGAAAAATACATCATGACTTTTCCAACTACACAACAGTTGTGACTGTTGAGTTTTCAAGGTTTCAAATTATTCAAACTTACTCGGTCTACCAAAGAAAATAGTTTAAGTTTCTTAGGAACATACTGGCATAGCTCATAACCAAACATATAGAGTTTCATGTAATTTCTCTTTCGAGTATTGGTTTTGAGTTTGTGTTTTTGTTTTTGTTTTTCTATGATTCATTTTCAAAGGCTTCCAGTTTCTTTTATTCCCATTTGGGGAAGAGAAATGCTGGTTGATGTGGCCTGTCTAAGGTATTTCCCTGGGTAAATCTTCTACAGGGAGGTACCTAGCACAGGAATAGCCATTGGAGGCAAATCCTGGTGCATCCAAAGTTGTTCTTAATGAAAGAAAAAATTTCATAAACTGATGAAGCCTATCTCTCCCTGGTAGAAATCAATATTTGTTGTAAATAATTTATTGAACTGAGTGGAACCTGGGGATCTTATGGTCTCTATGTGGATAGATGATACCTAGCTTCAACAGTGCCTAAGAAATGCCATCAGTCGAGGGTATTGGATCCTATCTGGGAGATCCTATGAAAAATTAAAATAAATGAGACTTGGGGCCTGTTGAGGACATGATGTCAGTATATTTTGTTCTATATGTTTATAGGAACTAAAATGACCAACTACTTTACTCAGACCTGGTCATTCAGGATCAGGTCTCCATGGCATTCTACAAGAAAGATAAGATTTTTATTCCCTTTACTCATCCAAACCTAATTGACAGTTCAATTTCCCTGTGACCTTCATTCTTGGACTCAGTAGTGAAGCAGAGGGGGAAGAGATAATAGTGAGCACCACCACACTAACTCTTAAACTTTGGCTCAGAAAGGATGCTCCTTTGTATTCACATTTATTTGGTGAGAGCAAGCCAGTTATCAAGTCTGCTATAAATAAGGGGATGACAGGCAGATAATGTTTGTGAATATACTGCACCTCAGTATACTGCACCTGATATTTAGCTTTCTCTAATTCTATTTAGTTAATGCCCACATAAACTTAAGGTTTTTTAAAATCGTTATTGAACATAATATAAATACCAAAATGTGTTCATATCTTAACTATACATCCTGATGAACTTTGATAACCTGATCTCTGTAATCAGCAACCAGATTAACCAAAGAAGCAGGTCAGAGTTCTAGAAATCCCTTATGCCTCCTTCCAGTCACTAACCCCCTCATTAAGGGCAACTACTACACTGCCTTCTAATAAGATAGTTTTGTTTTTACAGTTTTATGCTATACACTGTGTGTTCTTACCAGAGACAGAAAAAGAGAGAGACAGGCAGATCACCCTCCCAGGGAGGTTAGCCAAGCTGCGATCACTTCTTCATTATCCTCTTAGGATTTGGGCACACATGCATGAGTACCTGGTGTTTTATTTTTACTTATGTATTTATTTTTTTTAGGTTTTTGCCATAGGGCTTGTGCACTTGCCAGAGAGAGATGGAAAGAGGGTAAATGAGAAAATACCCCACATGTGGGATGACCACATCATAATTCCTTTTCCTTTATTTACATCTTGGGATTTTGTGTATACACACACACACACACACACACACACACACACACAGACACACAAACACACACACCTGGCATGATTTTCAAGCTGCAGGGCCCAGGACTTCAACTGGAAAATCAAACTTGTGGGACCCAACACCTTAACTACCATGCCACCTGTTGGCCACATACTTTAATTTTTACTAATTTTGTATTTTATAAAAAGGAAATCAAACATGTCTACCTTAGCCAGTATTTCCCAGATATTTTACTCAAACCTAGTGTATTATTCAGAATAAGTTATTAGTACTTTATGTAATTAATGAATTCACTGCAATCTTTGTTGTCAGACATCTTTTGACCAACAATCTATTCTTGAGATTTATCTATGTTGTTGCAGAAAGTTGTAGCTTGTTCATTCTTGTTGTAGTATAGTTTCCATTGTGGGACAATTTTATCTTGTCTTCTCTTGATTTGGGCACACACATTTAGGTCATTTCT
Organism: Tupaia tana; assembly: GCA_026018925.1. Classification (NCBI taxonomy): domain Eukaryota; kingdom Metazoa; phylum Chordata; class Mammalia; order Scandentia; family Tupaiidae; genus Tupaia; species Tupaia tana. The sequence goes on from JAKSZU010000003.1 coordinate 183,566,941, forward strand.
AGTTCTGTCCTATTATAAATCATGTGACTGTGGATGTTTTAGTACATGTTAGTGAACATTTGTAGTTTTTTTTACTGGATCTGTACTTAGGAGTGAAAAGTCTGGGCCATGAAGCATGCTTGTGTTGAGCTTTAGTAGAGACCCCATTTTTTGAAGTAGTGTATTTACCTAAACTTTAAAAGAAATTAAATTACACATCTTATAAGAATCTGTTGCAGGAAGATATGTAGTATAACATTAAATGAACTACGATGTTGAAATTAGGCAAACGAGAAAAACTACATGTCATAAAGTTCTGACGGAGCAGAGAACATTGTTACCCTAGAGAATGATGATGATCCTGGTGCAGTCAGCTCGTATGGAAATGAAAGTGTTTCAAAAGTGAGGAAGAATGGAACCTTATTTTATTTATGGTAGATAGTATATGATGCAGAGCTTTCTGAACTTTTTTTTTCCATTTAAAAACATCTGCCTAAGGTTTCAAGTGCTTTTAAATTAGCTTAGTCTTGAATAGGTACTAATAAAACTACCGCATGTGACAATTGATAATGAAATGCCTGTGTCTCGTTGGCATGTGGATGAGTGTTTTTATTATTCAGTAGAGAGCATGAAGCTTTGTTCATTTTCACAGAATAACTCCTTCAAGTTTATGCCTCCCTCCTTCTCCATACTAAGCCACTGAACTGTCTCAAATTTCAATTCTTTTTACCTGCCTAGATAATTTTCCATAATCCGGATCTGTATGTATAGGCAGCTGAATCTATTAGAAAGTGTAAATAAAAATGAACTGCATTTTCCAGTAAAGATGTGCAAGCCCAGACAATGGCCTGGTGCCAATTAGGAGAATCTATAAACGGATGCTGTGTTCTCTGTGGCCACAGCTAGGGACTTTATAAAGAAATGAGCTCATTTTCCCCACCAAAGCACGCAGTATTCTCTGGTTCCTGTGTGGTTTCCTCTGATAGCAAGTAGAACAGATCCTACATTGTGAGTCTTGCTAAGGGCAGACTAAGAAGACACACAGAGCACATTTAATTTGGTTCATTCAATCTCTCGAATTCTAAAAAAAATAAAATGTCTGTTAAAGAAAAGTTACATATTATGTTACCAAAGGTTAAAAGTACTTCATAAATGAAAGCATTCATTTTATATGTGGAAATCAATAATTTATTGCCACACTGACATTTAAAAATAAGTCTTTAAAATATTTTATTTTGTTCTTCATATTTCCTTTAAATATATTTTTACTATTATAGCCAGAGGGTCACATTTATTGCTTTTAAGAGTAGTACCATTTGGAACATTAAGTATCAAGGCATATTTCCCTAAAGCATAAACTTACAAATTATAAACTTACAAATTATTTGCTGCTAATTATTGTGGGTTCTCATCAACCCATTTTGAAAAATTTTAACTGTTATGAAACAGTAAATTATAATCAGCTCCAATATTGTGATGTTCATGAAGCCAGGCGTGAATTGCAGTATAGGTAAAAATGAGAGCAATTATATTCTCAGCATACTGCTACATTTTTAATTAGATGTATTCATCCCATTACAGGCACTGGCCTCAATAGTGTCTGCCAGGCTACTTGCCATCCTCAACCGAATAAACTGTTGCCAAGGCCATCATGTGCCAAATCCAGTTTTCCTGAGAGAGAGAGAGAGAGAGAGAGAGAGAGACCGGCAGGCACCTACTTAGACAGAGTCCTCCTACTGTAATGCATGGCTGTGATCCTGGCTGCTCTAGTCTAAGTCCAGATCACAGCCACGTGTAAGTGCCTGGTGTTTACAGAAAGATCTCAGGATATGAAGCTGGGACCTTTCCCACATGCCATCAGTATTGCAGTGTTGTTACTGCTGTGCCTCTAATGGCTGGCCCCAATGGTCACTTTTCTGTCCCCATTTCATTTGACTTATCAGTAGCAAGTCACAAAGTTGATCATTCCCTCATCTTCAAGCATTGTTTTAAGATTCATGCTACTATACTGTTCTCCTAGTTAATATAACTTGCTGCCTATTTGAGATGTCTAATAGTTATGTCAAACTTCTCAAGACCTCAGCAGAGCTGTTCCTTTCCAAAATCATACTTTCTGCAGAAATTCCTTCTCAATAGCCATCATTGCCATAAAACTTGTTGCTTGAATACCTAAGAGTAATCTTTGATTCTTTACTGACCCCCACCCTAAAACATACACATATACATATAGCCCAACAATTGAAAGCTCTTCTGTGTCACCGTCAAGACATACCCTCAGTTTTTATGGGTCTTTCCATTTTCACAGATAACACCCTACACCTCAAATCAAGTTACCTCCTGATGGTAGAAAGATGGTTGGAGTAGCCCCTGCTATGGTTTAAATGTGACTCCTCCTCCAAATTGTGACTCCTCCAAATTTTATATGTTGGAATTTGGTTGCGTTGTGAATGTGCTAAATAAAGTCTTAACTTGATTATTATGTGGAAAGAAAAGTAGGGCTTTTGGGAAGTGATTAGGTATCAGGCTGGGGCCCCCATGATTGAGTCCTGGTAGGTTTATAAAGAGAGGGAATGAGACAGAGACATGCTTTGCTCTTCATTCACTCCTGTCCTCCACCATATGTTGTAATGAAGCAAGAGGACTTTCACCAGATGCCAGTACCATGCTCTTAAATTTTGCAGCCACCAAAACTGGGAGCCAAATAAACCTCTATTATCTTAAATTACCCAAAGTCATATATTTCTGTTTCAAGCAACAACACAGACTAAAGTACATCTTTATCTAATCTCTAAAATCACACGTCTTACTCTTTCCACAAGACCCATGACTTCAGGCTGCCTCATGCCATACCTTACTGTTTTTCATTGGCTTTGTTTTGATATTACTAACCTACTTTTTCTTTTTCTTTTTTTTTTTTTTTTTTGAGAGGTTTTTGCTATAGGGCGTGTGTGCTCACCAGACAGACAGAGAGAGACATAGAGACAGAAAACGAGAAATCACCCCCCAGAGGGGATGGTCACGCCGCAATCCCTTCTCCTCCATTCTCCTCTTGGGATCTTGGGCACGCACGCACACGCGCCCGGCATGAGTTTTAAGCCACCGGGTCCAGGTCACAAACCGCGGTCGACTATGTGGGTGTCCAGCGACATAGCCATTACGCTAACTGCTGGTTCCCGCTACTTTTTCTTATAAATGCCAAACTTATTCTTACTCAGGGCTTTCACATTCACTCTTCATTCTATTTGTGAAGCTGCCTCAAAAGGTGACATAACTAAGTTGTTATTATCATTTCAGTCTCACCTATAAGATTAACTTTGTAGTGGAGACTTCCTGACTTTCTCATTTACGTTAGGAATTCACTGTCCTGCTGCCTTTCAGCCTTTTCCCTTCTTATCTTCTCTACCAATCCAATCACTGATCAGTCTTTGAAACTTTCTTCTTCTCCTTAAAGGATTCATTCTCATATCCTCTATAATGTAATCTCTCTGAGAACTTATATAACAGATATAGGAAAAAACAAAGTATTTATTTTCTTACTCTCTCAATGCCAACACAACACTTCTGATACCAGATATGTGTGTGAGTGTTTTTGTTTCTTTTTTTCCCCATACAATCAAACAAACAATGGTCTAAGGGACACTAGCTGGGAAATTCTGTAATTTACGTAAATTCTGACACTATCTACCTGATGAGCTATAAATTGGGATTCCCCCGACCCTTTCCTTGGAATTGATTAATTTGCTAGATTGTTTACAAAACTCAGAGAAACACTTTACTCACATTTTCCTATTTTGTTATAGAGGATGCTACAGAGGCTACAGATGAACAGGCAGATGAAGAGGTACACAGGGCAAGGAAGTTTTATGGAAGTTTTTGTGGAAGCTTCATGATTAAATCAGGGGCCTGTGGTAATAGACTTAAATTTCAGCCTCTCTTCTCTTCTACAGGTTGGAGGGAGGTCTGAAAGGCCCAACCCTCTAAATCATGCTTTGGTCTTTCCAGTGATAAGCCCCTGTCTCAAAGCTATCTAGAAATTTTCAGGTACCCCCAAATCCTTAACACTCTTATCTCATGATATTATTTGTTCATGAGAGAGAAAGAGACAGGGAGGCCTGGCAGGATCTTGCCACAGCTCTTCCTACAGCCTTTCATCCAGCTGTGATCAGGAGCACCCAGAGTATTCAGGATGACCCAGGATCCCAACCCTGGGTCTTCCTATATGGCTCCTGCATTATGCAGTGGTGCCCTATGCCTGCATCACCATGGCTGTGCCATCACTGGTTTCAGGAGCTGTATGTCAGGAAACAGGGTGAAGACCAAAACATTTCTTATATTATTATAATGTATATACTATATATTTTAATTTATATATAATTGCAAATCACATAATTGCAGCAGGACTCCCATATGTCTGTTCACAGTAAAATCTCCAGCACATGAACTGGGCCTAGGACGTAGGTCTCTGATTTTGCTAAATGAATAAATAAACTATTGGTACATTAGAAGTGCTTAAGGGAAATTGATGGTTGACAAATTAGGTAAAGGCAGCCCTATTGATTTACTAATCACTTGACTTTTTTTGCACCTTTTCCTAGTCTGTCACCTCCATGTAGTCCGTTCAAATACACAGGAGAATTTTATTGTCTCAGCTTTTAAAAACTTACAATAAATTGTCTAAGCCAGCACCTAATCTTTATTTTTCAGTTAGTTTGGTACAATTCTAAAACAGATAATCCTCCTGTTATTCATCTCGCTAGTCCAAAGGACCTCACCAAGCACTGACTTGGGAAGTTGCCGCTCTTGCCAGTCCCCTTTATTCTATGCTTCTGTGTCTCCTCAGGGGCTGTTCTGTCTGTTCAGCTTAGTAAGCCCCAAAGAAGTAGATGTTTTCATGTGTCCCCAGGTTTCAGATGGGGCCTGTTTATTGTCTGACCAAGGAGCTGACCCTTTGTGCCTCTGGCCTCAACATACTTATTAGTTTGCCCCTTAGGTCAAGCATCAATTTCCCTGTGCTGTATCCAGGCATATTCCACTTTCAGGGAGTCACACAGCTCAAGCACCTATCGGTGTTTTTAAAGCACCTACTTTTATGCTGAGATTTGTGAAATCATAAGTTTAGGAAGGATAATCTTTTTAGGTATTGCCTTCCCCCACATCTTTATAGGTATAATAGGAGACTGAGCCAAGATATAATACTCATTCCCTTTGAATATTTAGAAGATATATAAAATGCCACATTTAATATTTCTGTACATCTTTCTCTTTCTGTCATACACATGCACACACTCTTGAAAGACTTAGATTGTAGCAATAATATATTGATACATTAGTCATATTTTTCTTCATATATTCATATAACTCTCATTGATGAATGTAAAGAAATACTCAAGAACTGTTATTTCTCTTCACTATTCAACCACTAATTCCATTTTTCTTTCATTTCTTTTTTTGTTTTAGAAATTTTTGCTATAGGGTACTTGCACTCACTGGATGGAGACAGAAAGTGAGAAATCACCCCCTCCCCTTGAGGGATGGCCACACCACAATCTCTTTTCCAATTTCCTCTCAGGATCTTGGGCATACACACACATGTGCATCTTGGGCATACACACACATGTGCCTGGTATGAGTTTTACGCTGCCAGAACCAGAACTCAAACTGTGATTGACTACGTGGGAGTCCAGCCAGCAATGTACTGTCTGCTGGTTCCCTTTCTCCTTTCTTTATTCCTATGAAAAGGTATAGTTGAGTGGCAGACGCATACCTTGCGACTGTTTTCCTCCTGGTTCTCCTGTGTACCAATTCCCACTCTGTGAGCCGGAGATTGTTTCTGTGACAGGCAGTGACAACATCGCTTCTCATTCCTTGCTCATTCCTTCCACAAAGCATGAGGCTTTGTGGAAATGGAAGGGCTGGAACTCACTACAAGAGTTTGGTGGTATTGCCATTCACAGATAAGATAATCAGTTCGTCCTGTCCCAGAAACATCTGATGCACATTGAAGGAAACAAGAATCAAATTCACCTCCAAGATGGCAGTCCTCCCAGTTTGATCTCATTCATCAATTCCTGTTTGATTCTTTAAAGTTGAGTCCTCCATTTTGTGGGTTTACTCGAGAATTACATACTAAGTAACCAATTAGTGAACATTTACTGTGGACCCAGCACTATTCTGGGTGCTCTTTAGGAACTGTAATTAATTATTTGTCTTCTAAAAGCATAGCGAAGAGGGACCAGCTGATGGCACAATGGCCGCACTGCTGGACTCCCACTCAGTTGACCACAGTTCGAGTCTTGAACCTGGTGGTTTAAAACACTCTGGACACATGTACGTGTGTACCTAAGATCCCTAGACGAGAATGGAGGAGAAGGGATTATGGTATGGCTATCTTCTCTGCAGGGTCATTTCTTATTTTCTGTCTCTCTGGTAAGCACACACATCCTATAGCAAAAAACCTCTCTTAGGCACCAGCAGTTAGCGTAATGGGTATGTTGCTGAACTCCAATGTAGTCGACCGTGGTTTGAGTCCTGGCCCTGGTCGCTTAAACTCACACCGGGCACATGTGCGTGCGTGCCCAAGATCCCGAGAGGAGAATGGAGGAGAAGGGATTGCGGTGTGGCCATCCCCCCTGGGGGGTGATTTCTTGCTTTCTGTCTCTCTGTCTCTGTCTTTCTGGCGAGTGAGTGCACCCTATTGCAAAAACATCTCCAAAAAAAAAAAAAAAAAAAAGAAAAGAAAAGCAGAGAGCTAGGCAAATTTAAATTTACATACAGAGAAAACATTTTGTGCTTTGGTGAAACCAGATTTCTGTATTTGTCCTGTGGTGCAGTTCAAGGAACCAAAGCTAATCCATAGAAAAGGCAGTGCTGTGTGGATCAGGAGAGGGGATCACAACGTTGCTTCTACCACCAATAGTAACAAAAGTTTGCTGCTTGTGGAACCTTTATGTGTAGCTCTGTGATGGTGGGATTTCTGTCTGTTATTTTAAATCTTCATTATGCCCAGGTCTACACTGGTGGTCTAGGATTTTACTACATACCTCGGGGTTCTCAATCCAAGAGATTCTACACAGATTTTACACCATCACTTTAGTTTTTAAAATTGTCTGACAACTAAAATATATTTGGCAGCACAGCTTAATGGCATCTGAAGAGGATATTTTGACCTTTCCTTTGAAGCATCGCCTGCCTGCAGAACTCTATTGAGATCTACAAATATGGTTAGTCCCTATAGGGCTGTTGTTAAGTGCTGTGCAGAGAAAGATCTCACATGACCAACCAGGTTTCGAGTTCTGGCCCTGGCAACTTGAAAAATGCATTGGACATAGTCATATGCCCAGGATTCTAATGGGGTGGACAGGGTGGAGAAATGTAAGAGAAGGATTACAACATGGCCAGCCTTGATTGAAAATTGCTTTCTCTTTCTCTCTCCCTCTCTCATTCTCTCTCTAACATGTGCCCACATAACTTTTCTATCCAAAATATACAAGTAATTAAAGTAACAAACTCAAAAGAGTCTCTGGAGTCTTTTCAGACTCAGTGGTGTCCAGATTCCTATAATGCAAAATACACATTGATTATTGACTTCTGTAGTCAATATCAACTTATTGTCTAATGACATTGAACAAATGAATTTTGGAAATGAAATCATTTGCCCTTTCCATTGTTCTAAAATTGTGCTCAGTAACCCGTAGTCAGAGATTTGATTAAATTCATTCAATATGATATATTAACAATAACTCTTAAATAAAGTATTTCTTTACAATTTAATTGAAAGGCTAGACTCCAAATTCTAGGTAGAGACTTAAATTGGATTGAGAGACCTCTAACTGTACTATTATATTTATAATTATGCTGAGTTGTTTCTATAGTATGTTAAATTTGGCAAGGAAGAAGAATGGAAACGAGAATTTTATATTTGAAGGACTACAGTAGGTTGCTATAATCTTAAAACGCGTAAGGTACATTATCCTCTTTTACTCTTCCTAACAATTAACACTCTGATCAAATAGGTGTGTACCATTTGCTTTCTGTCATAGTCACAGCTCGATTAGATTTGGCTGCCAGGTCATTAAAGGCTTAATTGGCTAATTGCATCATGTGGGTGGTCCAACTTATGCAAAGGTGGGAACTCCTTACAATTAGGGTACATTTGTGAATTTCTTGCAGTAAATATTTATTTTTAAGGCTTTCTCTATTTTTTTCCCCCATCAGTTAAATATAACTAATCTGAAAATTGTGGACCAGTGGCACTTGTAAACTTTACTATCCATTTTGTCTTCAATAAAAATATGTATTATTCAGGCCGGCAGGTGGTGTAGTGGTTAAGCAGCTAGATTCACATGTGGCTGATTGTGGTTCAAGTCTCATAAACTCATGCCAGGCGTGTATGAATGCATGTCTAAAATCCAAGAGGAGAATGGAGGAGGAAGGATTGCAGCATGGCTATCTCCCCTGGGAAAGGTGGTTTCTCACCTTCTGTCTCTCCATCTCTCTGTCTCTCTGGTGAGTGCACGCACCCTATAGCAAAAAATCTCTCTCAAAAAAAGTATAAATGATTACTTCTAAACATAACATGTGTAGTATTTTTTAGGTGTTGAGAGAAAAGTATCCAAGAACAGAAATTAAGTAGAAAATTTATTTTATTATAAACTAAAAAGCAAATTTTTACTGAACTTTCCCTTTTTTATATTTCTAAAGTTCATATATGAACAGGGGAGCAAAGAGCTATTCTTTTTATTTCCCTATTTTTAAATCACAATTAAAATAAAGACCAGAATTTATTTACACATGATTGAAAGTAAGTTAGTGCTTACCATTTTTTTTTCATTAAACGTTTAGCTTCTATATATAAGGATTTTTTTTTCTATTTATTTTTTGTTTGGAGTCTCTAAGACCTGTCTCCTGGCCCAGTGATGTTTATTGAATCATGTTTCTTTGCCTCCTAAAATCTTGGTTTTCAGTTTCCTTGTCTATGGGCTAACTCAGCCCCATCGAAAGCCTCACCTCAGATTTGCTTCATCCATTCTAGCCTTCTTAGATTTTTTGCCTTATACATGTGAACATACACATTATCTTATTAGGATTTTATTTTCCTTAAATGTTTTATAATGGATAATTCTTTTTTTTTTTTTTTTTTTTTTTTTTGGAGAGGTTTTTTGCTATAGGGCGCGTGCGCTCGCCAGACAGACAGAGAGAGACATAGAGACAGAAAGCGAGAAATCACCCCCCAGGGGGGATGGTCACGCCGCAATCCCTTCTCCTCCATTCTCCTCTCGGGATCTTGGGCACGCAAGCACACGCGCCCGGCGTGAGTTGTAAGCCACCGGGTCCGAGACGCGAACCGCGGTCGACTACATGGGAGTCCAGCGACATAGCCATTACACTAACTGCTGGTTCCCTATAATGGATAATTCTAATGCGTCATTTTATTAGCATGTAACACCCCCCCATGTCACTTAACTGTTTTGCAGTTGCTTAACTTATGTCATTAATAGCTTATATTCTACATGCTTATTCTGTGTCAGAAATCCTCCTCAGTCATTTATCTAAATTAACACATTTAATAATTGCTATGATTTTATGAATGAGATATTCTGATCCCCATTTAACGGATGGGAAGATTTAAGCACATAGACGCAAAGTAGTTTATCTGAAGTCGCATAGCTGCTATGTGGCAGAAGGATTTCAACCAAGTCAGACTCGGTGAAGACTCCATGTTAATTATAAAACTTGAGGCTTCTGTGAACTTCAGTTTTCTCATTAGCTTTATCGAGTGGATTGCCATTAATGATACCTATAGTTCCGCCAAGCGCAAACTAGATAAATGTGTTCATAGTGGTAAACATATATGGAAATTTCACACCTACTTAATTAGAAAACATTGTTTTATTTACAGTTTTATGTAGATAGGATGATTTTCCACATATCCGTTTGAAGACTCATAACTTTGAAAGGTTTTTATTTCTATCCTCTTCATCCCCCCCCTCGTGGGGACTCAGTATCTGGTTGGTGTATTCAGCGGTTGATTAATTGACTTGAGAGAAATAAACACTGCACATGTTTTTGATTCCTGATGAACAAGCAGCACCTGGAAACTGGATCCTGATACCACATCGGTCTCCTCTTTGTTTACGACTCAAAACAGAACAATGTTCTATAATAGTTTAGAAGCATCTGGGAAACATAAGATTGCTGTCAACTCTCCAGGATGGCATGAGTGCAAGGTGGAGCGGAATGAAGTGCAGATCAAAGACAGGGCAGGAGGAAACTTTGCCCTATGTATTTTTTGGTGCTTCTCGATTTCTGAGCTTTGTGAATATGCCCATCTGTTCACTAAATTAAACAGCTCATTGAGAAAAGTGTCTGTGATTTCAGAATATATCCTTAGTAGTAGAACTGAGCAATCCTGGGGTCAAGATTTTCCTCCTTGTTAAAAGGCTACTGGCCACTGAACAGCACATCACTGTCATGCAAATTCAATTAATTGGCATCATTTAAGCAGAAAGATTATGGGAGATGCACAACCTGTCTAGAAAGTCCTGTGGGAATGTAAAGTTACAGTGAGATAATCTAATGGGGAAAGAGAATAAAGACAGACATTATCAGAAAGCAGATCTGGAGTCAGATGTTGGAACAATTGAAATGAAACACTGGGCTGTGCCAGACACACATGGGATGAGCCTAGGTCCATGTTTGAAGCCTCCTTTGAATGTGAGGCACACTTTGATGAATTTTTAAATTTGTGTTAGCTTGTATATGTCAGTTTGTGCGTGAAGTGCTTTTGCACAGAAGAGTTTTGGAGAGATAACTTTACTTATTTTTTTTCTGTATAATGCCTTTTGTTTTTCTTATCTAATTGCTGCAGCTAGGACCTCCACTACTATCTTGTTGTTTTGTTGTTTTTTATTTTTTTATATTTTTTTCAGTTTTGCCAAAGGGCATGTGTACTCTCCAGAGAGTGACAGAGAGAGACAATATATCCCCCATGAGAAATGGTCACAATACAATCTGTTCTCTACATTTCTCCCTCCTGTCGGAATTTTGGGCAAGCATGTACAACTGCCCAAAGTGTTTCTCAAGCCACAGGGTCTAGGACTAGAACTGCACAGTTGACCATGTGGGAAACAACTGTTTTACTCCCCACACCATGGGCTGTCTTCTTTCTGTACTATCATGAATATAAGTGGCAGGAGTGATCATCCTTGTCTTGTGCCTAATGTTAGAGGAAAGATTTTCAGTTTTTCATCTTTAAGTATTGTGTTGGTATAAAATAAAAACCTACATGGTTTTTATTATGTTGAAATAACTTTCTTCTTTTCCTAGTTTGTTGAGAGTTTTTGTCCAGAAAAGATGTTTTTTTAAATGCCTTTTTCTGAAACTCTTGAGATGCTCATATGATTTTTGTCCTTTATTCTGTTAGTGTGATGTACCACATAGATTGATTTTTGTATTTTGAATCATTCTTGCATTCCAAGAATAAATCCCTCCTGGCCATGGTGTATGATCCCTTTAATGTGTTGTTGAATTCAGTGTGCTGATACTTTGTTGATAATTTTTGCCTCTTTAGTCTTTAGGGATACTGACCTGTACTTGTCTTTTCTTGCACTGTTATCTAGTTCTGATATCAACATAATACTGGCCTCTTGAAATTATTTTGCAAGAGTACTCTTCAATTTTTTGGAAGAATTTGAGAAAGATTGGCATTTATTCTTCATTAAATGCTTGATAAAATTCTCCAGTGAAGCCATCTGAGCCTACTCTTTTCTTTGTTAGGAATTTTTGAATTACTGATTTAATCTACTTGCTAGTTATAGATCTTTTCAGATTTTCTATTTCTGGTGCAGTCTTGGTAGGTTGTACATTTCTAGGAATTTATCCATTATTTTTGTAGGTTATCCTGTTTGTTGGCATGTAATTGTTCATAGCACCTCTTATCCTTTGAAAATCACTATGACTATAATTGGGAAAATATTTACTCTTGTATTGATATATTTCTTTTAAGATAGTTTTCTTGCTCATATTCTGTCTCTATCTCTGCATCTCTTTCTGTGTCACCTTTTTCTTATTGACAAAACTAAGATCTATCAAATCATGGAAACTCAGTCATGAACACATGAGGAGAGAAGAAGGCTTCCTCACGCATCTTTTGTGAGATAATTTGTGGTCTCTGAGAACCTATGTAATTCATAGCTAAGAAACATAATCATGTCTTTTCAACTTCTTTTTTAATTGCCAGAAGCATGTGTACTCATCAGAAAAAGACAGAAAAACACATAGAGAGAGAGAAAGAAAGGAAGAAAGCACCTCTCTAGTATGGTGTGGTCATACCACAATCTCTTTTCCTCTATTTCTCCATCTTGTAAAGCTATTCAAAATTTGGAACACTTTTTTTTTTTTAATTAGGTGTACACACTTGCCAGAGACAGAGAAAGATGGAGAGATAGAAAGCAAGAAATTACCCCCCAAGGGGGATGACCATGCCATAGGCCCTTTACCTCCAATCTCCTCTCAGGATTTTGGGCATGCAAACATATGTGCTTGTGTGAATTTTAAGTTGCCAGGTCTGGGACTTAAACCATAGTCAACCATGTGGGAGTTCAGCACCTTCACCATTATGCTACCTGCTGGTCCCTGGAGCACTTTTTTTTTAAGCTACCAGAGCTGAGATTCAACCCATGGCCAGTCATGGGGCCCTCATTTCCTAGGCTACAAGACTGGGCAAATCTTTGTTTTTTTTTGAGAGATTTTTGCTATAGGGTGCGTACATTAACCGGAGAGACAGAGAGACAAAAAGCAAGAAATAACTCCCCAGGAGGGATGGTCATGATGCAGTTCCTTCTCCTCCATTCTCCTCTTGGGATTTTGGGGACACACGCACATGCACAAGACGTGAGTTTCAAGCTGCTGGGTCTGGGACTCAAACTATGGTCAACCACATGGGAGTCCAGCGCCTTAAACACCACACCACCTACTGCCACCCCCCCATGATGTTTTTGTGTGTGTCTTTTTTTTTCTTTTAGAGGTTTTGCTACAGGGCATGTGCACCCCCTGGAAAGAGAGACAGAGATAGTGGAAGGGAAAGTGAGAAGTTATTCCTCAGTGGGGATGGCTTTTCTGCAGTCCCTTCTCTTCTACTCTTCTGGGGTCTTGGGCACCCATGCACATGCACCCAGCACAATTTTCAAGCCTCTGAGTCCAGGCCTCAAACTGCTGTCGGTCATGTAGGAGTCAGCAATATACCTACTACACCATCCATTGGTCCTGATGTTTTTAAAGATAAATACTTTGAAAGTAATTTGACGATAATGTTAAGCAATCTGTATTCCATATCAAAGTTCCTAAATTTTTTATCCTTCTGTGTGAGAGAACACCGGAATTTTGTCCTTTTCATCTGATGATAATTTTGTATACATTATGGGGAGCCATCTCCTTCCCACTCCCTTCCTTGCCTTTAGGAACCAGTACTCTCTTCTTTTATGAACATTTTAGTTTCCTAATTTGCCTGAGAACATGGGGTAATTTTCTTTCCGTGCCCGGTTTATTTCACTAACCATCTGTCCTCCAGGTTCCTCCACCTAGCTGCAAATGATGGGATTTCATTCTGTAGGTGGCTGCATAGTATCCCTTTGTGTATATATACCTTTTTTTCTTTATCCATATGTTGATAGATACATAGGTACATTCCATGTCTTGCTTATTGTGAATAAGGCTGTAATAGGGGCCAGCAGTTAGCGTAATGGCTATGTCTCTGGACTCTCACATAGTCGACCGCAGTTCGAGTCCCGGACCCGGTGGCTTAAACACATGCCGGGCGTGTGTGCATGCGTGCCCAAGATCCTGAGAGGAGATTGGAGGAGAAGGGATTGCGGCGTGGCCATCCCCTCTGGGGGGTGATTTCTCGCTTTCTATCTCTCTGTCTCTCTTTGTCTGTCTGGCAAGCGCACGCGCCCTATAGCAAAAACCTCTCAAAAAAAAAAAAAAAAGGCTGTAATAAACATTAGAGTAGTATCAATATCTATGAGGAATATATTTCTTTTTTTAAATATAATTATTTATTTATTCCTTCATTCATTTTAATTTGACCAGAGAGAGACAGAGAGAAAGAGTGAGAAAGCAAGCAGCCAGGTCCAGGACTCAAACCATGGCCAGCCATGTGGTAGTGTCCAGCACCTTAACCACCATGCCACCGAGAATATATTTCCTTAATACTGAGAGAAAACCATAGGACTCTGGCTGTTAGGAAATAAAAATAAATACAGTATTTTAAAACAGATGCAATAAAAATGAATAATATTAATTTCAACTGTTTTGGTCACATTAACTTTATTTCAGATCTTACAGGATGTTCATTTAGAAATTAATTCAGTTGATGTGATAAAAATGAACACTCAAATATAAAAGGGCTCTTTTCCAAAAACAAGAAATGGTACAGTTACACAGGGTTTTACATGATATTATAGCATTTATCTAAATAGGCTTGTGTATGATTTGATCTGCTGGAAGGTGGGCTCTGAGGATCCTTTCAGATCCTCCTGTCAGACTTCTATATTTCAATGAAACACTGTTGATTGTTTGGTTAAAATAATATTTAAATAATTTTTTGCTTTGAAGACTAGGTGGGCCAGTGTTTGAGTATTTGTTTAAGTGAATTTTAAATTTTCTCTTTTTTGTTAAATTTAAAGCTTATTTCTTTTATCCACAATAGAGAGTATATATGTGCATGAGAGGAGAGAGAGAGAGAGAGAGAGAGAGAGAGAGGGAGAGAGAGAGAGAGAGAAAGGAAGGCAGGCAGGCAGGGAAGAAGGCCTTCAGCAGGACCTCCTCACACCATGATCTCTTTACCCCAGCCCTCTAACTCCCCAGGATCTTGAGCAAGCATACATGTGCCCCGTGTGTTTTTATGGTGACCCAGGAGTCCACAGCCATAATCAACCATGTGACTTCTGCACTACAGTTCAGTTTGCTAACAGTTTGGCCACCAGGCTTGTCTACATTCTCTCTTAATATGTGCACATGTGCATGCACACACACATATTCTGGAATTGCCATGACACTTATTTTGTTCATGCTTTTAATGTAGAATTTGTTAAGGAACAACAAAATTTTAAGATCTTTTTCAGTGTCTCCTTTGAAAAAGAAATGTTGAGATTTTTAATATTTCATAACATATAAGTAGAAATTAGAAAAATACCATGGATTAAGAAAGTAGCATAGAGATTTATAAGATTCAAAGGTGACCTGAAATGTAATTCTTACATATCGTTACTTGGTTATAGGATGTCAAGTACGGGTCTTGTAAAGACCTTAATTCCCTCACTTCCTTCATTCTGATCAAATGACAAGTTTAAAAATATGTCATTCTAATGGGAATTAGAAAAGATGTAATGTCAACAAATGTTTTATAATTACCACTGCTTGTGTTGTCACATTATCTTAGTGCACCTTACACCGGGGACTGGTGTCTATCTTGACTTCTGTACGTGACACACATAACCACTCAGAGTACTCCTGCCTTAAATGATGAGAAAGTTTCAAAATAGAACTTGTTCACCATAAGGAAACAAAGCATTGCTCAATAAGGATGAGGTAGAACTATTAAGAACACAGGCAAGGTAAATAACTTGATTGTAAAGCAAAGAGGCAAAAAGGAAAAGATTTAGAAGATATCTTTTAATAAGATTTAAAGTTTCAAATATTGGGGCCAGCAAGTGGCGTAATGGTTAAGGGAGCTGGACTCCCACATGGCCGACCATGGTTTGAGTTGTGGACCTGGTGGCTTGCTTTCTTACTTTCCCATTCTCTCTCTCTCTCTCTCTCTCTCTCTCTCTCTGGTCAAATTAAAATAAAAAAATAAAATAAAAATTTAAAAAATTATTTTAAAAAATTTTAAATATTTTTGTATATTTTATTTATTTTTAAAATTGATTTATTTATTTTATATTCATTCACTGAACATCACAGCATAGAATGCAGTTTCCCATCCAGAATACAATGTATAGTCACTTAGTCATATATGTTATCATCAACAAATAATTTTCCATTTCTTGTTTCATAAATATATATATTCCCCCACTCTTCATTTCTCACCCTCTGTCACTTCTCACCCACCTCCTACTCTTTCTCTGGTATCTGCAGTTGCTTTCCATTCCTTTTTTTATTTCTTCCACATTTTATTGGTTAACAAAATATCTTATTGATCTTACTACTTTCAATAGCAAGTTCAGCAGATATATAAATATCTGTGAACAAATATTTGACTTTAGGCATGAAACTGTGAGTAGAATGAATATACTATAAAATAGCACCTAGCTGAGGCTATATAGCTTACTGTGGTCATTGAATAGGTATCTTTAAATATATTTTTTAATTTCAAGAAAGGCAGTTTTAGATTTAATAAATCAAAATTTAAAAATGTTAAGAGAACTTTGCTTAAGACTTAAAGCCAGGAAGTAGGTTAGGATTCTTTTCAAATAGTAGTTACATGGATCTGTCAACAATAAAGAGAAGACAAAAATCCTTATCTCTGGACTACAAAGATAGAAAAAGATCAGTATCGTTTTAGTCAAAAGTCATAAAATTCTATTTCATCAGCTCAGTTTCATGTACTTAATCTAACTTCTATTGTAGTCCAAGCTTTCTGTTTAAATTCTGGAAGATAATATTCAACTCTGGACTTGTCCTTACCATTAAGCTGGCCCTTTCCTCAGATTTTTTTTTTTTTTTTTTTGAGAGGCTTTGCTATAGAGTACGTATGCTCACCAGAGAGAGACAGAGAGACAGCGAGAAACCACCCCCCAGGGGTATGGCCACACTGCAGTTCCTTCTTCTCCAGTCTCTTTCGGGATCCCAGGCACGCACGCACATGCACCAGCATTAGTTTAAGCCCCTGGATACAGTACTTGAACCGTGGTCGACTACATGGGACTCCAGCGACATAGCCATTACACTAACTGCTGGTTCCTCTTAGATGTTATTTTTTTTCTCACATTTTTTAATTTCATTTTCGTTTATACATTCAATCACATTACTTAACTTACAAAATGAATATTTCAACAGGTGAAATATTTCTCCCTAGTTCAGTTGATAAAAGTATAAAATATCTTCAACAGATAATACCACATTTCTTTGTCTCATTAATGCTTTGCCTCCCTATTTTTCTTCTAAATGTCCTTCCTCAGACCCTCCACTTTCACACACACTAAATCTGGTATTTACATCCATATACTATACTGTGTTTCTATATGCTTTAGTCAATCAGTTTCAGTCATAGAGTGTGGACACTCGGTATATATTAAGTGGGGATATATTCTTATTTCTGTGTGTCTGACTTTAGTTTTTGTGATATAACACTGTCTTCAGAACTTCTTGGAGAACTGGTCTGGTGTCGGTAAGTTCTTTCAGATTTTGTTTATCTGAGAATGTTTTTCTCTTCTCTTCCCATATGAAGGATAATCTTGCTGGGTATAGTATTTTGGGTTGAAATTGTTTTTCGCTCAACACTTTGAATATATTTTCCCATCCTTTCCTTGCTCACAGTGTTTCCAATGAGAGGTCGACTGTTAGCCTGTTGGGATATCCTTTGTAGATAACTTATTGTTTCTCTCTTGCCAGTCTGAGTATCTTGTCTTTGTCTGTGATTTTGGTCAATCTGGCTATAAAGTGTCTTGGAGAAGATCTTCTGGGGTTGATTCTGTTTGGGGTCCTATGTATTTCTTGAGTCTAGATCTTTGAATGCCTCTCTAAGTTTGAGTTTGCTTCCAGGATTTCATGGAATAGATTAGCAATGCCCTTACTAGTATCTTCACCATCTGGGATAATGATTATCCGGATGTTTGATGGTATCTAGTATTTCTTGCATATTATCCTCATTTTTTTGGACTATTTTCTCAGTCTTTGTGGTGGATTTTTCTAGGCCAGTGATTCTGTTTTCTACATCTGAGATTCAATCTTCTGTATGATCTAGTCTGTTTTTAATACTTTCAAGGGAGTTTTTGATTTCCCGTATTACAGTCTTCATCTCTAACTGTTCCGTCTGATACTTTTTTATGATGTGTATTTCCTCTTTCAGGTTGTGCAAGAATTTGAACTCTTTGGCTCTATTCTCCTGCCTCTTCTAGACTTCTTTGTCTCTCTTCTCTTGTATCTCTGTTAACTTTGTCAGTATGAATATTCTAAATTCTTTATCAGACATTTCCATGAGTTCCACTGTACTGTCTGTGAATGAAGAGGAGGGGAAATGAGAAGACAGAGGGAGGCAAAGAGAGACATAGAGAAATAGAGAGAAGGATAAAGGGGGTGGCCTACCACTCGAGACTGGGGACTGGTGACTGAATTATCCGTAGACAATCTTCATGTCTCTTATTCCCTGAAAGCACTACTTCTTTTTCTTTTTTGTTGTTGAGAGGTTTTTGGTATAGGGCGCGTGCACTTGCCAGACAGACAGAGAGAGACAGAGAGACAGAAAGCGAGAAATCACCCCCCGGGGGGATGGCCATGCCTCAATCTCTTCTCCTCCATTCTCCTCTCGGGATCTTGGGCACGCACGCACACGTGCCCGGTGTGAGTTTTAAGCCACCAGGTCTGGGACGCGAACCGCGGTAAACTACGTGGGAGTCCAGCGACATAGCCATTACGCTAACTGCTTGTCCCTGAAAGCACTACTTCTCAGCTGCAATTCTTTTTGTATATTTTAAAATTATATCTTTCTGTGGAACTTTAATTATTTTAAATCTCTATATGGATTCTTGAAGTAAAACTTGTGGGTGATATAAGAGCATTGCTCACGGACCAGCAGTTGGCCTAATGGCTATGTCGCTGGACTCCCATGTAGTCGACCCTGGTTTGAATCCCGGACTCGGTGGCTTAAACTCATGCTGGGCGCGTGTGCGTGCGTACCCAAGATCCCCAGAGGAGATTGGAGGAGAAGGGATTGTAGCATGGCCATCCTCTGGGGGCGGGGGGTGATTTCTCACTTTCTGTCTCTCTGTCTCTCTCTGGCTTTCTGGCAAGCACACATGCCCCATGATAAAAACCTCTCCAAAAAAAAAGAGAGAGCATTGCTCAGATTTTATGCAAAATTTTTGTGTGATTAAAATATTGCTTTCGAATGGGAAACAGGTAAGAATGGAAGGGTTTTCTAGACTTCATGTGGTATAATATATTCTGTGATTACTCTCCACTGCTCAGAGTTCTTTCTGTGGTCTTCAAACTAATGCCCACCTCTTCCTGTGTCTGCCATCATAGATAAATATAGTAGAATAAAAGAGGACTGGATCTCGGTGTGTGAGTTCATTTCACAGTATACTCCAAGTGTTTAGGGACAACAAAAGGAAAAGGAGTAGAAGGGATAGATAATTTTAAACCTTAGTTATGATGAAAGTTTTACAATTTATGTCCATTGAAAATTTAAGAAAGTATAATCATATATTATCACTTGTTAAGCCCATGGCAGATGCATTTTGTATGCAGTTGCCATAATTATACTATGACATAAATTACATTTTCACAATTTGCTGCCTTTATTTTTTTCTCTTCCTCCTAAAATTAATCAGTCTTTATTTTCTGGAGAAAACCAGGCTATGATCTCTTTTTTGATCTTGGTAGAACTAACTAAGCTTCCTAGTTAAAAAAAAATCAAAAATTTGTTATTGAGGTCAGCAATAGGTGACTATGGTTAAAGTCTCAGACCTAGTGGCTGGAAAAATCATGCCAGGTATGTGTGTGTGCATGCCTGCATGCCCAAAATCCTGGAAAGAGAGTTGAAAAGAAGGGATTGTGGTGTGACCATCCTGCCAGGGGGTGATGATTTCACATTTTCTCTCTGTCTGTATGGCAAATGCATGTGGCCTATAGCAAAAATCTAAAAACAAACAAATAAATAAATCAAAGTTGTTTAAATCATAGTAATAGTAAAATAAAAGAAGCACTGAAAAGAATAATCAGTATTTCATTGAATATAGGCCAGAGGCTTAGCACTATGTTAATTTGGGGGGGGGGATGGAAAATTGTGAAAGGAAGATTTTTCTTGGTGTTAACTTAGCAGGTCTCTGAGAGAAAGAGTATATATTGTGTGTAAGAAATAAAGGCAAAAATACCATACTTCAGTTGCCTCTAGGCCAACTATTACTATTTAAATATGATGATTACCCATGTGAAACTCTCCCCCCACCCACTCTATAATTCCTTTGGTTTAGTTTGCCAAGGCACACATTTCTTTAAGAATACATTCAAAGTAAGATGCAAGAGTTTTCATTAGAATCTTAGCTTACTTATTATACTGATTAATTGCTGTGTTGTGTCAAGCAAAGTAAAATTGTTTTTAGAGAGTATTCAGGAAATTGAATATATGTATGGAACACAGCCAGAGATTTCTAATAATGCTACTTATTATGCTTGTTCATGTTATAAGATGAATTTCTGAGTGTAAAAATGTTTACTGGAGAGATTAATGTTTTTGAAGTATCAGGTGTTGGCTCTTTAAGAGACACTAAATCTCAGCAATAAACATCTTCTTGTTCACTCTCAAGTTTCAAAACACTGCAAAATATGATTCCTGTATTGAGAAACTTACCTATCCTCCTCTGCATACATGGACATATGAAACAGTGTTGTATTTTAGATGGTTTGAAGCCAGTCCCTCAAAGACTTTGCAAAGAATTGAATGATCCAATTCCACTTGGCATATTTGAATATCAATACAACATGTTTATCATATAAAGACATGTCTGGATTAATTGGAGTTCATGTTCTTTCTACTCTAAAGTCAAGAATTGATCTAATAAAAAATACTTAAAAAATTTTGAAACTAAATTCACTAACAATAGAGGGTAGGAGGGAGCAATGTAATTGTTTAAAGTCTGTATTTCTCTTTCAGTATCTGTATTATCTCCGTTTACTTCCATGTGCATTTATTGAGGAGGAAAACACTAGTAATTTCAGGAAAAAAATTGAAGTAGCAGAGTTGAAAGCTCATTCACATGGATAAACTCAATATATTTTCACATATGAAATTGACAAGTATATCTATTTTCACTATCAAAGAAACAACATTTAGTGGATCATTTATTCTTCAAGGACCCATTTGCATTCAACTCGTGAGGAGTACTGACCTGAAACCACTACCATCTGACAGTTGTTTGGTGATTAATATGGAACATGTCAGTGACCCTGACCCTGATCTTCTCACAGACATGTGTATGTTACAATGAACTGTCATCCTTTCCTCCAACCCAAGATGTCCAAACTGATTATCTACAGAGGTAGTTACTGGTATATTTCATAAGTAGGCTTGAACTAACATTCTTCCTATGTTTTCTAGAACTGAAGGTGTATAAAATAATCAAGTTTTACATCAGGAATTTTAATAGCCTAAAAACATTAAAATGTATCTCCATATAATTTATAAAATGAGAGACATTCAAATAAACAGAAAGGTATCTGACATATTAACATTTAATTTTTAAGATGAAATATAATTGTTTCCTTTCTCTAAGAAAGCTACTTCTCAGCTTTTCTCTATAACTGTGATACTGACTCTTTAATAGATGTCATTCATTCCTAAGCTAGAGTTTTGGAGAGTAATGATATAAAAATATTTGGGCATATATGTTTGAGACACCTGATATAGAAGTTATTAGTCTCTTAATTTGTTCTTGAAAGGGAATGTACTCTAGTTATGCTTATGTTTGTTTTGAGGATGTTATTAACAGAAGACTAGACTTAGATTATTACAACAACTCATTAAAATCTCATTATTAATGAACTTTAAATAATCCTCATTCTCTTTTATGAAGGTAACCCTTTTTTCAGCAGCCCCTCAATCTATAAACAGTGTCAGTGCCAAGCATGTAGTGTTATACTGAACCTACTGAAAGAGCTTGATCAAGTTAGAAATATTGTGTCTTTCTAAACATAATCCATTAAAAATGGTCTTTTCCAAAAACTTGTCAGTATATTCATAAGAACATTGCATGAGTCAAGATGGTATTTTCCACCTGGGGCAATTGACAAAATTGTTAATTTTTGCCTAATAGTTTAGAAAGTCCTTAAAGCCAGCTACACTTTAAGATCCTCAATTAATATGTTAAGAGTCAGGCAGCAAGGTGATTGCCCAAACCTTATTGCCTGACATTTTTAGTTATCTGGGTAAATCTGAATAAATTATTCTAATGTTTTCAGGAAAGTGATCCCGAAATATAGGTTAAATAATGGTATATTTTATAAAATAAAGTTATGATAGGCTATCTGAGTATTTTATCCATACAACAAGCCAGAAAACCCAATACTTAGATTTTGTAGATCCTCATTTTTTATAGCTTTTGGTTCGATTGTGTTTCATTTACTCACACACAAACATTTATATTTTCTCCCTGGTACTTGTAGACATTTGAGTTTGCTAGACTTGATAGTATTTGAAATCAGGTAGGATTTAATTTATGCTAACTTCTTAAGGTTAATAATTACTAAAGATACTGGAAAAACTGGGTATCCACCTGCAGAAAGATGAAACTGAACCCCCATCTTTCACCATTAACAACAGTCAACTCAAAATGGATCAGAGATCTGAACCTAAAACCTCAAACAATAAAACTACTGGTGGAAAATTCTGGGGAAACTCTGGGGGACATTGGAGTAGGCAAAGACTTCTTAAATAAGACTCCTAAAGCACAGGCAATAATCCCTAAAATAGACAAGTGGGACTATATTAGACTAAGAAGTTTCTGCACAGCAAAGGACACAGTAACAAGTGTGAACCGACAACCCTCAGAATGGGAAAATATTTTTGTTAAATATGCCTCAGACAAGGGACTGATAACCAGAATACATAGGGAACTCAAGTGCCTTATGAGAAAAAAAATGATGAACCCAATTAAAAGATGGGAAAATGAGCTGAATAAAACTCTCTCTAAGGAAGACATATGAACAGCCAAAAAGCATATGAGAAAATGCTCAACATCCCTCATCATAAGGGAGATGCAGATAAAAACTACAATGAGATACCACCTAACCCCTGTCAGAATGGCAAAGATTAAGAATATAAAAAGTGATAAGTGTTGGCGGGGATGTGGTGAAAAGGGAACCCTCCTACACTGTTGGTGGGAATGTAAACTAGTTCAACCACTGTGGAGAACAATATGGAGGTTCCTCAAAGATCTACGAATAGAACTACCATTTGATCCAGCAATCCCACTTCTGGGTATTTACCCAAAAGACAGGAGAACGCTCAGTCAGAAAAGTGCTTGCACATCAATGTTTATTGCGGCATTATTCACAATTGCCAAGACATGGAACCAACCTAAATGTCCACAAACTGATGAATGGATTGGAAAAGTGTGGTATATATACTCTATGGAATACTACTCAGCCATAAAAAAATAACAAGACCCTGGAATTTGATAGAAAGTGATCAGATACAGAGGATATATTGCTGAGTGAAGTAAGCCAGGCTATGAAAGAAAGATATTGTATGTATCCACTCAATATATACCGACTATCAGCACTCTATAATAGAGAGCAAAAAATTGGAGGACATAAAAGCAGTGAAGGTACTTAACGAGAATAGGACAGTATGGAATGGGGGAAGTGAAGAGAAGAGAATAGAGAAAGATAACAAGTGAACAACAGAGAGGCAGGATGTTAGTGAGAAAGAGATATGGCTTATTAACTGTTGATGTTGACATGTATAGTATTCTCAACTGGATTTGTCTGAGAAGCATTTCATGATGGTCAAAGTATTTGTACAAGCAAAATGAAAAATAGCAATTGACTGTTTTAAAAATAATTAGAATAATAATAATAATGATTGGGGAAAACATAGAAAAGATATTAAATGTTAAAGTGGGGAGATTAATGTCTCTGTACTGACTGACATGCATGGCATTCCGTTTTGAAAAAGCAATGTAATACACTGTAAAGTTATATGTAATTCAATGTAATATAATAGAAGAACATGATGATAATAAAAAATAAAAAATAAAAAAATAAAAAAATGGAAAATTAAAAAAAAAAATTACTAAAGATAGTGATATGAAGCTAAGATATGCAGAATCAGTGTTAGGAGATAACTGTTTAAGTAGAGCAGAAACAAAATGGAGTTCAGTACCACGGAGAGCTCCCATTGCTAGGTGTTGCTGTGGTGGAATTATTTATGCCTGCCTATCCCTCCTCTGGGAGAATGTTGTTACAAAGCCTACCTCACTTGCCAATGTCATCCATTCATGTACTTGTAGTATTTGGGCCAGTTAAAATTTCTCCAAACATAGATATACAAAGTCTTATGTTTTTTTTAATCACCTTTCTCATATATGAGAGAGAAAGGAAGAGCAATAGAGAGAGACAAAGTGAGAAAGCACCCTTCCTGGGGATATGGCCATGCCACAATTCCTTCTGCATTCCTGCTGTGGGATTTTGGGCACATATGTGCCCAGCATCTTTTGCAGGCTGCCGTGTCTGAGACTCCACCCGTAGATTCGTAGATTCAGCCTTGTGGAATTTAGCCACCTTAATGACCATGCCATCTACTGATCCTAATCCATGGACTTTTCTAAAGCATTCTTGGAGACACTGTAGTTTATAAATCTCAAGATTCACTGGCATGTATGTTACCCCATGATTTTACTTATAAGACAAAATAAACCAAATTTATATTTTGAATGTCAGCTGTATTCTTCATATCAGACTAGATATAAAGATAAATTAGAGGGGCCAGCAGTTGGCATAATGGCTATGTAGCTGGACTCCCATGTAGTTGACTGCGGTTCGAGTTCTGGACCCGGTGGCTTAAACTCAGGCTGAGTGCGTGTGCCTGTGTGTCCAAGATCCTGAGGAGAATGGAGGAGAAGGGATTTTGGCGTGGTCATCTCTCCTGGGGGTGATTTCTCACTCTCTGTTTCTCTGTCTCTGTCTGTCTTTCTGGTGATCACATGAGCCCTATAGCGAAAACCTCTCAAAAAAAAAAAAAAAGAAAAGAAAAGAAAGAAAGATAAATTAGAAAGGTAATGTGAAGCACTTGCCTTCAAGAAGTTAGCAACCAGGGTAATGCTCATCAACAATTAGATTAAAATATAAGACAGACTATATTTGCTTCAAATAATTTATTTTTCTGGTATAGGTAAAACAGAAAAAAATATATCTCACTTTAATTTGGAATATTTCAGAGGTAACTTAATGAAAGAGAGAGTTTGGAACGTAAATCATCTTATTTTTAATTCAAAGGGGAAAAATCATAATAAATAGACACATTAATATACTATTTAATACACATACATATGTGTCTGTGTATATATATATATATGTCTGTGTGTGTGTGTGCATATCTCTGTGTGTGTATATATATATATATATGTGTGTGTGTGTGTGTGTGTATCCGCTTAGCTTGCTCATTCTGGAAATATCTTTAAGATAAATCATTGCAATATCTATCAAACTCATAAATATGTCACTTTTAGGGTTTCTACCAGTCATATATTTCTTAAGCAGTAAGAGGAAGTTCAGCTTTTGAAAAAGTAAAGCATTCGAACAAACCTTGAATGAAAGAGCAATAACAGTAAATTACCACAGAAGTATAGTTCATCATTTTATATTAAATGATAGGGGTAAAGCAAATGGTATAAAGGTTTACTACCAAAATAATGATAGACAAATTTGCATGTCTAAATTATGAAGTATTGGTTTACAAAATGTAAAAGCCATCATTATTTGAAAAACATTTTCCTTTTTTTACTGTAATGTTTCAACTCAAGTGAATGTTTTCCTTTGATGGTAATAAGGTTGATCATCTTTACTATAGGCATTATTTGAAGTCCTGACAACATCAAATTGGAAAAAAGTATGGTTGCCATTACATTTAAAAAGGTACCCTTATGTGGTGGTTTCAAAATATTTATTACAAGCAATTTGGACTTTAAAAAAACAATGCAGTGAGTTGTTTTTCTCACTCAAACATGTTTATGTAACTGTCCATCATTGGAAATATAATAGTTTATGTACTCAAAAGATGAATATGGCTGGCATAGTATTGAGGAACAGAAAAATCAGGGTAGATATGTTCTCTAAATGAACATAATACTTTCCATATGACTATTAAACACTTGGGTACTACAGAAGACAGTAGGAGAACCCTATAAGGATAAAAATAGCTAACAAAGTGAAACATGCCAGGTATCCCCATTAAGGGATGAAAGGGAAGAGAAGGGATTGTGGAGTGGCCATTCCCCTGTGGGTGTGCTAATACTTAGATTTTGTAGGCTCTCATTTGTAATAGCTAATTTCTTTCTCCCTCTTTTTCTCTGTCTCTCTCTGGCTAGTGCATGTGACCTATAGCAAATTTCAAAAACAAAATATATTTTACATTATTTCTTCATGAAAGTAACGTGTATGTCTAAATACATGGTGTGATACTCTTTCAGACATTTCAAAGATACTCCCAAATAACTATTTTATACGTCTGCATGATACTTTGTGTGATTCCTTTAGAACACATATTTTAGTTACTTTTTTAATTAATGAAAGGTATGCATTGGTACTAACTACAGCACACGTGTTGCTGGTTATGTGCCAGGCATTGTTCTAAGCACTTCACATAGATCATCTCGTTTAATTCCCACTATAAGGCTTTGGGATAGACACTGCTATATAAATCATGAAATTGAGGCACAAAGATGCCAATAAATTCCCCTAATAACTCAGGTAATAAGAGGCACAATAGAGATTCATTCTCCAAAGGCTTGACTCCAAAACCCACCTTCCTTATTATACTGTACCTCTCTTGTGCATACATGGTCTCCAATAAACAGAGGACTTAAATTCTTTGGATAATAACTACTGGTATCAGAGGATTTTTTTTATTTGTTTTTATGTACATTCAATCACATTATTTAGCTTACAAAGTGAACATTTCGATATGTGAACATTTCTCCCCAGTCCAGTTGATCAAAATATCTTCAACCGATAACACCACACCTCCCCATTCCATCAATGCTCTGCCTCCGTATCCCTCCTCCAAATGTCCCTCCTTAGGTCCCACTTCTCCACACACACCACATCTGGCACTAACCCCCATCTCTTGTGTTTGTACAACCTTAGGTCAATCAGTTTCAGTCATAGAGTGCAGACACTCAGTATATATTAAGTGGGGACATACAATGTCTCTCCTTCACAGCCTGGCTTGCTTCACTCAGCAGTAAATCTTCCATATTCTTCCACTTTCTGTCAAAAGCCAGTATCAGAGTTTTAAGAGGAAGGGAAGTTTAGAGAAATAAGTGATTTTGATAGATATGGAGAGAGTATGGGAGTTTTAGATGTCTGAAAGTAGAAGCAGAAAGTTTTTATTTAGGGGTAGAGGTAGAGAAAAGGAAATGAGGAAGGAAAACAGAAACAAAAAAAGGGCAATTTGGGATATTTCACTTTGTTGGGAAATGGTCTTGTCTTTTTACTTCCTCCTCTTTTTGTTCAAAGTGGTCAGTGTTTGTTGTATTTACCTTGTTAAGGAGGACGTACTGACGCTATGATGAGGACCAAAGTGTCAGAATTGAAAACAAGGCAGAGCATTTGTAAAAGGTCCAGACTTTGGCATCTGAGAAACTCAACTTAAATCTTGACTCTCCTGTATGGCACTGAAGAGTACATCCCTCACCTGTAATACTACAATAGTAGTATGTATTTTATAGCTTTATGAGCAGTGGTAAACAGGATGATGTTAGCAAAGCATTAGGTACTATCTCTTTCTACATAATAGACCTTAAATAAGTGGTATTCCTTGCTATTATAAACTCATCTTGCTTAATAATGCCCGTGGGACCCCATGGTTCACGTAATGCAAGTGTGAGCAAGATAATGCTAGTGATGGTAAAGACTGATCTAGTTTGTTTGTTTGTTTGTGTGATTTTTTAATCTTGGCATTTAAATCTCCTTATAATTGGTAATCATATCTACATGTTTAATTTCATCTATAGAATTGATTTGCTGTTTGAAAGGGAAAATATGTCAGTAAAAGAATCTCAGTGATATTTACTTCTCTCCCCCATTTCCACTGTGGATATTGCAAGGACTTGGTTACTAGATTATACTCTAAATGTCAATCCTGAAATAATTTTATAGAAAAATGCAATAAAGTCCTTCAGGTTTATCGGAGTAATATGGAATTGTTTTATATATCAAAGGTCCAGTCCAAAAGCTCAAATGAAAAGCAAAAAAAATTATAGCCCTGGGTTATCATCAAGAGAATCAGAAGTATGTTAAAAGTGTATGTTGCTTTTTAAAGCAATGGATTAAACATGGAAAATGTATTGCTTAGCCTTGTCAACATAGTGCTTATGCTCTTGAATGTAAGCATCCCTCATGAACTTTATAATCTAAAGATGATGCAAGGAGCAGCCTTCAGCAATGCTGACCTCAAACAACATGCTCTGTGCGGCTTACCATTCCAACTGGCAAAGATATACTTTTGAAAATCTTCCAGAAATTCATTTTGTTTGCCAAGGAAGAGAACTCAAATGAATTTTCAGCATTCAAACCATATGAGAAATTATTGCACAATGAGTAATTGCACAAATACACATGAAAAAGTGGTTGAGAAATAGAGGGATTTATTGAAGGGATTGGCCTCTATGAACTCCCATCTCTTATGGTAAAGGCCCCTATTATCCAATAGGTCATACATGGACTTCGAATTATATTTCTTTCAGTCTTCTCCATAATATGTAATATTATTACAGGAAAATAAGTAAATATATCAATAAAGTTTTCTTAGAAAGAAAAAAGACTCATCAAATCCTCATTACTGAGATTTTCTTCATTAAGTGTATTTTTTTCCTGTACTTGAAAACTCTATTAGTAGTTCTTTAATTAAAATTATATGTAAATGTAATCAAATCAGAGGAAATGACTGCTAGGCAGATTTTATACAAGTAAGAAGAAAAGTAGGCTTTTTGTTATTATTACTGTTTAAATTATACCACTGTTAATTCTGGGAAAAGTGGTTTATTTATTTCATAGCACTGTCATGACAAAGTACCCAAAACTGGATGACCTGAAAAAACAAATTGTTAATTATCTTATAGCTCTAGAGACTAGAAATCTGAAATCAAGATATTGACAGGGCCATGCCCCCTGTTACCTTCAGGGAAATCCTTAGTTTCTTCCTGGCATCTGGTGGTTGTGTTCAATCTTTGGCATTTCTTAGTTTGTAGATTAATCACTCTCATTCTCTACCTTCACATGGTGTTCTCTCTCTTTGTTTGCTCATCCTCTTCGCCCTTTATTTTCTCTCTCTACCTATCTAAATTTCCTCTTGTCATCAGGACAATGATCGTATGGGATTAGAGCCCCCATTAATGACCTCATTTTAATTTGATTATCTCTGTGAAGGTTCTATTTCTGATTAAGGTCACATTGTGAGATACTGAAGGTTAGCACTCTACTGCAAGATTTTAAGAGGCTCATTATTCAATAGAAATGTTAACAACATGGGCCAGCAGGTGGCATAGTGGTTGAGGTGCTGTATTCCCATATGTCTGGACCTGGCAGCTCAAGAGATAAATAGATAAGTAAATATATATATATATTTAAAATAAATTAAAAAATGTTAACAGCAACAACTATAACAAAATCCTTACAATGCCAGATGGAATAGTCTAATGTTTTGATATGTATAAAATTGATTAGTAAATCAGTTTTTCATAAAATTTACATAGAAAAATTAAGAATAAATTAAAAGAATAAGATGAAATTTAAAAATTAGAATACATTACTTTGCTGTGCAGAAAATTCTTCAAATATTCTAGTGTAATAAGTCATTGAAAAAAATTCTCAATAAATTTCACATGCACATATTGTAAAGCCAAACTATAGGGCCAGCAGATGGTGTAGTGGTTAAGATACTAGATCCCACATGACTCACCACATGGTTCAAATCCTAGACCTGGCAGCTTGAGAAATATGCCAGTTGCATGTGCATGGGTGTCCAAATCCCAAGAGGAGAATGAAGACAGGATGGTAGAATGACAATCTCCCATGGAGGGTGATTTCTCACTTTTACTTTCTCTGCCTCTCTCCAAGTACACACACTGTGTGAAAAAAATCTAAAGAAAAAAAAAAAAAGATAGGCTAAAATAAAATCATTAAAATGACAAGATTCAGGCACCGGCAGATGGCATAATGGTTAGGTCGCCGTACTCCCATGTAGTGGACCACAATTCAAGTCTCACACCTGGCGGTTTAAAACTCAGGCTGAGCGTGTATGCGTGCACCCAAATCTCAACAGGAGAACGGAGGAGAAGGGATTGCTGTGTGGCCATCCCCCCATGGCTTAATTTCTCCCTTTCTGTCTGAGTCTCTCTGTCTCTCTGGCAAAGACATGTGCCCTATAGCAAAATTCTCTCAAAAATCAATCAATCAATCAATCAATCAATCAATAAATAGATAGATGATAGATAGATAGATAGATAGATAGAAAGAAAGAAAGAAAGACAGACTCAAACTGTCTGTGGGGCCAGCAGGTAGTATGTGGTAAGGCACTGGATTCCCGCATGGCTGACTCTGTGGTTTGAGTCCCTGACCTGGCAAGTTGAAAATCATCCTGGGTATATCTACATGCATGCCCAAAATCCTGAGAGGGGAATGGACAAGAAGGGATTGCTGCCTGGTCATCCCACTGAGGAGCGATTTCTCACTTTTCCTCTATTTCCCTCTGTCTGTCTCTGGTGAGTGCATGTGCTCCATGGCAAAAACTTAATAGGAGAAAAAGGAAAAAAATGAATAAATAAAAAAAAGAAATTATCTATTGTCCTGCTTAGAGGACAAAGTGTATTGTCATAAATTAGTGACTTTTTTTGCAATTATGATTCTTCAATGTTTGTTTGTGAAACCATTTTCACAAATTACATATATAACATCTGTTATATTTAAATAAATGTAAACCATTCTTTACAGTTCTGTGTGCATATTCACGCATATGTATGTGATTGATTGATGATATTTTATGTGTGTGATTGATGATATTTTAAAGTGTCACAAAATTATATTTGGAAGTTGAACTGAATAAATATTTCCTAAACAAATACTCCGTGCTAAACACCTCCTTCCAGCCTATCTGAAATTTCAGGTGGCTTTGCTGGACAGTTCTCATACGCTCTCACTCTCTCTCTGTTTTGTGGTGCATTTCCCTCAAATACTGGTGTTTTGTTTTGCTTTGTTTTGTTTTTCAGTTCAATATCCCTTTCATTTTCATCATCAGTATAGGCATAAAATTAATTTCCTTGCTTCCAATATGAACTCAAAAACACTTCTTATAGTATGCCACAGAAAGTGTAAGATTGTGTTGAGATATAAAATAAGTCTCCTTAGGATGAAGTGCAAAAATGCTGATTCATTTACCAAATAAATTTACACTGAGTGTTATCCCATGGCATAATGAATGAACTGAGAAATTCATTCTCTTGTATTAATCTTTATAACGCCCAGAAGAAATAAGGCTACTGAGAGAGGTGGTAAGATGCTATCTACCTAGTATGATTGATAGATTATACCAAGCTGTTGAGATATACCCATAAAGACATAAAATTACTAACTCATCAGCAATTGCCCCAACAACACAAATGCCAATGTTAAAAATGCTTCTCAAGTTATTTTATCAAGATCTTCTAATCTTTTGTTACTAAAATTTGTATTTTAAATTTATTTTAAATTTAAAGGTTCTCTACAAAGATTTTATTTTTTAATTTACTCAAAAAGAGAGCTGATTTAGGCTGTTGTTAGCATTTGAGACATGGTAGTAATCTTGGTATATATTGGTCTAACCCTAATGTACAGAAACATCCATCAATTTATGTCCTCTTGGGACTCTACTTTTGGGGGAAAATCTCCTCCTCCTTTAGGTTTGCCTTCTAACTTTTTCTGATTTTTTTTTGTGAAGTTAGAGTGTGCAGTGTTAACGTGCTGAGTCAGAGAGTTTCAAGAGGCCATGAAAATAATGGGTGGTTCAGAAAAATAAGCCCTGAATCAGACGTACACATAAAGTTATCACTCTTTTTTCATGTGGTGCTGAAACTCAATTGCTTTTCTGAAATATTTCAGACCTCTAATACTTGAAATATACAGATTTAAGAACTTTCTGCTTGAGAAAAGCAGAAGTGTTTTCTATTTGTACAAAGTAGGCTTTAAGTTATGCATTTTGACTTACTGAGGAAAATGTTGGTTTGGGATTTTGAGGATCTAAATTTTCAAAATTATAACAATGTTGAATGTTTTTACTCCTATTTGAGTATTGTATGAGATTATATATGCATATCTACTTTCCCCCCAAAACTTTAACTTTTTTCTATTAAGTGAACAGGTTATTAGGTGATTACTTTCCAATAAAGTAAGTCTGTTTTATTTGTCCTAGTGAATATTTTACAGAACCACAGGGAATATCTACCTTTCATTTAAATAATTTACACACACACACACACACACACACACACACGTATATAGAAGGCACTTGTCCTTGCCAGAGAGAGGCAGCAAGAGGAAGAAGGAGAAAGCATCCCCAGTACCCCCATTGGGATGTGATCACACCACACTTGTTTTCTACCCATTGCTCCATCATGCTAGGATTTGGGGAATGCATGCACACATGCCTAGAATGTTTTTCAAGTCTCCAGGGCCATGATTTGAACTGTGGGCAGCCATCTGGTTTATGGAATCGGCACAGGAAACATCTACTTATAACCCTGAACTTCTACCAGTCCCCCTCAAACAAGTAACAAATATCAAATTTGTATCGAAATAGACAGGTTCTTATGAGCAGAGGAGTCTGATCACTTAAGTACTTATATATAAGACAACTCTTCCCTTAGTTTATACTTGGAACTTCTCAACATTTTCACCGAAATTCATGGATTACTTACTCTAGCAGAAATTTGTAGCCAAAATATATTTGAACTAGTGGGAAATTAAATTATATGGAGTTCCTGTGATACATCAGGGCTATCATTTAGTGAATTCTTAATATGTATCAGATATTGAAGTACTTTGCATAGATTATGTAATTTATTTCTCTCTCTAGATTGCATAATTCCTGAGCACTGTTTCTTAGAAAGGAATTTGAGGTGTTGGGATTAATTTAGCTGCCCAAGCTTGTAAGCAATATGAAGAAGATTCTAGATTAACCTATCTCCAAAGTCTACACATGTCCTCTTAAATCTTGTAGTCTTAAGACATGGTCTAGATGAGCATTTATTGTTGTTTTTAAACCTTGACATTACTAACATAATGGGGTTGATAATTCTTTGTTTTGAAGGCTGTTCTGTGCTTTTAAGATGTTTAACAGCATACCTGGCCTACACTTACTAGATGCCTGTAGAATTCCTCTCTACCCATTTGTGAGACTCAAGTATCCTATCAGACAGTATCAAGTATTTCCTCAGGAGAAAGATCTCCTGTGGTTGAAAACCACTCTCTAACTTAACCTAAACATTTTTTCTAAGCGCTGTCACTGCATTTCTCGTATCATGTCCATGAAATAGAAGTGATTAAAAAGACCTCCAGCCTGTGCTTCTATTAGGTCATCAAAAGAATCATGACACATTTTTCTGTTTTTATATGCAAAAAAGTGTCACAACTTTCCCGAGGACCCAATTATGAGCCAGTAAGGGAAAAAAATATATAAAAACTAAGTGCCATGGTCTGAAGGTTAGTGTCCCTCAAAATTTGTGTGTTGGATTCTAATATTCAATGTGATACTATTAAGAGGTGGGACTTTTTGGAAAATGAGCAAGTCATGAGGTTTCTACCCTCACAAAAGAAGTTGAAGATAGCTGCTTCACTTTTCCTGCCATGTGAGCAGTACCTTCTGACCTCTCTGCCATGTAAGAATGCAATAGGCACCTTCTGTGGTTCAGAGAGAGCCAGCTTTCACCAGATACCATATCTACTGGCAACTCGGTCTTGGACTTCCCAGCCTTCAGAGCCATGAGCAATAAATTACTGTTTATAAATTATCCAGTATAAGGTAATCTACTGTAGTAGCCCAAATGGGCTAAGACACTAAAAACTCATACACATGTGGATTTATGACATTATTATAAAGAAATTTAAGTAATAAGAAATCTGATCATTAATGTGAGGCAACCATGATATTGGGCGTTTAATCAGCATCTTATAAACATAAATGCCTTGGTAACTTCATAGAAATTACTTACACTTTGAGAGGTCTTCTGTTACTTCATTTGTGTAGAATCACTTGGGGAAAGCCAAGCTTCTTTTTTTTTTTTTTTTTTTTTTTTTTTTTGAGAGGTTTTTGCTATAGGGTGCGTGCGCTCGCCAGAAAGAGAAGGACAGAGAGACAGAAAGCAAGAAATCACACCCCCAGGGGGGGATGGCCACACCACAATCCCTTCTCCTCCGTTCTCCTCTCGGGATCTTGGGCACGCATGCACACATACCCGGGATGAGTTTTAAGCCACCGGGTCCAGGACGCAAACTTCGGTTGACTACATGGGAGTCCAGCAACATAGCCATTATGCTAATTGCTGGTCCTGAAAGCCAAGCTTCTTTTTTTTAAATTATTTTATTTAACTTTATTTATTCATTCATTCATTTATTTCAGTTTGACCAGAGAGGAATAGAGAGAGAGAGAGAGCAAAAGCAAGCTGCCAGGTCCGGGACTTGAACCGTAGTCAGCCACGTGGGAGTCCAGCACCCTTAACCACCAACCCACCTGCCAGGCCCAAGCCAAGCTTCTTAACAACTGTTGACAAAGTGTGTAATTTTCCTGTAGGCCTCAGAGAATTTCAGATCTTAGAGAAAAAGAGAGGGAAACTTTGGCCATTACTTCAGTACTTCTCCTGGTGTCTCCTTTTTGTGACGTCTACATTACCTGTGTGGTCAGAAGACCTCCCAAAATTGCTTATGCTCAGAACTGAGTGACACAACAAATATGGCAGAACACTTAAATAATTCTCACTCATGAGTTCCTTTAGAGAAAGCCAGGCTATCAAAAAAGCATAAAAAATAACTTGGAGGATTCCCTTTTCTTCATCACCAATGACCGTTTTATATATAGTCATACAGAGAGCCTGACAGCTAGACCGAGCTCATTTAATATTTCCTCCATAAAGTTCCCACATTAATAGGAAAACACCATCAACCACTGAGGAAACTAAAGCTTCATTGTGATTTGGAGCCAGTTTCCTCTAGACTTGACTGGTGACTTTGGGTTAACACTAATTAGATTTCTTTTGAACTGTGGATCACTGCATGATGTAATGCTGCTTTATAGCCCTGAGTCATTATAGTATTCAGTTAAAAATGTTTTGTTATGCACTCATTGTGGTCCAAGCAGTCTACCAGGCACTGTCATGAAAAAGGAAGGACATATATAATAAATAATACAAAAATATAATTAAAGCCCCACACCTTAGAAATACACAAGACTGTAATCCTTGGAATGGGAGAGAATTTTTGTTAACTGTACCTCAGATAAGGGACTGATAACCAGAATACACAGGGAACTCAAGCAGCTTACCCAGAAGAAAATAATTAACCCAATTAAAAGATGTGAAAATGAGCTAAATAAACAACTCTCTAAGGAAAACATACGAACAGCCAAAAAGCATATGAAAAAAATGCTCAACGTCCCTCATTGTAAGGGAAATGCAGATCAAAACCACAATGAGATACCATGTAACTTCAGTCAGGATGATGAAGATTAAAAAAACCAAATAATGATAAGTGCTGGAGAGGATGTGGTGAAAGATGAACAATCCTACACTGTTGGTGGGAATGTAAATTGGTCCAGCCACTGTGGAAAATGATATGAAAAAACTACCATATGTATAGCAATTCCAATCCTGGATATCTACTCAAAGGACAGGAGAACACTCAGTTAGAAAAGCACTTGCACAACTATTTTCATTGCAAGTACTTAATAACATTTCCCGATGCTAATAATGAGCAACGACAGGTGTGGAAACGTAAGGAAGGATGGATTCATGAGGCTTGGAAAAAAAACGGCTGTTTTTGGAGTTATTTGACACCCAGTGGCTCATTTATTAAACTTAATTTGATGAGGTTGATGAACAAATTCTAGTCTAATTATATTATCACTGTAATAATCTGAACAAGGTTTACAGCAATATATTGACTATGAAAAAAATTATTTTTTACAAGGAGATC
Source organism: Tupaia tana (assembly GCA_026018925.1). Taxonomy (NCBI): domain Eukaryota; kingdom Metazoa; phylum Chordata; class Mammalia; order Scandentia; family Tupaiidae; genus Tupaia; species Tupaia tana. The sequence goes on from JAKSZU010000003.1 coordinate 183,603,076, forward strand.
ATAGGTTTTTGCTATTAAACCACAGTACCATCCATAAAGTTGATGCAAATGGAGAATTATGTATAGACAACATATTGCGTTTTTGGCAGTGCTTCCTTTGCATTTCTTTTTAAAAATCCACATACTTTTTTATATACTAAAGTGGATGAGCTTTAACCTCAAATTTTTCATCTGCTGTTCTGGGAAAGTAAATTATGCTGTGATAAAAAAATAAGTAATTGCTTTTTTGTTTAATTGATTTTTTATAGCAATTACAATGCAGATTTGATTAAAGGAAGATAGTGCATTACCTATGGTTGGTTCACAAGACACATAATGGTATGAAAGAGTCCTTCTCAGCACAAAAATTACACCATCATTTCGCCTGAATGTGTTGAGTGGGAGATATTTAGAATTCTTTATGACTTGTAAACACTGCAGAATGTTTCTTTTCCCATCTACAGCAGTATGATAGGGGCATTGATTTCACAGCCATAACATGCCCTGACTGTTAAATTGTAGAAGCCTTTTGAAGAAGAAATAACTAATGGTAGATTTTAAATAAGAAAGAGGTTGTGAATTTGATGCTGGCAAATGATGTACCTCGAAAGGTTATTTCTGAAGTTTGCTAGTTAGATCCTATTTGAATCACATGTAGCAAAAAGAATCTGAAAATTTCACATAAAAAAGGAGTTTGATTCTAATTCTAGTTTGATTCCACTGCATCACAATTTGGCCTTATTGCAGTTTGAGTTAGTAAAGTCCGCTGTGAGGCTGTCTTGTGAATTGTAGCATTTAGCCTCATCTCTGGTTGTACCCATTAGATACAAAAAAACAACGCCCCCCCCCCCCCCCCCCCCCCCGCCAAGTACTAACTACCAGAAATGTCCATAGACATCACCAAATGTCCCCTGTGGCTTAAAATGTCCCCCTGCACCTGGGCGAACCATTGCTCTATTTCATTGAAATATAAGCTACAAAACTTTGTTGAGGGTCCAGCACTTGGTTATGGCACTGGACTACCGCATGGCTAACCATGGTTTTAATCCCAGACCTGATGGTTTGAAAATCACACTAGGCGTGTGTGTGTGTGTGTGTGTGTGTGTGCCCAAAATCCCATCAATAGAATGGAGGAGAAGGGATTGTGGCATGGCCATGTCCCCTAGGGGTGATTTCTCGCTTTCCCTTTCACTGTTTCTCTCCAGTGAGTATATGTGCCCTACGACAAAAACCTTAAAAAACAATGTTGATTGAAAAAGAAAACCCAAAAATTGTTTTGAGTCATCTTGGATAATTCTACTGCTAAGACTCAGGACCCCTTTGGGGTTGGTTCCCTCTTCTTACGCATTCTTCTTTCTAGCTTGTCGAGAAGCCCAAGAAATTTAAGGGTTCTTCCTCCCATTCATTGTCTACCTTCACCCAGTAGGTCCCTTTAAGTGTATATTCTGTTTACCCCCTAGCCTACTATGAGGAAAGAAAGTCTCTTCCCCTCTCTTTTCCTTTATTTCTTTTAAAGAAAACAACCTTTTTTTATTCTTATTTACTATTTATTTTTATTTTATGATTTCTTACTTACGTTTAATCATTATACATCTCTATAGCACAGAGTATTGTTTTTCAAAGTATGCATGTAGTACATGACAATTAAATGCATTTAAAGGATTTTCTGTTAATTCTCATAGTAATAAAATGAAGAGATTAAACAAGGGGACATTATAAGGATTTTCAGTATCCTTTGTGTGTTTTTAAGGTAAAGGTTCTTGAAAGTCTGATTTTGGTCCTCTGCAGAGGGAGAAGTACCTAAAACCAACTGCTTTCCTTTTCGTGACAGCTAAGAGGTTCCCTGTATCTAAGCTGGCCCAGCTCCCTGAGTAGACATGAAGTCAGAACAGAGGAATAAGTGATATTAACACAATGGGCAGTAACCCATCCTCTATGACACCCACCTGAGACTCTTCTGAAGTCCTCTGTCTTATCCAGGCATTGTTGGTCTGGACGTTTCCGTACCATTGCCGATAAGCACTTTTACTCATATTGCTAACTATTATGGGCGTTTATCAAGCATCACTATTACAGAGTTTATTCTTATTGGTTTTTACACAGTACCTTTACTATAAACCACAACAGATATAAGACCTCTAACAAACTCTGTTTGTTAGTCTGTAGGAAAAGAGTCAAATCAGGTTCTCAAATGTATCTTCATCGTATTACTTTCATTCATTAAAGGTAAATGTCTCTAACCAATCCCAATGTTTTTTTTTTTTTTTTTTTAAAGAGGCTTTAGGGTGCCTGTACTCTCCAGAGAGAGAGAGAGATTGAAACACAGACACAGTGAGAGGGAAACTGAAAAATCACCCCCCAGAGGGATGGTCACACCACCATCCCTTCTCCTCTTGGGCACATATGCACACGTGCCTGGCATGATTTTCAAGCCACCAAGTCTGGGACTCAAACAGTGGTTGGCCATGTGAGAGTCCAGTGACATAACTGCTACGTCATCTGCTGGCCCCAATCAATCCAATTTTTAAATTTGCTTTCCTACTCAATATTCAGCAAAACATCTGGTAGTTGATAGACTCAGAATGTGAGATGTATACTGCGAAGAGAGTCAACTTAAGAACCAGTGGTAGCAGGGCTTGAATCTCAATCCCCCACCTTACTACTTCTGTTTCCTCAGACAAGCCTCTTAATTTCTCATGTTTTAATTTCTTCTTATTTTATTTATTTTTGGTTCTTTAGAGAGATTTTTGCTATAGGTCACATGTAGTTGCTAGAGAGACAGAAAGTGAGAAATCACCCCACCCCCTGGGGGGCAGGAAATGGCCTCGCCACAATCTCTTCTCCTCCAGTCTTCTCTCAGGTGTTTTGGGCATGTATGCACATGCACCTGGCATGAGTTTTAAGCCACCAGGTCTGGGACTCAAACCATGGTTGACTATGTGGGGAGTCCAGCGATGTAATCATTATGCCATCTGCTAGTCCCAATTTCTTCTTATTTAAAATGGATATAGTACCCATCTTTCAGGACTGCTGAGATATTTATATAAATTAACTTGTATGATGTAATACACATCCGGGCCTGGCAGGTGGTGTGGTGATTAAGGGCACAGGACTCCCACATGGCTGACCATGGTTCAGGTCTCTGACCTAGCAGCTTGTTTTCTCACTTTCCCTCTCTGGTCAAATTTAAATAAATAAATAAATAAAGATAAATAAAGTAATTCTTTAAAAATAAGGTAATACATGTTCTTTAAATGGAATACCTTCTTTATAGCATCACCTTATTTTATTTAGTTAGCTTTTAATTACCCATTGAAACTTTTTTGTGATAAAAGGCTCTGCTTTCAGTGTAACTGAACACTTTATAGTTATTTTCCCATTAGTAATATTTCAGAAAATTTATTTATTATATGAAATAAATTTCTTATCTTTACATACTCACCTATGACCAATGCCATCGCTTTCCATGTTTACTTTAGAGAGGCTACAAATGAATCTATTATATTAGTAAATAACTGAAAATGAAGTTCTCAGTATGAATATAATATTAGTATGCTTAAAAGTCTTTCTTCCAAATTGTATTAAGTGGTTAATCTGCCCTATACTAGGTACCATAGATTAAAAAAGTGATCAAGCTAGACAGGATCCCTGGTCATAGATTTAGAGTCTTCTAAATAAACTAGAAAGACAATAATTAATAATGTAGTCTTTATTTTTTCTGTCATTTGTTAATAATATTTAAAATTTATGTTCATCATTTTACTACTCTGTATCTACTTTCCGTCATTATAAACTTTGTTTTTCTCATATATAATTCTAGTTTTACATGAATATCCAGAGAGATTATGTCTTGCCCAAAGTCACAAAGTTAATTAGTTGTAGAGACCCTGACTAATGTACTTCTGATATACTACATTTCAAATGGGATTTGCATTTACTTGTGAAGAAATTCTTTTGTTTCTTTTGTCTATATTACTTTCTACATTCACACTTAATTATTCATAATGCCCACCCACATCTCAGTTATGACAGAATTGTTTCCAGAGCACATTTTAAATCTGTGTGGGATGAAAACACAGAAATATATGCTTCTAGAGATATTTTTATTTTGTGATTCTTAATGACAAATGAGACCCAAACCCTTCTGTTTAGATTAATATAAGCACACAAAGACCCATAGAGATTGCAATTTGATATAAAGGTATAATTCTACTTTTTAACATTTAAGCAAACAATATTTATTAACAAAGGTCTTTATTTTAAAATAGCTTCTAAATTACTACAGTCAGGGGAATGTAATTGGGGTTGTACAATTGATTACACTGCAGAGACAATTTTTTCACAGAAATTTCTGAATAGATAAGAATTCAATTCATTACTGAGTTATTCTTCAGCAAAGAGTCTTCAGTGGCCTCCAATGTGCATTTGGCAGACTTAGGAGTATACACTGAAGACCAAATGGGAGAGAAAAGCCCCAAAGCAAGAGAAGAATTTGGATGAGAAGATGAGTCCGTATGTGTCTTGAAAGCCAGATGGGCAGATGGTGCTGTTGACATTCTGTTATGAGAACTGAGAACCCTAACCAGTATTCTCCTGGGATGGAAGACCACATCTCCCCTGCATGGAGAAAAGTCATAGATCTACTCATCAGCAAGGCTGAGATTTTTTTGTAGCAAGTAGTTGAGAATTTACCCTAGCATTTTGACTGTTTCTATCCCACGAGAGAATTTATCCAATCTCCAATTATACTGTTAGTAGTGCATTTACATTCACATTGAGCTATGAATCTAACTCTTCAAAGCTTTTGCTCTTAGTTACACACCTGTTTTACTTTTGACAGTTATTTTTATAGTTTTGTTTGTTTTTACTGATTTTGGTTTACTGGTGGTAAAGGGGGGGGGGGCATTTATCCAGTTACTATTTGTCTCTTTTATCTATTAAGATTTTCTTTTAGCATTTTTAGATAAATTACCAAAAAAAAAAAAAAAAAAAAAAAAAAGAAAAAAAGAGAGAGAGAATCTGAAAAGCCAGGTACTATATTTTACTCCAAAAGAGTAAGCAAACGTCTTGGTGGAAAATACAGTAATTCCCTGAAATAGTATCTCTCTCTTTTTTGTTTAGTTTTTATTTATGCTGAGTAGAGTTAGTGGCTATTAATTGGGTTGTTTTAGGACTTCAAAATCTGGATAGGAAATACAGGAAGAAAAAGAAGCCTCAAGTGATGTAGAAAATGTTTAGCTCTTCTGAGTCCAATTCCGGTATCACTTGCCTTTTTGGGTTGAAATTGAATTCCCCAGAAGAATTAATAGAACGTGTAAATGGAAGTGGTTGCATGAACTGAATGAGGCCTGTTTCATAATTAAGAAGCCATGGGAATTATGAGAGGTAAGTAAAATTTAAAACATATATACAACTTGGGTGGAGGCTTCTAGGCTGACACCGGGCCAGGTTTACAGAAATATGAGAGGCCAGCATGTCACCATCAGCAGCGCTTACAGAGATAACTATGGCCTGAAAAGGGCTGGTCCTGCTTTGGTTCACAATCCCACCCATTCTTTTTAAGAGACACAATGTGGAAAACCTGGGACTTAGAGGATTTCTGTTCATTTGAACTTGGAGAAAGGAGCATTTAATGTCCAAACATGATACTTCTTTATCTCACCATGTATGATAAAGTACATATTTGATTTTCCTGACTTACGTAATTGAGTATCTCAGGTGAATGCCAACTTTCTTCCTTATTTTCTCTATATAGTCCTTCTTTTGGAAAATAGTCTTTCTACCCAAATTGGTTCATTTTGGCTTTGATTCTGAAAGCTCTAGGGCCCATTGTTTAACTCAGTCTTCTTTTCCTATTCAACAAAAACAGTGTGTGTTGGTTGGATTTGTATGCAAAGCTTCCATTCATTAACATTGCCGCCCACTGTTTCAGAAAGGCGCTGCTGTTATTTTCAGTTTTATTTCAACTTTGGGATTATTTATTTTAGAGTGTTCTTTCCTACTGTAGCATGAAGCAATATTTTAATTTCATTGTCAAAATATGAAAAGACGTAGGAGTTAGTTACAGTTGTGATTGCCCTGTAGCTGAGATTGAGTAGAGCTGGAATCTATTTAAACTTCCATTGTGCTTGAAAGATGAGGCTTCATTGCATCTCTGTTAAGTCATATCATTTCATGGCTGCATTTAATAGAAGGAAGCATTTATGGATGTTGCAGGCATGTTGTATTTACTCCTTACTTGTATATGGGAAAGCTGGCAACCAAGTCAGGTTTGGGTTCCAAGCAATAGGTGTATAAATGTATGACTGTCTGCATTTACACAGAAAAAATATGAAAATATCTATGAGATGTGAAATTAGTGAAAACCTTCAGCCATTCTGAAATGTGTGGAATTCCTTAAAATACCATTTTTTAATTTAACTCACAGGCATTATTTAGCTATCCCTTTGCCATAACATTCTCCATTTTCTCTTTTAACTCATTTCCAACCCATTTCATTCTTAATCTCTATCTCTCTCTATCATTCTATGAGCTTTCTTTTTTTTTTTTTCTTTTTTGGAGAGGTTTTTGCTATAGGGCACGTGCGCTCGCCAGACAGAGAGAGAGAGACAGAGAGACAGAAAGCAGGAAATCACCCCCCAGGGGGGATGGCCACGCCGCAATCCCTTCTCCTCCATTCTCCTCCTGGGATCTTGGGCACGCACGCACACGCGCCCGGCGTGAGTTTAAGCCACCGGGTCTGGGATGCAAACCGCGGTGGACTACATGGGAGTCCAGCGACATAGCCATTACGCTAACTGCTGGTCCCTCATTCTATGAGCTTTCTGAGGTAGCACATTTATCAAGAAATTTTTCACAATGTCTCAAAGTTTTTGTTGCCAGTATCATTTTGATTTTATTGAGTCATTGGAAAAGTCATTGCATATTTTTCTATGTTTTTCTATGCAAAAATGCATCATGACTCTTCAGATTACCCAATATAATAATTGATAGATTCACTTGACTATTTTACCAGTCTACATTGTAGTCTTATTATAGATAGAGGCTGTATTTTATTTACTTTTGTTTCTTAAGGGTTAGGTGTGTGTACAAATCAGGCAGACAGTGGATGGCAGACACACTTAGAGTTACTGGTAAGTTGAACTTTTGCCTTATTCTTAGAAGTAACCTTATTTTCTGATTTGAGGAGTGAGTCTTCTGGGGTACATTCTCTTCCCTTGTCTCCCTTTGCTTTTCTCTCTCTTGATCACACATACTTTACCACTACTAGGTATCAGGAAAACAAGAGCCTATGTAGATATAAAAGTTGTCGCTGAAACTGATGATGTTCTTTATCACCTAGAATCAGTCTCATATAAATTAGTTTTGGGTGAAATAATTGTATGATATTGATACATTTTTAGTAAAAATTCAGGGCAGGTCACCAGTGTCCCAGGTACTCCATACCCCTCTGATTTATGAATGTCCTTACTCAGGAAAAATAATTAAATTGATTAAATGTTTCCTGGACCTTGGGAGATTGTTATAAATCCTTGCTTTAAAAAAGAAGAAGAAGAAAGGGAAAAAAATGCATGTTTAATCTCTTGTTTCTCCTAAGAATGGTAAGAGAAAAAATTATTTTGCTTTATGTCTAGTTGGTAAATTGGGTTAGAGGGTTTTTTGTTGTCATTTTCTTTTTTCTTTTTTTTTCTTTTTTTTTTTTAAAGAGTTTTCTATGAGACACTTGGAGATGCTAGGATATTTTGTGGAGTTGGACCCTCTAGTTAGACCAGAGCACACAATGTCCAAAGATGGAGACAGGAACATGTCTTTTTTTTTTTTCTTTTTTTGAGAGGTTTTTGCCATAGGTCCCGTGCGCTCGCCAGACAGACAGAGACAGACAGAAAGCGAGAAATGACCCCCTAGGAGGGATGGTCATGCCTCAATCCCTTCTCCTCCATTCTCCTCTCAGGATCTTGGGCACGCACACACAAGCGCCCGGCGTGAGTTTTAAGCCACCGGGTCCGGGACGCAAACCCTGGTCAACTACATGGGAGTCCAGCGACATAGCCATTATGCTAACTGCTGGTCCCAGGAACATGTCTTTTGACAACTGTTTTCAGTTTTATGACATCTCCCCTCTCTTATTTTTCACAGATGTTTTCCTAACAGTAAGAATAATGTTAAAACAGCAATGCCACCTACAGCTGCATATGTGTTTATCTTTGCACATTGTGTTTGCTGTGCTGTTAGTGAAGGGCCGTTCTGTCACCTTTAATTAAAAGCACACGAACAAAATAAATTAAGACATTTCCATCTCTTACATGATTTGAGCCTGGTATCCTATTTCTCTGTTCTGCTTTAAGCAGATTGACTTAGCTAATTTCAGGGAAAGTTGGTTTACCATTTATAATTCTCACACAGACATTAATCAGTATAATTAATATATGATAGCATCTGGATGTTAAAAATACAGGTGGAATACATTAATGTAGAAGACAAAAGGAAGGAATCTGTCACACCAACTTGGTTTCTCTCTGTCTCTCTCACACACACACATAGGCACACACACACTGGCATGCACACAATGATATGCCTCAGATCAAAGTTGAAACTATTTTTAAGCAGGCAGAAGAATAATCTACTTGCCAATTCTTCCACAAGGACTGTCTAAATCCTATAATCGTACTTGTCTTCAATTTGATGAGGCTATAATGGCATAGAGGTAAAGGAAGGATCATTATTCATCATTTGTTCTACTTAGAAAATTCTGTCTGAAAACCTAGGCTCCATGTTGGCAGATGCTGAAAAAAGTCCACACAGAGCTTACCTTTGTTTCTTTCTCACAATCAGTAGGTACCGAGCATGTGGATGAAGCCTTTTATAGTCTGGTATTTAAACTGAGCCAATTTGTTCTAGAGGTGATTAGAACAGATTTTGTGGTGTCATTTTAAAACAAGCCCCTCTTCATTTAGCGCCAGCGTCATGCCTTCTGTGTTACATAGATGGCTCTCCTTATGCGCATAAGTAGTTTCTTGGTATTGTAATTTTGGTTGTTAAAATTAAAAGTTCTTTTTTTTTTTTTTTACAAAATCTTCTCTTCCCACATCCTAAAATTTGTTGAGACTGAAGTCTTTAATTCCATTCTGTCATTCTTGACATCTCCTCTCCCTCCTACTCTCCTTTATTGTCAGCCCAGAATAGCAGTGAAAGGCCACTGATGCCATTGAAAAGGAGTGGATGCCAGAGGAGAGCAGGGGCGTGGCTGTTACACCACACTGGGAAGCAAGGCCTACAAGAAACAGACTGACTTTGTTGCCACAGCCTCCAGGGGTGAAAGTCGATTCAGGGTACTGTCGTAGGTGGACAACAGTTTGGCTGGTCTAGTCACAACTCCAATAGTCTCCTCAGAAACAAGAGTCCATCACTTCTTGCTTTAAAACTCCCTTGTGTAAGGAATCCACGCATCATCTTGTTTCATTCTGTAAAGTTACTGGAAGCTTGCTCTGTGCTTGGCTCTCTACATTAGAGCTCCTGCTTATTCAAGACTTTGTTTTTTGCATTACTTTTGCTCTTCTCTGAATGTCTTTTAGACCCCACGTCTTTCAACAAAACCATCCATGTTAGCTGAGGCTTGCCATAACAAAAATGCCACAGACTGAGTAGCTTAAACAACAGGATTTATTTTCTCAGAGTTATATAGAGGCTGGAAGTCCCAGATCAATCTACCAACGTGGCTGGTTTGTGCTGAAGCCTCTTTTCCTTATAGACATTCCCCTTCTCATTGTGTCCTCACACACTCTTTGTGTGCCCACAGAGAGAGAGTTTGGGTATCTCTTCTTCCTCTTTTTATAAGAACATACCTTGGGCCAGCAGATTGGGTGGTGGCTAAGGTGCTGGACTTCCACATGGCTGACCACAGTTTGGGTCCCTGACCTGGCATCTTGAAAATCACGCCTGTGATATGTGTGTGCGCATACCCAAAATCCCAAAAGGAGAATGGAGGAGAATGGAGGAGAAGGGATTGCAGCATGGCTACTCCCTCCAGGGGATGATTTCTCACTTTCTCTGTCTCTCTCTCTCTCTGTCTCTCTCCAGTGAGCAAATAAGCAAACACTTAAAAAAAAAAAAAGAATATAATCTGTGGACTAGGTCTTTATTTTATTTATTTATTTATTTATTTATTTATTTATTTATTTATTTATTTTTAAGAGAGAGATTTTTGCTATACGATACATACGCTTGCCAGAGAAACAAGGAGAGACAGAAAGCGAGAAATCACCCCTTGGGGGGATGCCCATGCCACAGTCTCTTCTCCTCCATTCTCCCCTCAGGATCTTGGGCACACATGCAAACATGCCCAGCGTGAGTTTTAAGATGCCAGATCAGAGACTCAAACTGCGATCTACCATGTTGTAGTCCAGCACTGTAACCATTACACCATCTGCTGGTCCCTCAATTCTTAAAAAGCTATCTTCCAAAGCCAATAAGAATTTGTCCCTGTCAGCCCAAATGCCTTCGGATGATTCCCCATTGTAGGTTAAATTTTAAACCTTTTAATATTAACATATGGTCTTCCATTATAACTTTCATCATAACTTAAATCTTAATCATTATTAGTTTTTGTGTTGTGCTTTTTCACACCATGTTATTACATGCTTGCCTTTCCTCCAGTTGGAACATATTCTACATTTTTCTTGTTTAGTATTACTCCTAGGCATCTGATGTTTCCAATGCCACCTCCTTCAAGACGACTTGTCCCTGGAAACCAAGTGACTCTCCTCTCTGCTCTCAGGGAATCCTTGATGGTAGTGAACACATTTGTTTCTACATCTGACCTGTTAAGAAAATGTAACAAAAACTTCAGTTTCTCAAAATCAGAGGTCTGCTTATGATTTCTTTATATCTGTAGTGGCTATCACTATGACCAATAAATGGTAGGCACATAGTAATATATTTGTTGAAGAAATATTAATAAATCAGTCAGATTCTTTGTCTCTCTCACACACACATACACACACATACCTACTCACACACATACTCAAACTGTTGACTAACAGAACTCTAATTTTACATGGATTCCATTTTTCAGAACTTTGCAAGGTTTGTCATTTCATCAGTAGATGTGCTGGACATCTTTCTGTGAAGTTTCAAATAGTCATTGATTATACTTTCAAATAAGTGGAAGTTATTCTTTAGATGTGGAATAAGGCAGAAGATAGATACAGGTTTACTACCAGGATTTTGTTTGTTTTGTTGTTGTTGCTTTTGGTATAGTGCGCATGTGCTTGCCAGAAAGACAGAGAGAGAAAGAGAGATAGAAAGCGACAAATCACCCCCTGGGGGGGATGGCTACGTCGCAATCCCTTCTCCTGCATTCTCCTCTCGGGATCTTAGGCATGCACGCACACACACCTGGTGTGAGTTTAAGCCACAGGGTCCAGGACTTGAACTTCTGTTGACTACTTGGGAGTCCAGCGACATAGCCATCACACCAACTGCTGGTCCCACTACCAGGTTTTTTACCTTAATGAGTAAATGAAATGCTAACAAACTATTGGATGCAAGTAATAGCACCATTAATCTTGTATTTCTTGTCATAGGATAGGCAAAGTAAAAGGATGTGAGTATGTCTGCAGGAAAACAGTGGCTCAGCATTGAATTCTTCCTACTTACAAAAAGCTGAACCATGTTTGTGTGTAAAGAACACTAAACTAGTATGTACTTTACCAAGTGATTTATATAACCAGTATATTAGAGATAAAAATGTTCTGGGTAGCAATTCATTGTGAGTAGTGGTTACAACGTTGAAAAGACAGAGAATATTATTCAAATGAAACTTGTACCATCACGTTTTCCCATAGATTTATTATTGCACCTGCAATTTATCTGGAGGATTCGGGAAATGAGAGCATCCAGAACAAAATAAAAAGACTCATCCATGATTTTGTTTTGTTGTCAAATGATATAGACTTAGCTAGGAGTACAAATGAATAAAGAGTTACAGACCGAGAACCTGAGAAGACCCAAATACGTGCCCAAATTAACAGAAAGATCCCTAAATAACCATAAGTATCAGCTACACTGACAATTTAACAGAACCTCCGTGCTGGCTGAAACCAAGTGAGCTATTCTTTATTGGATGCTTTGGCTGACTGAGAATTATTTCAGTAGTTTTTGGTCTAAGCTTTAGGAGAATAAGCAATTGCCTGGATTTCAAGATCAGCAGAGGTAATACACTATAATGAAAATAATATGAAAATTTTCTTTTTAATACCAAGGTTCAAAACTTGGATCCATGATTTACTGCATGCATAATCTTGGCCAAGTTACATGATTTCTCCACCATTCAGAAGCCTCATCTGTAGAGTAGACACAGTAATAATAAGTGGAGTGATTGTGAAAGGGGAACGAACCATTCCTTTCACAGCCCTTAACTACAAGTCTCAGAAACATAATGAATTTTCAAAAATAAATGTTAATCTGTGCAGAGTTCTTTTATTCCCCCTGATGATTGTCCAGTGACTTCGTTTTTCAGTAGCTGCATTTTAATAGGTCTTTTTCTCCCTTTGTTTACCACCTTTCCTTCAACTATGAATCTTTCTCTCTAGTTTAGAATCTCTAGAAAAGGATCAGAATCACTAGTATCAAATTTAAGAGAACAAGATTTAAAAAAAAAAAAAGAAACAATTTCTTTCTCTCTCTAGCTCTCTCTCTCTCTCTTTCTTCCTCCCTCCCTCCCTACCTACGCCTCCCTCTCTCTTTCTTTCTTTTTTTCTTTCTCCCTTTCTTTCTTCCTTCCTTCCTTCCTTCCTTCCTTCCTTCCTTCCTTCCTTCCTTCCTTCCTTCCTTTCTTTCTCTTTCTTTCTTTCTTTCTCTCTTTCTTCCTTTCTCTCTCTCTCTCTTCCTTTCCTTTTCTTTTCCTTCCTTCCTTCCTTCCTTCCTTCCTTCCTTCCTTCCTTCCTTCCTTCCTTCCTTCCTTCCTTCTCTTTTCAATTTGACCAGAGAGGAGAGAGAGGGAGAGGGAAAGTGAGAAAGCAAACCAACAGGTCCAGGACTTAAACGGTGGCCAGCCATGATAGAGTCCATTGCCTTAACCACCATGCCACCTGCCAGTCCCAAGAGAACCAGCTTTAACCCAAAGAGAAGTAATTAATATTAATGAGAAATGCCATGCAGCCCTCTGTATCTTCATAAATACTAGTATTTTAATATTCTATCTCTATGCTTCAAAGGTTGTTCTGTGATAAGTGAATAGTATATTACAGAGATTTTACTATACGACAGTTTTTTACTTAAAATATTTTTGTGATTATTTGTTAGTACAATATAGAAAAGACTAAATAAAAAAATAGTTACACATTGTACAACCCAACTATAGGAATTCACAATTCCTTTAATATTTTCTTCCTCCCGACTTTAGATAACCAATAATTGAAATAGAACCTTACTTAGCACATCTCTCATTAGAGTTAGATTTTGGTAAAGTTTCATTTAGCATCTATTGTTTAAGTCAAGAAAAAAAGTTCACTTGTTAACTATACACATAGAGAAAAAGGACAGAAAAAGATGTATCAACTTCATGACCTCATCTTAGATGATAATAATAAAAATAACAATGACCACTATTTGTTGAGTGCTTTCTATATATTGGGCACTGTCAAAAGCACTGCAGAAATATTAAGGTAGCTTAAACTTCCACCAGCTGTGAGGATGGCCTCAGTATCCTTCATTCTCCCCATTTTATAGCAGAGGGAAATGAATCATGATTGAGTAACTCAGCCAGGTACACAGAGCCAGATTTGAATTAAGAGAGCTTAATCTTGAGTATTAATTCACCATGATGAATTTGTATTCCCTGAATGAAAATCCTAAAAATAAAAGGCATAAATATATTTCTGTGTTTGTTTACTTTGTAATCATACCAAAAAACGAAAACCCTGCTATTAAAAAAAAAAAAAAAAATCCTGGAGCGAATTGTTTTGTAGAGTGGAAATGCACTGCCTATTTAACATTTTTAGAATGTCCAACTTTTAAAATTGTTTAACTAAGCACCACCTTTCTATAGTTCCCTGCTATATTATTGTGTGCTTATACATGTAAGGCTTAGTCAGGAAGCAAGTTTGAGGGCTAAATGCTTTTCACTTACTTTTCTTCCATCACTAAATCTTTTAATATCCTTTTGCACATTCTGGGCTAAGTGTTTGGAGCCATCTTCCCAAAATTTATTAGCATTTCAACATCCCTTGTGTAGCAAGATGCTGCCCTTTTTCTGACACTACTCATTTCAAGGATGTGTGTATCCTATCTGTGAAGATGGAGATAGGGTTTCTCTCCATGCATTCATGCTCTCCAGTATAATAAGCATAGTATTTTTCTCTGAATCAATAAGTTGGTATGTATACTGACCATTGTAAAATACTTGAGTTCTTTATGGTTGGAGTTCTTCTGCAACACAACCCACTATGAGAGGAGGTGCCAAAGGGCTCTCTTTGTGTTAGCCTGAGAAAACTAAGTTTCACTGAACCAGCACCAAAGAACGCTGATTCTCTGGCTACTGTTTTTGCTACAAGTAATGAACTTTATTTCTGATCTAGGAACCTCAATTTTGCTGTGAGCCTTCATGAAAGGGCAGCAGGTTACCTTGTTATCTTTCAGATAGAGTAAAATTTCACGTACCAAGTATACATAAACACCCAAATCCAAGAATGTAATCTAGGAGTGAGAAGAAGATTGAGTGGTGAAGAGAAAGAAAGCCAGAGGTTGATTATAGGTGAAGAAAATACCCAAATGGAGTTGTTTAATTTAAACAGAGAATCAGTCATATCCCAGTAAAAATATGATATATAAACAAATTTTAAAATATGCAGCTTAACATTTAATAAATATAAATAAATTATTTTCACATATTGAGTGGGGAAACTACTACAATTTAAATCTCCAACATTGAAAAGAACATGAGTAGAGTAACCTAGAACTGATGGAATAAAAATCAGTATAACTCCTTTGGAAGACAGTTTCAGAAGGCCCAATGAACTGGAATTCTAGGGTTAGTTAAGTAAATAATCAAAGTTTACATAACAACTTAAAAGGATGGCTATGTCATTATCATTTATATAAGAAAATAGTTATCTAGATATGTAATAATATAGACTAATAAGCTGAATTGATGGACAGTCTATACACTAGTAATAATATTGGGGTACCATTAAAATTATTTTATGATTAAACATTGTAAGATGGACTCCTACAGGGGTGATAACGGTTGGAGTCCTGGACTTGGAGGCTTGCTTTCTACTTTCCTTCTTTCACTCACTTTCTCTCTCTTGCTCTCACTCTGCCCTTATCTGGTTAAGTTTAAATAACTAACTAAATAAATAAATACAAAAATAGAGTTAAATAAAATAGTTTTTAAAGAAATATTGTAAGGTGTGTGTTTAATGCCATAAAACGTTATTCAGATACACTGGTAAGTGAAGCAAAGTATATTACAAAGCAGTATATATAGAATGCTTGCATCTTTTAAAAAACTATAAATGGATATGTGTGTATAGACATAGTCTTGAAGGACATAAATCATTAATAGTTCTTGGTGGTGGATCACACATAGTTTTCATATTGTGTATTTATTATAATGTCTAAAAATATGTACTATATGTATGATAAAATGTTTCATTTTTAATCAATAAGGACTCTGTGCACTATTATTTGCCATTTAAAAGGAGTTATTTTAAAACTTAGATTACTATAATCAATGAATGTCAGCAGTCTACACAGATACATTCAAGTTTAGAAGGATAGGAAAATTGGGGCAGAAATTTTGGTGGTCAAAGAGCCAGCAGTGTTATTCTCTTCTAAAATTATAGCAAGATCTTTTTAGATATATTCAACATTTATTTAGAGTTCCAAATGTTGAATATAACTTTCTTTCAGGTCTCTGTCTTCATTAATATTTCTTCTACCAAGATTTCAAGAATCACTCAGTATTATATCAAATGTCATCCATCTCTTTTTTTTTTTTTTTTTTTTTTTTTTTTTTTTTTTTTTTTACCATAGGGCAGTGTGCTCAACAGAGAGAGAGAAATGAGAAGTCACCCCACAGGGAGGCTGGCCACACTGCAATCCCTTTTGCTCCAGTCTCCTCTCCTCAGGTTTCTGGGCATCTGGCACACGTGCCCAGTGTGTTTTTCAGCTGCCAGGTCCAGACTTAAACCATGCAGGTTAGCCATGTGGGATCCACTGCCCCTCACTCCATGCCACTGGCTGGCCTGTCATCTAGCTTTTTAATTAAACAATTTTAACATCTTGCTACCTTTTTAAATTTCAGCAATGTTTGATATTTACTCCTCGTCTCACTAAGGTTCTATATGGAATTAATCATTTAAAAATAAATGATTAAATTATATGTTCCTTAAACTTAGATACCGTTTTTCTTTTTTCCTTTTCCTTCCCTTCCCTTCCTTTCTCTTCCCTTCCCTTCCCTTCCCTTCCCTTTCTTTCTCTTTCTCTTTCTCTTTCTCTTTCTCTTTCTCTTTCTCTTTCTCTTTCTCTTTCTTTCTCTTTCTCTTTCTCTTTCTCTTTCTCTTTCTCTCTCTCTCTCTCTCTCTCTCTCTCTCTCTCTTTCTCTTTCTCTTTCTTCCTTTCGTTTTTTTGTAATCTGGGGCACGTCTAGCATAGTAGCACACTAAAAACACTAAATTATAAGTGAATTATGCTCTTAACAATTAGAGGGAAAAGTCTTTCCTAGCTGATTTCTTTCCTCTCGGTTTTAAAAACACTAGGTTTGTGAATTTCATTTTGCCTTTGAATGAAGAGAGGCAGCACACCTGCAATGACTCATTGTTTTACACCCTCAGTCCCTGTGGAATCAGGCATGATTGTCAGCCCAGCTGCTTCTGATGCTGCTAAATGTGTCTGAGGATTTTGGTGGCTGATTGTAACTCAGCTCATCAAATGTGGGGGGAAAAAGGAGGTGTCTAAAAACTACTACTCTTCCCCAGTTAGTTATTAATAACACAGTACGCAGGTCATATTCAGAGAGAACTGCTGAAGGATTATCCGGAGGCATAGAAATGATAAGGTTATCCAGTGTTTGTATTAAATTATTTACATTTTAAAACATTTTCACATTCAGTCTTTATATTGAGTTGTCAGAATAGTCATGACATCGGAAAAAAAAAAAAAAAAAAAACTTCATGACCTTTCCGACCGCCCAATAGTAAGTAACACAAAGTGGTCAGAAGAGCCAGCAGTATTATCCTCTTCTAACAAGAAGAGAAACTAAACTCATAATGAATTTTTTTTTTTTTTTTTTTTTTTTTTTTTTTTTTTTTTTTTTTTTTTTTTTTTTTTTTTTTTGCCCAAGGCCTAATTGCCTAATTCTCAATCCAGTGGTTTTGTTTCTTTGATTGGTTGGTTGTTTTACATTTGTATGTTTTATTCTGTGCTTTGGAAAAAAATATATCACACTGTACTTCTGAACCTTGTGGATTAATATAGGTTTGAACTTAGGCTTTTAAGATATTTAGATGCTGTGCTATATTTTCTTTTATATTTTACTTAATAGGAAAGTCAAGTGTTTGATCTAGTTCCTTTGAAGTGTTCTCTTGGTACTCATGTAATGTCAGCTTAGACACATTCAATGTAGAAAGAATGCTTTGAGTTCACAGTACTTGGTTTGCAAAATATTGGATTGTCAGAAAAGTCATGACACATCATGACCTTTCCAATAACCCAGTAGTTACAAGAGTTTTGCAGAATCTGAGTAGTCCGTGCTAGCCAACGTGAGATGGGCCCCACAGCAGCTCTGATTGTTCATATTACTATGAGCATTAGGTCATTCCAACCTGTAAACCGTTTGGAAAATCAACTTCTATTTTGCAAAAGGCTCCCTTGCTAGCCTTGGTACATTCATCGTAAACTAACTGCTAAATGTTTTCTCTTAGGCATTTGACCGTGGACAATAGTATACCACAAATATTTTTATTTGATTTTCTTTAACCACTTAAACCTCATGTTCTGCTTGCTAAAAGAAATTAAAAGTAATATTAATAAAAGCACCTAATCTCCTGGAGGCTTTTCTTGGCAGTTAATTTAAGCAACATATATATTAAAAAAAAAAAGTAAGAACTAACTCTGTACATAAAAAATGAATATTAACCATCTGCGAATGTACACATTTTCATCTTTGAAAAGTGTTGCCTTTGTCTGCCAGGCATGCAGATGACCTCCTAACTTTGAAAGCTGATTCTAATGGAAGAAAATTGCTGACAGAGGGTTTTCGTAAGTGGATACAAGACAAAATAAATGGTCACTTAAACCTTGGATTGCAACATGTAGTTATAGGCATTCAGATCTGGCATTAGAAAATACGATTGTATCATATTTCCATGAATGGATCCATGTGGTTACTGACCATGCAGGCTTCAGAATATTGGATACTGGCAGTGTAATATGGTAGGAGTACAATCTCAGGAGAAAATTGCTCCAAGTTCTGAGTGCAGGTGGCCCAAGGACTTGTGGGTGTGGCTCCATACAAACAGAATGTAAGTCCTCTTGGATTCCCTCTATTCTAAATGAAGTACTGTCTGTTGGCACCTGTGTTGAGGATCTGGATATTATAAGTAAATATATAATGGTTTTGGTAAAAATATTTCTGTTTAATTGTTGATATGTAGGCATGGTTAGTCAAGTGAAATTACCACAAGTGATTCAAAGAATTGATTTAGTATTTTTTTCCTCTAATTTTATTTTATAATTTCTCATTTACATTTAATTGTACATCTTTATGGCATAATAATCAAGAAGCTTACTGCAAAAAAATAGTCAATGTGGTTTTGCAAAGCATGCATGTAGTGTGTGAGAATCAAATGAAGGATATACCATGCACATCACTTTCAACAAACAATTAGCATCCTGACGTCTGTTAAGCACGTGTTTCCTGGTCTCCTTTTTTCCACCCCATTAGGAGGTATGCACACCCACCTTCTTTCCACTTATCTCCTCTTTCTAAATCAGGATAGAGACTCTTGCCTCCCTCTTGCCTGGCCTGTTTCTTCAATGGTTTTCTCTTTTCTGACTTTTCTCTTCACAATTAGAACATACCTGAACATCTCCCACTTTAATAACCAGAACTTTTTATGCTGCAAATCCTCCTATAGCTTCATTTCTGCATATCACGCATATCTGCATATCTACTCATACTGCATATCTACTCAATACCCCTGCTTGGATGTCCCATAGACGTCTCAAAATGGGCACGTTCAAAACTGGACCGTTTCTCACCTCCAAAACATGTTCCTTTTCTTTTTCAGTAAATTACCCTCCATCAA
The DNA here is from genome assembly GCA_026018925.1 of Tupaia tana. Lineage (NCBI taxonomy): Eukaryota > Metazoa > Chordata > Mammalia > Scandentia > Tupaiidae > Tupaia > Tupaia tana. The sequence continues at coordinate 183,622,365 of JAKSZU010000003.1, forward strand.
GCAGCTACCCATGTCCTAAACCACACATCACCTCTTCTACATTGAGTCAATTGTCAACTTTATTTTCTGATTACTGATATCAACCTCTCTTCATCCTCATTGCTCTAACCCTAGTTTAAACCATTGTCATTCCTTGCTTGAGTTACTGCAATGATTTTGTAATTGGTGACTTTATTTTATTTTATTTCAGGTCCTCTTATACATTCAATCATGTTATTTAGCTTATAAAGTGAATATTCCAACATGTGTACATTTCTCATCAATCCAGTTGATAATACTGTAAAGTTATCTTCAACAGATAATACCCCATTTCTTTGTCCCATTAATGGTTTGCCTCTCTATTTTTCTCCTTAATGTCCTTCCCCAGACCCTAAAAAATTTACGAATATTCTGAAATAAAAGGTTCAAGAGTAACATAACATTTCTGTATATATGTGGGCCTCTCTTTGTATATTCTTGTATTACTGACAAATCCTGAACCCTTCCTTTTCAGTTTTCCATAGAAATGATAACATATTTCAATCCTCTTGTCTAGCATAAAAAGTATTTTATTTTTAAAAAGTTCAGATCAAATAATTATGTAAAGTAAATCATTCTCTAAAGTGTTATTTGTTAACCCTTGATACTTTATATCCAAATCTTACCTTCAAAACGTGTTCATATGTTTTCTTGGAATTGTTCAAACATGCCTAATGATCCAACACAAGCTGAAATGTGAAGGGACATGTGTTGTTCTCAGTACTGTCAAATGACAGTCAGTTCAGTATGATTTTAAATGGCCCATTATGTATTGAGTCCACAGTATTATCTTGGAATATACGCTTCATCTTAGAATTTAAGCATCTAGAGGTCAGAGACTGTGAAGTTTTCTTATTACAGTGCTAACAGTCACACCACACCCAATTAAGCAACACATAAATTCATGTCTAGAGATAATGATTCCCATTCCAACAGGAAAGAATCACCCTGAGTTAACTGGGGGATGTTTACAAGAGGTTCTGAGATCATCATGTTTGAGTTAAAACAAAAGTGCAAATACACATACTGTGGTAAAAATTTTTCTATAGATGAGAACATTTGGTCTTCTTTTCTGTGTACTCATTAAATGATTACTTTGGGAAGGCTGCTGTCTAAAATTGCTAACAACATGGCAGAACCCAGGGAGAGGATCTTCTGATAACTCAGCTCTTCTATCTTTAAAGATAAAGCTCAAGAAATAGGATCTTTAACAGTATTGTTTGTTATCTAAACACGGGGGTTTAGGAATTATCAAAGCATATGTTAATGCAATGACAACTGTCACATTGCTTACCAACAATAAAGTTGTTACTTTCCAGATGATACTAGTACATGGGAGTGCAAGGTAATCCCAACAGAATCTAAATTCATCAGTCAGTTTGAGAAACACAAATCTGAAGAAAAGATGAAATTATCTCAGGGGAAGAAATTGTTAGAATGACTCAGAAGCAAGAAAAATATAGTATCGCTGAGATTTGGACTGTCCTATAGTGCTTCACATAAAAAAGAAAGAACCGTCTGTCTGTCCCTGTCAGGGAATTGCATTCAGCTGGGAACTCTGGTTATTAACTGATAGACTACATTATTTGATGGCCTGGATGGAGAATGAAATGCAGGAAAGGAAACATCTTACCGTACAAGAAATCAGACTGTCTTGGAGCTCTGTTGAAGCAAATTATAATGTCTGTTTACATTCTGCTTCATTGGTGCTTATAGCAAGCAATGAGGTAGAGGAGCAGAGAGGCAAATTCTCATGAGTAGAGATTAATACACAATAGTGAAGACAAAACAAGAAAAGGCAATTAGGAAAAGGTAGATGTATAAAATTTTCTTTGTTTGCTTGTTTTAGTTTAGGTAACAGAAAGGTAGTTTAGAAACATCTTAGGTAATTGAGATGGGGAGAGAAACGTCTATTATGCTGTATAGTGATTTTCATCAGAACAAGGATTCCATAAAGGATAAGAAATTATTTATGGATGAGAAGCCAGTGATACATCCAAATTGTCTAGAAGCTTTCAAAAAGAAACAGGACCTGAGTCTGGCACTCCATTTCAGTTGGATGGTCTTTTTCAAGCTGAGATTGTTATAAAGGTTGAAATCATATTATAAAATACATATTAAATATACAGTCTACTCAGGTATGTATTAGCTCTGGGCAATTTATAATCCCTTCCTGATGTTTAATTTTTTTATAAGATATGCCATACATTTAATAGTTTGTATGAACATTATTTTAATGCTTTTCAGAATTCACAATTGGTTAAAATACAGCCTTAGAAACAAGTACATAGATTTTTTTTAATGTATCATACATACACAACTACTCCTTAGTGCTACTTCAGAGAATTCTATAAGGTTAAACAAACTGAAATGTTAGGCATATTCTAATTCAGTGCCCTCCAATCTACCTATCTAAGCATGTGTTTATTTTTATGAGTCAACCTTTAATTTGAGTTGCATCTGTGCAGATATTTGGAGCTCTTTAGTAAACTTTCTCTCCCTCTCTCCCTCTTTTGTGTGAGAGACACAGCACATGCTCAGGAAGGAGAAATAGGTTATATTTTGACAGGGTCTTGACACTTTGAGATCCTTCCCATCCCAGCCTCCCAGCTAGCAAGGACTCCAAGTGTCCATCACTGAATCCAGCCTGCCTAGGTTTGACTGAAACCCAAGTATCCCCTGCCATGGTGCCCTCCTGCTTGTGAACTTACCTGTCTTTTTTTTCATGTTTAAATGAAAGCTTCTTTAGATGTGGTGATGTAAGTTTAACATGTGAATGAATATTTTTCTTTGTTCCTTTATTTGATATCAAAGAAACAAAGGAACAAGCAAGATACGATTAAAGAAGCAATCTCATTTTTTTAAAGAACTTTTACAAGTGAAAATCCTGAACCTCACGCTGCTTGCACTTATTTTATGTTTATTATATAAGTATGTGTGTGTGTGTGTGTGTGTGTGTGTGTGTGTATTTAAACTTTATTTCTTCCATGAGAAACAAAAAAAGAGACAGACAGAGAGACAGGCACCTCTAACAGGGTCTTCACACAGTGACCTGCCAGGTCTCAGCCATCCTGGACCTTATGCATGCACACGTGTGAGCCCTCAGCATGCTCAGGAGTGTCCGGGTACAGAAGGTGAATCCAGATCCTTTCTAGTGTGTGCCTAGTTGTACCACTAGTGTGCCACTGCCTGGCACCATCTTTATTATATTTTAATTGAACATCTTAATTAGGTAGTAATAGGAGTAAGTATGATGTGATTCTAATAAACCTACAATAAGTGAAAATGCTAAACCTCATATTACATTCATTTTGGTCTTTCCTTTAATTGACTATTTAATTAAATAGTCATAAGGATACACCAGCTGATAGGAAGGTGAACGTTACATTGCTCGGCAGCCTAGATAATGAGATGGCCATTGGCACTGGACCTATTACTTCTCAGCAGTGTTCTGAGTCAGTCTTGTGTGCTTGTGGGTGAGTGAAAGGCATTTGTATCAAGCAAAGTGTGACTCCAGCTGTGTGACCCAGCTCAGGGACATGGAAACTCCACATTGTCCTTCCCTTCTGAAAGAGCACCTCAGTTTAGAACAAATGGCCTGGAAATCTTTCCTCTCCTTGCTTTTCCCACCCCCAACCCTGTCCCACCTGGTTTTTGAGGTCAAAAAACAGGCCAATTTCTGTGGTGAGCTCATCCCCCTGAGCAAAGGTGAAGGGATTTGCACTTATAGCTTCTGAGAACACAGGATTAGCTTGGGAGCTAACTGAGCTTAGCTAGTACACTGCACCAATGTTTCAGATTCAGCTTTTATTGATTCTCTCTTATGAAACGTTCTGGAAAAAGAGGTGGAATTCAACTCTGGGTGTTGCAGGTCATTTATTTCAGCCTTCTGTCTGGCAGCTTTTCTTATTTCTATTTCCCTCCTCTGCAAAAGGAAAGGAATCTAGACTTGATAATAAAAACCTTTAGATTCTTATATTGTTTAGATTGTAATTGGGAAATAGTAATAAATGCCTAAGGCTACACATGAAGAAACAAAACTGATTGTAAGATCTAAAAAGAGAACCTTTGGAGACCAACAGTTAGCATAATGGCTATGTTGCTGGACTCTCATGTAGTTGACTGCAGTTCGAGTCCTGGACCCGCTTAAACTCACGCCAGGTGCGTGTGTGTGCGTGCCCAAGAACCAGAGAGGAAAAAGGAGGAGGAGGGATTGTGGCGTGGCCATCCCCCCGGGGGATGATTTCTCACTTTCTGTCTCTCTGTCTCTCTCTGTCTTTCTAGTGAGCGCCTGCGCCCTATGGCAAAAAACCTCTACAAAAAAAAAAAAAAAAAAAAAAGAGAGAGAGAGAGAGAGAGAGACCCTTTGCACCATAGTTGAAGGAATTGACTAAATAGAATTAATAATAAGAAGAAAGGATTTTTTAACGGAAGAGGGAGGCAGATTGAGGGTTGGTCCCCCTGTATTGAAGGAGAGAAGGATTGAAATATTGTAGAGTATGGGAACCAGCAGTTAGCGTAATGGCTATGTTGCTGGACTCCCACGTAGTCGACCGCGGTTCGCGTCTCGGACCCGGTGGCTTACAACTCACGCCGGGCGCGTGTGCGTGCGTGCCCAAGATCCCGAGAGGAGAATGGAGGAGAAGGGATTGCGGCGTGACCATCCCCCCTGGGGGGTGATTTCTCGCTTTCTGTCTCTATGTCTCTCTCTGTCTGTCTGGCGAGTGCACGCGCCCTATAGCAAAAAACCTCTCCAAAAAAAAAAAAAAAGAAAAAAGAAAAGAAATATTGTAGAGTCAAAATTACTATTATATAGAAGTAAGAAATATTCTCATGGGTAAAAGAAAAAAAGTAGGCGAAGTAGTTGAACCACATCTTATTACTGGGATCTCACAGAACCTTGCATTAACAATTTTAGCAAGAACAGAACACAGTAAGAAAGAACAATGTTGTCCTTATATTGGCAAGTAATCACGTTGCCCTTTATTGGGGATAGGAGCACAAGACTCTGTCCCTCATCCCTGTTTGTAGAGCGCTGAGTTTCACCTTCTGATGCTCTGTTTTAGTGAATAGCCACAGCCTGGAAGCAAACAATAATGCTACCAGTGGAGCCACACTGACCTTGCCCACTTGGGACAGCTATTTTGTACATGGAAAGCTTCCACTGCCCAGGCATTGGCTTGCACTTGAGTGTAGTATTCGAGATATGGGAAATTCAGACCAAGGATGGGTCTGTATAAATCAGGCATTGTACTTGGAAAAATTACATTCATATGTGCTTCTATGATAGAGTTTAAAGAGCTCAAAGACTCAAAAGCCACATGCATTTATACTAGCACCCTTCCTTTTTCCAGGTTTCACATACCACAGGAACTCCTGCACTCCTTTGCAAAATTGTTTTGTAAATCTGAAATCATTTTAATATTACTCTTCTGATCTTTTTCCAGTTTTTAAGTTTATGCATTTATGGTTGATTTTTTTAAATAGGAAGGCAATGTCATGAATATCATTTCTTTTTTATCTTTATAGTATCTATCACAGTGGTAAGCACATTAACTGACAAATATTTATGAGTACTTCTTGATGATTGTTAGTAGTGCATCCTAGGTAATAAAAGAATTCTGAAAACCCTACAACACATCCCACTTTGTATCCTCATTGAGCCTATCCCAGCATTCCTCACATTGTAGGTGGAGTTGTGTTGGGCTCAGGTATTTGTACGTGTAAGGCAAGGATATCAGAGAATTATGACTCATCATCTATAGATGTGATTAGAAGAAGGCCTGTATCCCATGACCCCAATGCTCTTTTTTTTTAAGCTAGTGTTTCCATTATATACCTATATCTATTTTAAATATCTTGAGAGTAGTAAAATTTAATATTTTAATATACATTCCAACATTCTTTTTTATATTGCTATCTTTTTTAAATTATTTTTTTAACTTTACATTCATTCACTGGTATATCATTACAGCATACAAAATGAATTTTTCCATGCAAATACACTGAATACTGGCCTACCGTTCTGTAAGACCCTTATCATGCTTTAACAGTTACTAGTACCTGAACTTTTATTATCTTCTTACTTTGTATTTTGTTGTTGTCTGTGCCCAGCTCTTTTTTCCCCTGGCCCCTTGAGTTTGCTGCTTTATGTTCATGGAGTAAGGCATGATAGGACTCAAAAAATGCTTATCAAATGAGTGAGTGAATGCCCCTGGATTTGTCCCAGATGATACCTACTCCACAGATAGCCCTCCAACAGCATTCCTGGAAACTCACAGCATCTTTTTAATACTTTTTTTGTTGGAGATGCATCACATTTCCCAAGATTCTACCCTAAACAATTATTCTTATCAGTAATCTTTCTCAAACTTATCTTTGCAGTTTTATTAATGCACTATGCAAATTCCTGTTTCCATATTTTTACTTGTTTTTAACCTGAGCTGGAACACCCTTCTTGTACTCATTTAGTCATTTATTCATTCAGATGAATTCAGATCGCACCTGCATTAGGCACCCTCTTGTAATAGTTCAATGACACTGTCCTGACTTCTCTGTCAACATATTCTATTAAAAGTATTGTGTGTTTTTCCCATCTACGCAGCCAAACTTTAACTCCTTCTTTCATTGTACGTGATGAGGCAGTTGGGTTTTGGCAGAACAATTATGACAATAATATATGGGTAAATGTCACGGGGGCTCGGGTGGAGATGGAAAGTAAAGATCAACAGGTTTCTTTTTTTAATCCTCTTTGTTTTCTCATGTAATTTCCTACCTTCAAACTTCCAGACACTCTTCTGGTACAGTCCACAGTCTCTTTTTCTCTTCGTGTCTGTCACAGGGCTCTGAAGTAGCATGCCATTTACGTTGGTAATGCTAGCGCCTGGTTTATTTAGTTCAGCAGAGACTTGAGGAGTGTCTACTGTGTGTCAGGACTGCGGTAAGTACTGAGGTTTTAAGTGGAATTAAGACAAGTTCTCTGAAACCTAGGGATTAGAGGGCCTACATTTACCATGTGGATGTGCATGTCACATCTACAGTACTGAGAAATAGTCCTTTTAAAGTAAAAATGGCTTATACTTCAGATAGCACTTACGTTGAAATGTAAGTTAGGAACTTCACTCCTCCACTAATCTTTTGTTTTGCCTTGCTGCCCTGGAATGTTGAACCTGTAGTTAAAAGAACTGGCTAGTCAAGCATACCTTAATAATAGTGGTTTAAAATAGTAATTTTAAAAATTAGAAAAGAATGGACAAAATTTATTTCCTACAATAGAAATAAAAACATGTAATCGAAGACAATGGTAGCTGTGTTTCACTGATACTTGTACCTTATACTCCAGCCAGAATGTGATAAATGTGTCTAAAAATTAATCATGGAAGTGAGTAGTAGCCAGGCCCATGTTAAGATTAGTCCCAAGCCACATTTGAGCCGTCCTTGAGATGCACCTTAGTCTAATGTAACTGTGAGTGGATCAATAGCAAGAAAAAAACCTTTTAATGGAGCCAGGATTGACTGATCTTGATAACTCCTGCCATTCTTGAAAGAAAAAAAAATCTGTCTGTATACATATAAAATTCTATGTATATTTATACACATACCTATATGTGTGTGCATGTATATATATATATACATATATATATATGTGTGTGTGTGTGTGTGTATGTATATATATTCACACCAAAAATATACATGTAGTCATGTTGCTATAAAAATCTTTCACTGAAGTTTAAAATGGGTCCTTTTTTGAGACTTATCACTAATTATTTAAGAGATTTTTTTTATACACACACTTAGATTTTGTTAAATTTCTTCCATGTTATTATAATGTGATTGCCCTGATAAATCTTGTCCACCTGTCAGGGCCCAACAAAACCAACTGGTGTGTGCTTTAAGGCAGCTGTTGATGGCAGCGTCTGATTGAAAGTTCTGTGGTAGATGCAGGAGGACGTGCAAGTTGAGCAGTGCTGCGGAACGCAAAGGCCTTTTCTTAGTGACTCTCTGCTGCGTTCTCGTCTAACCCCGTGGCAGAAACTAAGATTCCCAGACATTCTTTTTCAGCATTGATTTTTTTTTTTTATTTCTAAATTCTATGCATGATGCCGATCTAATTTTTCTTTATTTTGTCTAGGCTGTCAGTTTTTGACACTAGATGGTCATGTCAATTTCCTATTTCTTCTCCAGAGCAGATGCCCAGATTTTTCAGAGTTTTATGGCAATAATTTTTGAAGGATTTACAAAAGTATAAATTTTCTTTATCATCATAATGAGGCCTGACAAATGGTCCTAAAGGATCAGGTAGAATTTCCTTTATAGCTGAGTGAGTTAGTTGTAATCAGGCTGTTTCCAGGCAACGGGTCCCGTGGTTACTGGTTTCTTAATGTCTCAAAACCTGGAATCCTATTTTGCAAAGGGGTAAGAAACCTTGGGAAAACAAATACGAGAGAGTGATTTCTCACTCCATCTCTTTTAGACAAACCAGTTCATGAATTGCTTTTGACTGGAAAGTTTATCCTATATTTGCATTTGCCAAAATGTATAATATTTCTATGAATAAGATACCCAGAGAAATCAGACCTTGCCCCAGGGGAATGTTAGTGCATTAGAGAGACAGCAGGGGTTTTTTGCTGGAAATTAGGAGCATGTCTGTGATTGAGTTAGATAACCCATCTGCAATCCTGTTGGCTTGCTTTGGTCTGCTGTTACCTGACAGGTTTAATGAGCCCTCTAGAGTGGCAACAGATACATTTGGTGGTGTCTGAATTGTGGCTACCTCGGTAGTGGTAAGTAAAAAGGGAAGACTCTTAAATGGCACCCAGGAAACATAATTTTATCCCCTGGCATTGTTGAAGCTTCATAAATTGATGCTAAAGGAATAGTATTTTTTTTCTGTACCTGTTTTAGGAAAACATGAGGTGTTAACCCTTTCACCTGCTTTATTTTATTTTATTTTATTTTTGAGAGGTTTTTCGCTATAGGGCACGTGCGCTCGCCGGACAGACAGAGAGAGACAGAGAGACAGAAAGCGAGAAATCACCCCCCAGGGGGGATGGTCACGCCGCAATCCCTTCTCCTCCATTCTCCTCTCGGGATCTTGGGCACGCACGCACACGCGCCCGGCGTGAGTTGTAAGCCACCGGGTCCGAGACGCGAACCGCGGTCGACTACGTGGGAGTCCAGCGACATAGCCATTACGCTAACTGCTGGTTCCCTCACCTGCTTTATTTTTCAGAAAGTCAGATAGCTTACACCATGTCAACCTGCAATTCCCAAGAAAACTTGTATTTTTTTCAAGTTTACACTGTGTGTGTGTGGTGTGTGTTGTATTGCTGTTGCTGTTTGTAATGGTTGTCACTACCTGCTGATAGTCCTTAAACCAAGGATGGTTTAAGGTTATGAAACCGAGGGAGTTGTGAACTATGGGTATGTAAAAGAATCTCCCTAGGGGTATAAACTTCCCACATGGTGATTTTTGGGGTCACAGCTGCAACTAGCCATCTCTTTCACATAGAATAGTCTCTGAGATACTGCTCATCACTAGAGATTCAGAGCTAGAAATAACATTAGAGATTTCTTAGCATGTGTTTGCCAAGAAAGGTAACAGAAGCCCAAATAAAAGAGATTCCTCCTCTGAAGGAAGTTGCCGACCGAGATTTTATCTCCTTGTTTCTAAATTCAATGTCCTTTTCAGTAGAACATACTACATACTTCTTCCACTTAGTTAGCAAATATATTGCAGACAATTCCAAAGAGCAATCCCAACATTTCTTCCTTTTCTTTGGTCATGGAAAAAGAACTATAGTCAGATTCATGGAAAAAGAAGTGGGTGCACATTTATAAAATGCTCTGCCCTGGGGCCTGCACAGAAATTCAAGGCAGAAATTCTATTTAGAATTATAAATACAGGTCGTGTTTTTGTAATTAGTCTTATATCAGAAGATGGAGAGTATGATAAATCATAGGCCACAATCGCAACATCTGATAAAATTTATCACTCATGATGGTAAACATGAGTTATGATGTTTCTTTTGTGTATAGCTATTATATATTTGGACTAGTTTATAATAAAACAAGCATTAATTACTCACTTGATGGTCTTAACTAGTTATTAACTAATCACTAACAGGTAATTTTTGAAAATGAAAACAATTAATAATTATGCTCTTATTTTTATTACCTATATAGCCCTGGGTTAAATGCACTATTAATGTAAATTACCTTATATAGGTGAATTCAACATAGATGAATTTTAAAAATTCAACAAATGGGAAATATGAATGTATTATTCAGGGAATTAGTCACTTTAGGAACACTCGTTTAGCAAAGGTTTTTATTCTATCTTTAGAATGCAGTCGTGGTCTAGTAGACCATGAAATTCTCAGGACAGGAGCTATTTTCTGTTCCTATTTGCATCCTGGGTGCCTTAGCACAGTGCCAGAAATTTGATAGTAACTGCATTACTGTTCTTTCGATCTCTAATACGAACTCCTCTCACCAAATAAACATGTATTGTGACAGAGTGATTTGGTAAGCATGCATAAAAATGTATATGTAACACAAATCACTGGGCACTTTAGATTTTAAAATTAATGGACTCATTCTGCAGTCAAGTTTATACATCATAGGCAATAAGGAGGAAAAGATTAAACATGATTAATTATAATACAAGGTGTTAAGTGCAATAACAAAGATATATTATGGTGTACAACCAATTTAACCAGTACATGAAAAAACAAACATATGTAACTGTAAACCTAAGGCATTCTTAGCTATGGGTTTGAGGCATAGACTCCCCTAATTTCCATGGATGTCTCCCATGGCTGTGGCCAAGGGGCCCTCATGAATCTGAATAAGCAGGATCTGTGCAAATTATCGGGGCAACTGCACTCAGTATATGAGACCCCTTGAAATTAGCTGACTTATTTGCCTAAATTCTCAAGTTAGTCAAGATCAGAAACCCTTCCTCTAGTCATCATATTCCAGGTAATTCACTAATTCTAGTTTAAATATCTTAAAATTGTTTTCCACCTTTAAAATATCTGGATATGGACAAAAGTATTGGTTTATTCCTTTAAACAAATCCCCGAGGGGTTGTTTGTTTTGTCCAAATACAGCTTACATTAATTTGTTTATTGCTTAGGGTTTAGGAATGCTGTATTTTCTACTCCATTCAGACTACCTTTATAACCTGCACATTTGCACTAGAAAAACAAAATAATCCTGATTATTGACCCTCTTAGTGACCAATTTTTTTTGAGTTTATCTACTTATGGAGTTTATTCAAATAAGATTGTCCTTAAAATGTGCACAGCCAGGGCCAGCAGGTGGCATGATAGTTAAGGTGGCAAACTCCCACATGGCCGATTGTGGTTTGAGTCCTAGACCTGGCTGCTTGCTTTCTCACTTTCTCTTTCACTTTCTTTCTCTCTCTCTCTGGATAGTGTACCTGCCCAATAGCAAATTAAACAATAATAATAATAATAATAATAGTAATAATAATAATAAAATGATATTAAAATTAAATAAGTAATTATTTTTAAATGCACATTGCTATGGTTAGACAGTGAAAAACCATGTCAATTACATCATGTCATGACTATTCCATGTGCAATACTTCATTATTAAAATTGTACATATTGTAAAACTTTGTTAAATCCCAAAGCCTTGTTTGACTTCTGTCAAAACTTGTAAGCCTGTTTAATTCCACACCTTCACACCCAGCCACCCACTCTGCCCTTATTTCACTCAAGGATCCTGCCAATCTCTGGGGAGTTTGTTAAAAATAAAGATGTTTGGTGTTTTCCCCTGAGATCCAGTATGTCAGAAATCGGGTAGGAAGATGCATTTTTGCAAGTAGTTTAGATGCTTCTGATATGGGCAGTTTTCAGATCACAATTTCAGTGCCCCTACTCCCACCCTGTCCCATCTATGTTAGTGATACCTCAGCCCATAAATCATAAGGAAAATGTATAATTAAAATCCATTCCTGTTCCTTCAGTTGAAAATAAACCTGACTCCCTTGATCTCCCGTTATTTTTGTAGTTCTTAGAAAAAATGAAAGGCCTTGTTTTTACTCTTATGAATCTTGTTTTAACATGAATGACTGTGATTCGTGATGGTTCAGAGCTTTGCTACAGCACGCGACCTCTGATTGTCTAATAATTGACCAAGATGCAAAAGCTCAGGCCATTCAAAACTTCCTTTCTCTCTTAGGGGCACAGACCAATTAGTCCCTTAGACTGTTTACTTAGATCATTTTGTGCATGATCAACTGCAAATAATTATTTTAAAATATTGCCAGCATACATCAATCCTTTTGCCAGTATCTTTCCACTTCTATCCTGCACTAGCTTCTGCTTTTAATCTTCTGAAAGCTTAAAAAGATGCTGACTCATTGTCTTTATTATTGTTTTTCACCTGCTGTTAACACCACCATCCTCCTACTGTGATACTCAAATTTGTATTCTTACTAGGAACATGATTGAAATACTAGGCCAATAGCTTGTTATTCTGGAAATGCTTATCTTCAAATTGGCTCTGTTGATGCATGTAGAAAGAAATCTTGGTTATAATTGCATTCTATGTCCTATAGTGTATTCTTTTCAGTTTCTCTCTTCCTCAAACATGTGTATATCCAGTGCATTGTTTGGCTGCAATTCTTCTCCTTTACCATAAACAACTTACCTAGCAGGGAGTGGTTATGACAAGGACACAGGAAGTAGGAAAAGATAAACAGATAGGTGGTGATAGTCTTCCTTTCTCAGTAACCACTTGCATTAGTTGTTTTCCTTACATTTGAAAAGAGCTCCTTTCTCTTCTCTTTCTTCTCCAAAGCTGAATTTCCTAATGGTTAACTCACTAGAGTTATATTACTTTCCAGAAGTTTAGGTAAGTGTTGTTTTTGTTTGTTTCATTAGAGGATAAGGGCCTTTGCCAGTGAGAGGGAGAAAGGGAGAAAGCCCCCATGGGAAATGGTCATGCCACAATCCTTTCTCCTCCATTTTTCTATCACACTGGATTTGGGGGCGCACACACACACACACACACACACACACACACACACGTGCCCAGTGTTGTTTCTCAAGCTGCCAGGTCTTGTACTCAAATTGTGTGATCAGTCATGTGGGACCTGGCTGCCTTAACCACCAGGCCATGGAGCCCATGTTACTTATTTTAACCTCCTTTGTATCCAGAGATGAAGTAGTTGCTAAGGCTTTCTAGCCTAAAAAAAAAAAAAAAAGAAAGAAAAGAAAAAAAGAATTATTAGAATTATTATTTATTTGTTTTTATTTATTTATTTATTTATTTATTTATTTTAAGGTTTTTGCCAAAAGGTGTATGCAATTGCTGGCAAAAGACAGAGACTAGAGGGAGACGGATAGCCACACCACAATCCCTTCTCTTCCATTCTCCTCCTGGGATTTTGGATTTGCACACACATGTGCCCAGTGTGATTTTTCAAGTCAGCAGATCCAGGATTCAAACCACAGTTAGTCATGTGGGAACCCAGTGCCTTAACCACTACTCCACCTGTTGGCCCCAAGAATATTTTTTTAGAGAGATTGTTGCTATAAGGCACGTGTGTGTACTGGAGAGACAAGAGAGACAGAAAGCAAGAAATCACTCCCCAGCAGGGTTGCCACACCGCTATCCTTTCTCCTCCTTTCTCCTCTTGTAATTTTGTACACACATGCACACGAACCCAGCCTGAGTTTTAAGCTGCCAGGAATGGGACTTGAACCATGGTCGACTACATGGGAGTTCAGCAACGTAACCATTATACTATCTGTTGGTCCCAAGAATATTCATTTATTTATTTATTTGAGAGAGAGTTTTGTTAAAGGGTATGTGTGCTCACCAGAGAAACGGAGAGACAGAAGGCAAGAAATCACCTCCCCAAACACCGGGGACTGGCCATGATGCAAGCCCGCCATTCTCCTCTTGGGACCCTGGGCACACACGCACATGTGCTTAATGTGAGTTTTAAGTCGCCAGGTCTGAGACTCAAACCGCAGTTGACTACGTGGGAGTCCATTGACATAGCCATTACACCACCTGTTGGTCCCCAAAACATTTATTTTTAAAACTCAATTTTGTATATAAACGTTTGTTGGTTCATTTTAAGTCAGGTTTGGATGTCGGTTGTTCAACTTGAAATTTTATAGGAACACACTTGTCTTATGCTATGTCCCCCATCATTTTACAAGGGCAGGAGCTTTGTTTGCTCAGCGTTGTTGTTTATCCCCAGAGCCACACTGCCTGGCATGTAGTAGGTATTCAGTAGATAGATATGAAAAGGAGGAAAGGAGGGAGGAAAGAAGTCAGTTGGTGTTTCTGTTGCTCTGCATGGGCTTTTTGCCTGTAAATCTCTTCCTGGCCAATGGAATAAAAAGTTCTTTAGAACAAAGAAATATGGACTGAGGAGACAAGGGAGGAGTAATGTTTCTTCTTTCGCAAAAGGGAGGGCTTATGGATGGAGCAGGCATAACCTTCTCTTTAGTTCAGGTATTTCCCTGGGATGTGTCACACGTCATCTCAGTGGGAGTGTCATTGGAGGGGAAAGTAGGACACTCCTAAGTTCCAAGAGAAATAAGTCAGTTGAAAATTTGTCATAATTCAATAAAAGGAGATGTCCCTTTATTTTTTATAGCAAAATTATTCGGTGGAGGAAACAGCAGGGAAGGCAGCTCACTAGCAGTTTGAGCTTTTTCATTACTCTGTATAGGGAACCTCATAACTGACTTCATAGGATGAAATATCACCTTCAACAGCAGAGTTACACGACAGAGTGGAGAACTCTGACACGTGCTGGAAGAAAAGGGATCTTGTACTGAACACCTTCCCTTTTTCCTGGTACACATTTTCTGGGGAGCAGAATTGAAAATTTGGTTTCTAGATACAAAATAAAAATCATCTAATTTCAATGCATTAAGTATGTATTAATTGCCCATAATAGTAATAATATTTTTTAAAAGGAAGAGAAATCATTAATTAAGCTCTTACTATTGTTAGGTACTAATTAATTTCTATATATTATTTGTACTATCTCACTTATCACAAAAATTGATGGGGTAGTGATTTTTATTTTACATATGAGAAATAACAGGTAGTTAATGTAAAATGACAAGTAGACTTGATCCCAGCTCTCTCACATACTAATGTTGAAACTCCGTAATCCAGAGTATTTTGGGGAGTCAGGAAATGAAGAAACCAGCTGAGGCTAATTAATAGTAGCACCATATAGCTTTCAATTACAGTTTCACAGAAACTCAAAGCAGTAGATCAGAAATTATGTTATTAACCTTACTATGAAGCTGGGGAAGCCGACCTCAAAGTAGTTTCCTTTGTCTAGATTGGCCAAAGTGCTGAGTCTGAGTTTCATAACCTTTCCACTTCACTGTGCTGGCTCACTTTACTTTTTCATGGCTTTTAAAAAGGTCTTTTCATCATTAATTTATTCATTCACTTATTCATTTCCTGATGCTAAATATAACCTTAGACATTGAGGATACAAAATAAAGAGAAAGAAATAGCCTAGCTATGGTGGCACTTGTGGTAGGGTGTCATTGTACAAAGTGGGAGCCATGGCAAAGTCCCCAGATTTGGATCCGGGTGGACCTGAGTATGTCCAGTGCACTCATGAGCCTGGCTGACTGGAATGCTGGGGAAGGATCACACTGTAGCAAGATCCTATTGTGGGTCCCTGCCCTCACACACACTCAACAATTAATAAGTAAATAAATAAAAGAAAAAGAAATTTCAAAATTAAAAATGAGGCATCTTCCATGATTTAAAGAGCTGATAGTCCAGTGAGATGTTGACAGAAGCTAAACAGGTAAATAAAATAGTGTGTGATCCATCGTGATAGGACCTTGGTAATGTTAATGCTAAAAGAAAAGGAACAGTGGCTTCTGAAAGGCCTTTAGGTCAAAGAAGGCTCAAGGAAAAGGCAATCCATGAAGAGGGTAGGAAAGAACAGAAGGTAGGAAGCGTGTTTATTCAGTCAAGGTAAAGCAAGAGTCAGCCAGGAGGAGAGCAAGAAGCTAATGCCATTTACAGGATGGCAGGGCTGGGTGATGCTTAGAGAACTGGGGCGGAAAAGGAAGAAGAAACAGTGAATAGAATAGAAGGGGCCTCAGTCTAGGAAAAGCTGGAACAGCCTTCTCTCCCTCCTTGAGAAGTTTGGACTCTTGTCTTCAAGGGGATGGAGAGACTCTGGGGCACTTAAATAGGGCATGGCAGAATCAGGCTGGCATTTAAACAGGTCACTCGGCAAGCAAGGTAGAGAATGAAGTGGTTGGTTGGGAGTCATGGTTAAGAGAAAGGGACTGAGGATGGGAAAATCAGTTGGGAGGTATTGAGTGAGAGGTGAGAAGTTCCTGGTCGGAGGCAGAACAATGGGAATGGATGGGGTGCTGCCTCAGAGCTGCACATCTCACCTCCCGGTAGTAAGGCTGCCTCCATGACCCATGGCACTTGCTGAACCTCACCTCCTTGCCTGCACGCCTGCCTTTGATGTTCTCCATCAACTGCCCCCTTTTCCTCCAACTCACACACACACACACAGCTGCAATCCCTGCTACAATGGGCTATTGGGCTTATTATTATTTTTTTTTAATGAAAATATTGGGATAGATATATTTAGAGATTCTGGAAGACTTTAAAATGGTTCAATGTAGGGGTGAGCTAAGTGTGGTTGGAATGTATGGTGTCTTAACAAAAAAACAGCAGAAGTAGTTTTGAGGAGGACGAGGAGCTCACAGCAGTGAAGTCCACTGAGGAGATGCTTCTCATTAGTACAGTCTTCACAAAGGATATGCAGCTCTGTGTGGGTCTAGGGGTAGAGGTGAGATATAGGTGGGTATTTGGTTGGCAGCACAGAAGAAACCAAGAGGAGATCAGGGACTGCACAGAGGCCCATAGCTGGGAATAAATAATGTACCTAGCACACTTTCCATGTGCCAAAAAGTGTAAAGTCCCATCTCCTAGTTTACAGAGGTCCAGTACTCTGGACTCTCATGCTGATGAAAAAATGTGTCGAAACTCACCTCATAACTCAGTGAAAGGACAGATCCATTTTCCAAGGTCCCAGAGGAATATTGAACACTGACTTGAGGCCTTTGAAGAATAATAAATCATAACAATTGACATGTGTGAGTAGTACAGGATCAGGCTGTGTGCAGTGAGATTTTAAAAAATGACCTATGTGCAGTCACCACTAAATAGAGTTTCTTGAAGCGTACACTGAGTCTATGATCTGTTTGTGCCAAAGCTGTAATTCTCCTAGAGGCAGCTTCCTGAGACTTGATAAGTGGAGAACACCTGTCCCTCCAAATAACTGGTGCTACTAGATACGATATAGGAGTGATCTTCAGCCCAGTGATTTTTATCAGTTGTTGATTAACTAAATGAAAGATATATACACACAAACATACACAGAACTCAGATTGATAGTGCTACGCACTGGTCAGGAACAGTTCCAGTATATATACAGAATTTCTGACCACAGTCATTACCACCACTACTGCCCACAGAATGGAAAAGTATGTTTACACTTATCTTTTTAACTGAAGCAAAAACAGATCTTAAGAATTTATTCTGGAACTTACTGATGTCCCTGGTGTATTACCCCTTTCATAACTTAGGTTTTATGCTCACTTTCAGAAATGTATTAGTTTCATTGTTCCCTCTCATGCATTGCCTCATTGGAGTCTTCCAAATTATTTGAATGCCTTATCTGGTAGATCAGAAGCCAAGATGCAGATTGTCTTTACTCAAATCGCATGACGAGATGGTGGCAGAATTGGTGCCTGATTCCTGGTTAGTACCTCTTATTTTATGCTAGTTTCTTGATATATGCATTTTACCTAGGAGCTGAGGTTAAAAATCATTATGTAAAACACATTTCAGAACTTTAGAATACTCTGAGCTCCATTCTGTCATTGTCATTTCTAGCTTTTCAACAGGGCTTTGTACCCAGTGCACTCTGGGTTTTAAAAATTATACTCTTAAAAAAAAAAAGAATTTGTATGAGTATCATTCATTCTTACTTTGATATATACATAGAAAACATGCAGTTTACACACAGTTTTTTTTACTATTAAAATGATTTTGGGGGCCAACAGATAGTATAATGATTACATCATTGGACTCTGGCATAGTCAACAGCCGTTTGAGTCCGAGACCCGGTGACTTATAACTCATGCTGGGCGTATGTGCATGCCCAAAATCCCAAAAGGAGAATGGAGAAGTGATTGTGGTCTGGCAATTCCTCTGGGGGTTAGTTTCTCACTTTCTGTCTCTCTGTCTCTCTGTCTCTCGGGCTAGCACATGTACACTATAGCAAAAATCTCTTTTTTAAAGAAAGTGATTTTCTTGGGACCAGTAGATGGCAAAGTGGTTACGTTGCTGAACTCTCAAATGTTGGACCACGATTCAAGTTCTATACCCAGTGACTTGAAAATCACACCAGGTGTGCGTGCGTGCCTACCCAAGATCCCTGGAGGAAGATGGAAGAGAAGGAATTGCATCATGCACATCCACCCTGGATGGTGATTTCTCACTTTCCCTCCCGCTGTGTTTGTCTTTCTCTCTCTCCAGCGAGTACACAGGCCATAAGGCAAAAACCTCGGGAGAGAGGGTCGGCAAGGGGGAAGTGATATTCTTATTATGAGAAACGTTGAAAATTGTTTTCTGGTTTAAAAGTCACCTGTGCACAGCATTGCTTTCATATTTATGCTTTTGCTGAGAATCAGTGGTAGCCTTTTATTCTTAGTTTTGTAAATAATTCTCTTATTAAGGAACAACTCAATGAACTCTTGTGCATAGGTTTCTGATACATTCCCTTTGAGTCATAATCATTTTATGGGCTAAAAACTTGAGTAGCCAATCAATCCAGTTGATTTGCTCCAAGTTTCCTCGGGACATAAATGTCATTTGGAACACACTGCGCTTACACAAAGGGTCTTCAGAAGTTCATGGAAATGCATATAGCAAAAAAAAAAAAAAAAAAAAAGCAAACAACCATATAGATATATTTTCATTTCTTCACACCAAAATAACCTTGTACTTTAGGTCTAGTTTCCTTGAACTTGTTGAAGTTCACTCGTACTGCGTGGCCATCCAGTAAACAGTAGCTTTGCGATTAGTTTAGTGAGAACAGATGAGGGAGAGCTTTCAAAGTTGGTGTTTGCTTTAGTTTTTACTTTCTGATATGTTGATCTCCAGGACCTGTGTAGACAAGAAAAGTGATCATGTTACTCTAAAAAAGAAACCTTAAGGCAGCAAAGAATCCCACCAACTTAATTCATTTATGGCTGAAATTAAAAAATATATATATTAGATATAATGGAAAGTTAAAAATAGCTCATAAGAAGGAAGATATAATCAACTTTTGTTTAATGCACTTTATTGAATAAAACTTCATTGCATTAAGTGGTAGGTATATCTTTACCTTTAATTAGCATTTAAATTTGGTCTTTTGATGAATTAATCTTGGTCATGAGAGAGATCAGCCAGTAAGTAAAGGCCAGAAGTTCTGAGCGCTATAACTGCAGCTTTGCCATGAAATGACATAGACCATAAGGGAAAAAAAAATATGTGCTAATTTTAGAAAGAGGGTCAAATTCCTAGGAATATGAGTTAGCTGAATGTTACCTTTTCTTTGAGGACCACTTGTGGCCCTCCATTTTTTCTTAGACATGCCTATTTAAATGCCATCAGTGCTTGGGCACCATTCTAGCCTGATAATTAGTTAGGTTTGCCAGGATTAAGTTATTACCATCTTGGACATTTGACTAGGGTTCTTACTTGAAAGCATTTTAAAAATAGATGAGATTATATGTGTATCTAGACATATGACTTTCCTTAGAATTATTTCCTCATGACAGGGTTTGTCTATTACAAACCATTATCAATTTGTTCTCTTTTTCCTTGTGTACAATTTGTTTCCTATATTTTTAATATTTTTAATTTCTCTCTCTCTCTCTCTCTCTCTCTCTCTCTCTCTCTCTCTCTCGTATTTTTGCCATATTTTTGCTAGAGACACAGAGAGGGAAAGTGAGAAATCACCACCGGGAAGACGAGGGAGGAATGGCCATACCCTTCTTCATTCTCTCTTCCACAGTCCTCACCTTCTCTCTGCTACTATGCGAAATATATCATTACCTTTTCAAATGATTCTATTAACCATTTAACTCAGGTACCTTAATCTGGACCAACGTTTTAATACTTTATGTGGACTCTTGTGTTGGATTACTAACTGTGCTTCTCTGAACAATTGAGAGACATTAATTACCTTTCACTATTTAGTATAGAATCCTGTCATTCGGGAGGAAGAAGATTGCCTAGAATTAAAGAACAACTGGATTAGTTATTAGTGTCTCTGTTGTTAGTTAAGATATAGTGATATCCAACTTGAGAATGTCTTATTTTCCTCACAGGATTAAAAACATTCTTTATCTTCAGAGGAAGCAGGAATGACTTGTTTTTACATGGTTTAAAGCTTATTTTATGAATCTTCATTGAGCCTAGATTGAAATGTTAAGCTAAATTTCAGTAGGTGTACAAATTAACCTTGTTGTCCTTGGATCACAGGCTCTTCCAGCCAGTGAGTTTTGCCATCTGAAATGAAGAAAAATTGTTCTTTGGTAGGCACTTGGTGCTTTAAAGTGAGGCTCTCTGGTTTTGTGTTGGGTTTCTGGAAAATGTGATGCGTAATGTAGGAATATGCATTACTGAATTTTATGCCCCCAGCAGTTGGGTTCAAAAAGGAGAGCAGGATGTTGTCATTACATTTTACAAACAAGGGAACTGAAATCCTGAAAGGTTAAGTGACTTAGTAAGCATCATACAACTCAAAGTGGTAGTGCCAAGGCTTCTAGTCTGCTGTTCTTTGGACTGCATCATACTATGGAAAGTGAATAGGTGATAATGAAGTTTATAATCACCTGAAGTATGCCCAATGGAGCAATTACCAGGAAGGTTCTGGCTGGGGTCCAGAAGAATAGACACATTGATCGAGAGAGTGAATATAAGCATGAAGAAACAGAGAAATTTCCCACTAATCCGAATGTAGCTTTATTCTGGTATGGTAATAGTTGATTTTCATCAATGGGAGAAACTCATGAACATTAACTGGTATAAGACAAAAAGGATATCAGAAAATCATTATGTAGCATTATAATTATGACAAAAATGATAATTTTTCAAAGCAACTTGTGAAATGAGAGCAATGTTTAAAAATGTCTGTGTTCAATAAATATCTGACTTTTCAGTAGAAAATAAATTCCAATTTCTATATAAAAACAACTTGACATTTTTCAGTAATACTTTTTAATGAGCATTGCTCTGAGCTATAATATAATGAAATTTGCTTAAAAGTAGAACAGGCTGGTAATGCTTGGCAGAACAAAGAGGCATATGGTAAAACAGTTGTGGTTTACTGGCGACGGCTCTCAGTTTTTGGAAAGCCAGAGACTTTCTGCACAGTGAACTGTGTCTTGATATTCCATTCTGAAAAGGAACTACAGCAAAACAATATGCTTAGATTAGGCTAGCCCAATATATATTTAAAGCATTTTCCCCCTTCAAATCTTTGGTTATAAATACAGGCTGGTTCATATTTTAAAGTGTAGTAGATACTTGAGAGGATTTTCTGACAATTTTTATTCCATACTATTGTAAATGATATCCATCTAATTGCAGCATCTTTGAAGATAAGGAAAAGATTGAGGGGGGGGGGGAGTCAATTTTGTGTCTTACTTTGTGTTAGTAAGTGTAGGATATTGAGTTGGGCCCTTACAATTTTAAGATTTTTACTGCTAGCTTGGTAGAAACCTCTGTTTAATAAATAGTAAGAGTGTATGTGTTTATGTATAGTGAACTAGGGATATCCTGATATTCAGAAGTGAGATCAATATCCAATCATATCAGTGACTCTCAAACAGGCTTGAGAGCAACAAGTCACTAAAAGGCATTTCTTTTAAAGGGAACAAGTTGCTTTCATTTTTATAATTTAAGAAATCACAAATGAATAATGAATAAATCACCATCCATTTTCGTTTTATGGTATACTAATTTAATATTTTTATATTTTTATATATTTTCCTGAAATATTATTTTATTATTCTAATAAACTAGTTTATTAGTGCCTTCAGGATTCTCCCAACTTGTCATCATGAATTTATTGAAATAATAGGAAATGGTAAATAATGAACTGCTAAATGGCTTCCTTTTGGTTTCACTAATTTATGTTTGTGTCTTGTCAATCACACTACACACAGCTAGAAATTTGCATCCATAAAATATTCTTCCACTTAGGGATGACCATGTCAGAGTTCATGGGACATGATATAATCATTTTATACCTATTTTACTACCTAATTAATCTTCTAAAGTTTCCTGAAAACATGCAATTTTTTTCTTACTTTAACCTTTTATAATATTTATTTGATTTCTTTTCAGGAAATCTCTTTTAATAGCACCTTCAAGTAAGAGATAAAAAGAGAAAAGTTAAACATAAATGGTAATAATAATGCTGCTAATAATACCACGTCATGTGAAACTAGCCTGTAATTGGGTGACAGAGTCCCTGAGGTTTTGCTGCTAGACTCTAGACTAAAAATCTAGACATCACTGAAGTGATTAGTTGTTTGTAGAAAGCTATGATTCTTTTTCTTTTCTCCTTCTATGTTGGCTATGTAGAGCGGTAGGACAACATCTCATTTGCTTTTGCTGGGAGCCTTCCTGATTCAACATGCTCAACATTTCTACTTCCCATTTGTGATTTCCTCAAAACTTGTTCCTTTCCTGCATGTGTATAATATCATGAAAATTATACTATTTCAGTAATCTTTTAAAATTAGATTTCCTATCTTGATTTTATTCTACAGTCCTTGCCATCTTGAAATCCTAATACCATAAAATCTTTCCCCCAACATATTAAAGGGAGGGTGAGGGAAAAAATACAGCAAACCAGCAAATAATACTAAACCTGTAAATGCAATAAGCGTATTAGTAAACTAACACTAAGATTAAATAATGCAGCTTTTGAATATGTATATTTTTCTTCACATGAAGGGTAATAAACCTTGTTAAGTTATAATAGGATTCAGCTGAGTAATATTTCTATGGAGAGCATGCCAAATAAGGATGGTCTTTAAATTAGAATTAAATGCATGTAGTTATCAACTATTACATTGCTTAATTTGGAGGCAGCTTTAAGGAACATGGAATCATTTGTTTAACATGTTTTAAACAAATTGCAGAGAATTAGAAACCACTAAATTATTTCCAGTGCTTACTAGTCCTCACAATATTCTAAGTCATGCAGCAATCTCTGAATTTTCAATGCCTTGACATTCTGGAATAAAATAAAAGGGGTGTTTTTAAAAAACCTACTGTTTGTTCATGATGTGTGTTTAATAGCCCTTTTAGTTAAATACACGTAATGGGGAGAAATCTGCTCTGAAATTTAAATTAATGAAAGCTTTCTGAAGTAGCTTCCAAATAGAAAATTTAGGCTCCTTTTCAGAGCATGGGTAAGGATGGGAATTCTGATTAGATTAGCCATACAATGTAGATTGCTTCATGATTCATCTCTGCAAATCAGCAGTTTGAAATCCTATAGTTAGCATTGGGTGCCCTCCAGTAAGATTTTATGAACATCAGCTTGAAATTTGGCAGAAATACAATGTCAGTTGTCCAGACATATTTTTTCTCAATGAGCATATCTTTATATGTTAAATAATCACAGAACCAAATCAATTATGGTTTTATGTCCATTGGCATAGGTTAAAACCCCATGCAGTATATTTACATCTTCAGAAGGCTAAATGTGGTTAACCTTAGAGGAAAGGAAACATTGTACAAATTGAAATGATAGGCAGATCAAAGAATTGTTATTTCTTGAGGACTTAGATAATTTTACCTGTTGCTAATTTATTTGAATTTATTTCCTTGGCCTACTTTGTAAAATTACTCAGTTGAATTGAAAGTATAGATGCCGGGCTGTTAGAGTCTGAGTCAATACTTGTATTAAACCATGTATGAAACAGCACCTTAACAGATGTGCTCATGGCCCAGCCTAGTGACTCAGCCTCTGGTGTACTGGACTGCAGTACTGGAATCCATGTGGCTGACTGCAGGTTTGGACCTTTAGGTCAACCTGAAAACATGGGGGCATGCATGTGGGTCCCCAGGATCCTGATGAATAGGAGGGTTGGAAAAAGGAGATCACAGTGTGATGTGACCCTGTCAGGGTGCATCTCTCTCTCTCTCTCTCTCTCTCTCTCTCTCTCTGTCATTAAAAAAATAGTAATAAAATAAATTAAAAGATTCAGGGCCAGCAGGTGATGTAGTGGTTGTGGCACTAGACTCCCACACGGCCTACCACAGTTTGAGTCCTGGACCTGGCAGCTTGAAACTCAGGCTGGGTGCATGTGCACATATGCCCAAAGTCCTGAAAGGAGAATGGAGAAGGGATTGCAGCTTGGCCATCCTTACTGGGGAGTGATTTCTCAATTTCTCTTTCTGTCTCTGTCTCTGGTGAGCATACATACCCTATAGCAATAATCTGTCAAATAAATAAATAAAAAGATTCTGTCTCAGGGTAACTATCTTATAGTGGGCAGACTGGATCCAATTTCAGTTCAGTAGCTACTGCCTAATTCTTACTGTTTGCCAGGCATCATGCTGGGAGATAAATAATGAAAGAGGTGTCAGCCCTCAAATAGCTTTCTAGTCAAGTTTGGGTGGGCCCTCCTCTGAAGCATCCTGGAGAGATGACACCTGCAGAAAATTTTGCTTACATGAATCATGTTTTAAGTTCATCTTTAATCTGGAAAATTATTGATTTAATTTAATGGTGCTTTTACTTCTATCTCTCCTCCCTGGTCAAGGGTAGGTTGGCTATTATTAAGTCAAAGAGAGATGCTTCTCTTCTCTTTAATGCTGCAGTTTTCAGTAAAACTGGAAATCATGCATGCCTTTCCACATTTTTGCACACCCAAGGAGCATAGAGCCTGTGCTGTCCCAAACTTCATACATGAAAATATATGTGGGGGGGGGGGGGGAGCCCAGAGTTAGAAGCCTACAGTGTTTGTGCTCTGGGGGTTGTAGCTGCCTGAACATATGCTAACAAGGTTTTGTTTACTTCCATGCAAGGCAGTTATAACTTCCACAACATCTGTGTCTGCCGCCATCATTTGGAAGCCTGTTTTCCCCAATGTCTGTACAAACCCTACTGTGTTGGAGGATTAAAGCAGGCCCTAGAGAATTATTTTTATCTTTAAGGCAGTGCACTTTACTAACTCAGCACTACTTTCCAAGGAAAACACAGATGTATGAAGGGTCTTCAAAAATTTCATGAAGAATATATTTTATGAAAAAACTACGCATGGATTTCAAGATTATTTTGCTCCAAAATAAATGTTTAATTCCATTTTTTTTTTGAGAGAGAGAGATTTTGCCATAGGGCATGTGCACTTGCCAGAGAGAGAGAGAGAGAGAGAGACAGAGAGACAGAGAGACAGAGAGACAGAGACAGAAGGTGAGAAATTACCCCCAGGGGGATGACCACATCACAATCCCTTCTCCAGTCTCTTCTCAGATTTTGGGTATGCACACATACACACCCAGCCTGAGTTTAAGCCACTGAGTCTGGAATATGAACTGCAGTCGACTACGTGGGAGTCTGGCACTGTAATCATTATGCCATCTGCTGGTCCCTAATTTCATTTTTTTTAAACTTTTTGAAGTACCCTTACCTATCCATTCACATTCATAAATGTATGCAATAGTGTTTAATGGACTAAATTCAGGTAATAAGCACATATTTACTCAAAGCTATGAAAATGGTTCTATAAGTGTGGTTCCACAGAGGATAATATACCTAAAATTCAAAATCTGTATGTCATCTCTAGGTAGGGTTTTTAGAGGTGAGCCGTCATCCAGGCTGAATCTTCAGGTAAACCTTACGTACTACCTGTGAAGCTGCCTCCTCTTCCTTCTCTTTGTCTTCAGTCAGAATGACTTCTCTCATCTTTTTTTTTTTCAAAAAATTTTTTTATGGTATACCTAACTATAAAGAAAAAGTAAATACAATACAAAAAAGGATTGATGCATTATACATGAGGGAAGATACATCCTCATAATGGATTATGTATAGTGTCCTATATTAAGCAGGATTATTAAATATGACATTCTGCATATTTATTCCTCATTATGTTTGAAGCTGGAAGTGTGGAACTACTTTTTCATTTCAGGAAAATCTACATCTGCTTAAGCTGGCTAATTAATATTTTTATAGGGACTTTGGTGATAGCTCAAAAAACCACTTGAATGAAATTAGGCCCTTATCTCACATCACATATGAAAATCAACTCAAATAGAGTAAAGATTTAAAAGTAAGACCTGAAACAATGAAACTACTAACAGAAAGCATAGGAGAAAAGCTCAATGCCATTGTTCTGGGCAGTGACTTTTTGGATAGAACCTCAAAAGACAACAAAAGAACATAGACAAATGGGAAGATATCGAACTAAAAACTGCACCAAAACGGCACCAAAAAAAAAAAACAAAGGAAATTATCAATAGAGTAAGGAGACAACATTCAAAGCAGGAGAAAATATTTGCAAAGTATACATTCAACAGGGTTAGTATGTAGAATATATAATAAACTCAAATAACTCAATAGCAAGAAAATAACTCAATTAAAACATGACAAAAGACCATAATAGATATTTCTCAAAAGAAGACATACAAATGGCCAAGAAAGATATGAAAAAAAAATATTCAACATCACCAATTTTTAGAGAAAGGCAAATTAAAACAATGAGATATCACTTCACACTTCTTACAATGACTATTATCAAGAATACAAGAGGGACCAGGAGTTAGCATAATGCCTATGTCGCTGGACTCCCACGTAGTCGACTGCGGTTTGAGTCCCGGACCCGGTGGCTTAAACTCATGCTGGGCACATGCACGTGCGTGCCCAAGAGAGGAGAATGGAGGAAAAGGGATTGTGGCGTGGCCATCCCCCCTGGGGGGTGATTTCTCACTTTCTGTCTCTCTGTCTCTCTCTGTCTGTCTTGCTAGTGCACACACCCTACAGCAAAAACCTCTCAAAAAAAAAAAAAAAAAAAAGACAAGATACCATGCATTAGCAAGGAAATGGAAAAAAGGGAACTCCTGCACACTGTTGATGAGAATGTAAATTAGCACAGCTATCATGGAAAACATTATGGAGGTTCTTCATAAAATTAGAAATAGAGCTACTACATGATCTTACAGTCCCACTGCCAGGTATATAATAAAAGGAAATAAAGCCAGTATGTTGAATAGTCATATGCATTTTTATCTTAATTGCAGTGTTATTTACAGTAAACGATATATGGAATCAAACTGTGTCCATCAATGGGTTAAAAAAACAGGGAGGGCACTTTATATACATGTTGGAATACTATTCAGCTATTTGCAACAACATGAATGAATCAAGAAGAATAACCTAGGGAGAAAAGAAGAATCCCCTCTTCTGGTTATGGTGCTGGACTCCCACATGGCTGACCACGGTTTGAGTCCTGGATGTGGATGCTTGCTTTCTCACTTTCCCTCCCTCTCTCTATCTCTGTCTCTCCCTGATAAGTGCATGTGCCCTATAGCAAATAAAATAAATAAATGAAATTTTAAAAAATATTTAAAGAGAAACAAGTTCTGTGATACAATGATGTTTTGATAGGTATTTTATTTGTCTGAGCCTTCGTTTTCTTCTCCCAAATTGTTCTGAGGTAAGGTAGATGCTGAGAGTTATGCATTAGTTCCTGGGAATTCGTCCAGAACAAGAATGGAATCAGGAAAGGGCGTGAGATGCCAAGACAGAGCAAGAACTGACCCTTTTTCTCAGTGGTAAAAAGAATGTAATTCATTGCCTTCTAGACTCTAACATAGAGCCAGACCATGGAAGCCAACTAGTTTAATTTTCAACAATGTAGAATGAATTATCAGGACACAATTTGGCACGGACCACTTTTGAAGCAGTTTTGCTGAATCTTTAGGCAACTATAATCGTGTCGTCTCAAATAAGGCACTATATATAAATGTAACTATCTTTTTAATTCTATGTATATTGATATAGATATTTAAAATTACAAATACAGAAAAAAAATTTATGCAGAGCAGACTTATGAGAGTTTGATAAAATTTGTGAAAAAAAGTTCGAAGATGGATTTGGAGATTTTGAAGAACATAAGATTCAGAGATAAGTTTTTCTCAAGGCATTACTTCCTCGCATCACTGTCAGTAGGCCTGCTTATCTTGTCCATCTGTGTGATTGAGCCATCAGGAATCGTCCTTTGTTGGACTTTCTACATTAGACACACTTGCTGTATTCAACTTCTGCAAAACTGAAACCAGACACTCACTGATAGTAGTTGTTATCTGAAGCAATATATTGCTCAGAGAATTGAAAAGTTGTATATCTGATTTGAGGGTCTCTTGACTCAAGCAGTTAATTATTTTTGTTGCCCTACAGGAATTTATCGTTGTCAGAGGCAATTGAGGCTCCAGTTTTAAACATTTGCCTAATTAGGCACATTAGTGAGATAGGTGATTCAGGATGCGGGGCTATCAACTCCCACAGACTCTTCCAGCCCCCAAACTAAGTGTGTCCTAACCAAGGAAGCTGAAAGAGCCCTGAACACTGCAGGATTTGGGGATTATTTGTAATTTACCATGGAGCCTTTGTTGTATTGATTATAACTTTTTATGCTTACGAGGATTAATTAAAGGGACTAAATATGAAAGGCTGCACACTAATGACATTAACAGGAGCCATAATTACAAAACATAATTGCCAATAATTCTTCAATGGTTATTTGGTAATCAGATTCTTTTGAGGTTAAATGAAAATCAAATAGACATTTTATTCATAGAGATATTAGCAATGCAGTAATGCATAATCACACTTGCTGTTTAACCTCATCGATGCTCCACAGTGTGCTAAAAGAAGCCCATATGATATCTCCAGGGGTGCGTGAGTGGACTCTCTCTAAGGGGACAGGATAGTGCTGCTGGATAAATGTAGTCTTTATTAGAGTCTTTAAAGTCAGAGAAATGTGGACTCCCGGCTTGAATGTGTTGTTACTGTTGGGTTGTCAGAAAAGTTGTGACACATTTTTACATAAAAAAAAAATGAAAAAATATGTTACGATTCTTACAACGACCTTATATACATGTGACCTCTGACAACTACTAATCTGCGAGCCTCTATTTCTTCATCTATTCATGGGGACAATGCCTAGCTGCTGATGTTTTGAAAACCAAGCAAATTGTTCCTAGTGAAATCCTTAATGTCAGGTCTAGTGTATAGTAGGTGTGGCTCAAACAATGGCGGTCACTTAGTCATAGCAGGGGAAGCAGTGTGCAACAGTAGCCAGGAAACTTGATGATGTGGAAGAAATAGACTCTTTGTGCTCACTTCCCATGTGCATGGCCTCCCAGCCGTGAACCTTGGGCAAGTTGTTCAACCACACTGTGCTTCAGTTTCCTTATTTATAAAATGGTACTAGTAATTTTTCTATCTGGTAGGGTTTGTCATAGAATTAAATGATGTAATATGCATAAAATGAGTAAAATATGAATACATTTCCTATGTGGAATGGCCTACTTATAAATGATGAAATAGAGAAAATTACCAAAAGAAATATTAGAATTTTGCCCTGCCTTAAGAATTATTAAAGACCGTTAGGTAGAGAAGATGAAATGTATCAAGAGAGCTCTTGCTGGCTTTGATAACTGAAACAAACTTGAAATTCTACCATCTAGAATAACATGAGGTGAGAAGAAATAGAATTGAAGGATAATCAAGGGGAGAAAGGGGACTTTCAAGAAGACAACAGATATGGCTAGTTATCTATGTCGTGCCAAGAACAGGAAATGAAAACAAACAGAGAGACATATGTTTCTACCATATATCCCACAAGAACCTTACATCAGATGTGAACATTCTCTGCCCCCTTCCTGTCCTCCCATTTCCTTGATTTTCTCGCTCCTATCACAGTCCTCAAGAATCTATCAACTATGAATATCAGGAGGGAAGTTCTTCAGAATGGCAAATTAGAGGTCAGTGCCTTAGAAAAATTACTTCTGAGGGCTAGCAGATGGCATGGTGGTTAAGGGCGCTAAACTTCCACATGGCCGACCACAGTTTGAGTCCCAGGCCAAGCAACTTGCTTTCTCTCTCTCTCTCTGTCCCTCTCTGGTCAAATTAAAAATAAATAAATGAATAATAAATAAATAAGTTAAATAAAATAATTCTTAAAAAAATACTTCTGAACTGGTCATCTTCCAATTTCTGCACAATCTAAATGGCCCATTGCATGTGAGTATTCATCAAAGGTAACCTCCTAATACCATTCTCTGTCTTGACTTCCATTCATGGTATACTCTGAAACATGGGTGCATGGGAAAAGTATAATATCCAGGTTCATTTACATGCCAATGTACTTGCTGCCCTTCTTGCTTATCAGCAGGAATGTGAGAACTTTCTGGACACAATTTTTTTTTTTTTTTTTTCTTTTTCTTTTTTTGGAGAGGTTTTTGCTATAGGGCGCGTGCGCTCGCCAGACAGACAGAGAGAGACAGAGAGATAGAAAGCAGGAAATCACCCCCCAGGGGGGATGGCCACGCCGCAATCCCTTCTCCTCCATTCTCCTCTCGGGATCTTGGGCACGCACGCACACGCGCCCGGCGTGAGTTTAAGCCGCCGGGTCCGGGACTCGAACCGCGGTCGACTACGTGGGAGTCCAGCGACATAGCCATTACGCTAACTGCTGGTCCCTGGACACAATTTTTTTTAAGGAAGCTAACAGGAGTGTTCAGCCATTTCTCATCTCCACTGTTGTTTACTTCCTTTCTGTTACTTTGTTTTTGTTTCTGTAATTTCTGCTTCCAACCCACTGCCTTCATCTATCTTCCACAACAGGATATTGATCAGCTCTTGAAATGGTCTTGTTTGTTTCTAGATACTGCAGATACTGTGTAAGTAGAGGAGAATGTGGTTTTGTCCTGGAAATGTATCCCTATATGAAAACAATGGTCATTAAGAGCCTCTGATAAGGGAGAAGACTCCCAGCAGCCCTCTACTGGCCAATAAGGGCCCATGTGAAAGAAAAGGCAAGCCAAACCCCCCAGTCTATGAGTGGACTGTTTCAAAAGCCTTTGTGATTGATTTTGGTTGAAACTCAGGTCTCATTCTTTTAATTGATACAATACTATGTTTGATCTCCAGGCCCTCAGACCAGTGAGCTCATAGAAACTTGCTTAACCTTCAGTGTCCTTAAAGAAGTCATAGTAGTATTGTTGTAGTGTTGTACAACCATAAAACTTTACCTATTTTTCTATGGCAAACTTCATTTAGAAATATAAATTTGAGGACCAGCCAGTGGCATGATCGGAAAAGGTAGCTGGAGCTCATGTGGCCAAATGTGCAGTTCTAGTCTCAGGCTGGGTCATTTAAAAAACATGCCGGATATGTGTGCGTGCATGCCCAAATTTTCCAGAAGAGAATGAAGAAGAATGGATTACAGTGTGGTCATTCTCCTGGGGGATTTTTTCTCACTTTCTCTTTTGCTCTTTTTCTCTTTCTCTGGCAAGCACACATGTCCTATATCAATTTCTTTTAAAAAGAAAGTATAAATCTGGGGAACCAGCAGTTAGCGTAATGGCTATGTCGCTGGACTCCCACGTAGTCAACCGCGGTTCGCGTCCCGGACCCGGTGGCTTAAAACTCACGCTGGGCGCATGTGCGTGCGTGCCCAAGATCCCGAGAGGAGAATGGAGGAGAAGGGATTGCGGCGTGACCATCCCCCCTGGGGGGTGATTTCTCGCTTTCTGTCTTTCTGTGTCTCTCTGTCTGGTGAGCGCACGTGCCCTATAGCAAAAACCTCTCCAAAAAAAAAAAAAAGAAAATATAAATCTGGATGGCAAGAAAACATGTTGCAGTTTATAAATTGGAATGAGGGCCTCTTACCTTTGAGTCATTGCTGATTTGAACAGGGTCAGTTTTCCCATTGGCAGGAAAAAGAAGTGATTCTGTCTTCTGGACTAGGTGTTTCTTAATTATCACCCTATTTCCCACTACTATTTAATAACCTTGTGAATTAAAAAAAAAAAAATGATGCACTAGGGCGTACAGTGGTTCAAATCTCTGACAGGCAACTTGAAAGACATGTTGGGCAGGTGAGTGACCTGGATCCCAATGGGATGGAAACGCGAGAAAGGTTTATGGCATGCCAGGCCCCACTGGGAGAGGGGTATTTCTCTCTCTTTCTTTCTCTCTCGTTCAGTCTGTGGTGTAGGCAGTCACTCTGGCAATTAAAAAGAAAAAAATAGAAGTGATGGGCTGAGTCAAGCTAGAAAGAGGAAGGCTCTGTTTTACTTAGATGTAAGTTTCTGATTGGAAAAAGAGAAATGAAGGGAAGCAATAGAAGATATTCAGCAGTGATACCTGCAGAAGAAAAAGTTGAGGCAATTCCTTTTTGAGTCCTGGAGGAGCAGGGACGAATGTAAAATTTTGCGTGAGGTACGAGCACTTAAGAACTGCGTTGCCCTTTACTTGCATTGTGATAGTAGTGATTACTGATGATGTTTTCTTGCTAAAATTATTTTTATTATTATTAAAAAATATTTTCTCATGTAACATACAGTGACCAAATGTTTGTATCTAGGGAAATGATCACCTGTGAGAAGGGTCTTCAAAACCCCGCTGATGTTCATACCTTTTTTTTTTTCATATTAGGGATTTCCTGTGTTTATAGATATCACCTTCATAGATTTATTATTAAAACATTGTGTTTTTAACAAAATATTAGTAACTATGATGGTGTTTGTAATATTGCTGTTTTTTATAATGCAAAGTTATGGTATAGTTCATATTATAAAGACACAGTTTATATTTTACAATAAATACTTTTAAATAAAACTGTGCAGCATAGGTCTTAGCTAATACAGAAATGTTCCCAAGAGATGTGAAAGCAAAGATAACAGTTGGAATAGAAGGCTCAGTGTGGGTGAGAAGTCTAACCCTGAACAGTTGTGGTGTCTGTAAAGACTCCAGTTTATGTCTGGTCCTGGTTTAAGGACAATCTTAGGCCAAAACTGGATGCAAGAACTAGTGAGTGTATGGTGACTCTGTGAGAAGGGAAACTATTTCTGATTCCTTTAATCTACACTCATCCTCTCACATAGGGGTAATTCCCTGGAAACTTAATATCCAACCCTTTGCTATTGAATAAAATTCAGAATTAAGTACTCATTTCTCACTCCTGTCTGAGGTAGATTAGCATTTAATACCAAAAGGAATTTTAGGGTCTAGGGTTGTCTTACTAAAAAGGAAATTATACCAAAGATGTGACTATAGTGAGCATTTCAAAGATCACCTGATGATGGTTGAATCGTTTATGCAGAATTTAATTTTTAAAAATGTCTTTGTCAATTGTCAAGTTAACTGACAATCAGTTTTTCACCTGTATATTATCTCAAGATACAAGAAAATGAATTACACCTTAAACTTTTTACTAAATGTTACAAAGAAATGTACCTGCAAGAATTAAAAAAATATACACACACCCCACACATAAATACACATATACATAGAGAGAGCGAGTTATTTTTTACCTCAAATTGTCACTTATGCCTAGAGTACAGAGGTTCTGAATTCCAAATAGTTTGCCGTGTCTTTTTGTTTCTGGATAAAGTAATTGATATGAAAAATGTTTAGGATTATGTCTGATTATGTAATGCTCATTAAATGTTCCCTTTCTTCAAACATTCCCCCAACTTTCCTTCCCCATTTCCTGGCCAATACAAACTGTTAAACCAAAAAAATGTCTAATTTGAAATATTTTCTGACAGAAAATGTTGGCCACTTCCCTAGACTCTATTTGCCTCTTATTAATTCTAATAATAAAGTACACACATTTTAAAATTCCAGTGACTTAAGTACATAGCTCACTAATTGCCAGAAGAAAATCAGGACCTAGAAGAAAATGGGACCAGGTAAGTGATAATATTACCTATGCTTAAAGGTAATTTATTTAGTGTTAATAGATCATCTATATATTTTTTTAAGTTTATTTATTTATTTCATGAGACAGAGAAGCAGCCTCAAGAGAGGCTCACAAAGAGATTTGACTCCCCCACCCCCAGCCTTCTCAGGTAACCAGGATCACAGGCATGTAAGTACAGGTTAACCCAGAAACCAAACCCCGATCTTCCATATGCCTGCCAGTTTTGCAGAGCATTGCTCTACTCTGTAATACTATGGCTGGCCCTGTGTGTGTGTGTGTGTGTGTGTGTGTGTGTGTGTGCATATATGTGGTATATAGCTAGTTCATGATTTTTTAGAAGAATGACTTATTTATTTAATTCTGTTTGTTATTGTTATCATTATTATTATTTTAATTTGACCAGAGAGAGACAGAGAGGGAAAGTGAGAAAGCAAGCCTCCAGGTTCAGGACTTGAACCACAGTCGGCCATGTGGGAATCTGGTGCCTTTAACCACCATGCCACCTGCTGGCCCCAAGTTCATGATATTTCTTGGCAAGTGAGCACTAACTTGTTATAACTAATATCATTTTAATGAGTTTTGATGACAGAGAATATCACATTATATAGGATCCCAGGTCTTAGATGACCACAAGGAAAAACCGGGACCAAGAAAGGATACAGGAGACTCCAACCTTGCATTTCCCAGCAGTCTGTGGGTTTGACATGCTCAGAGTTAGGGTTCCAAAGTAAATAAGCCCACTGATGGTAACATTCTCTGGAATTGTTACCATTTTATTTATTGAAAATCCTCGTGGAAGTTAGTCTAAGAAAATTGAGAAAAAATGAAAAAAGAAACAAAAGAGAAATCATGAAACTTTATAAGCTGAGGTGCACAGTTGCAAAACTGCTAAATAAACATAAGGAATCTCCTTAGCTCATCATTTTTCTCAATATTTTAGGAAATAACTTATTTTACATTGAAATAAATATATAATAGCATAATAAACATTTTAAGTATGTGAATTTTCAGTATAACACAGGAAATGCTAAACATATCTGATACGTTCTGCATGGCAAAGTGATCCCAGATTTCTGATATAATTTTTGTGTTTTTTTTTTGAGAGAGGATGTTTTGCTATAGGGCACATGGGTTCGCCAGAAAGACAGAGACAGACAGAGACAGAAAGAGAGAAATCACCTCTTGGGGGGATGGCCATGCTGCAATCCCTTTTCCTCCATTCTCCTCTCAGGATCTTGGGCATGCACGCACACACGCCCAGCCTGAGTTTAAGCCACTGGATCCGGGACTCGAACCCTGTTGACTACATGGGAGTTCAGCGACATAGCGATTACACCAACTGCTGATCCAAAATTTTTATACTTTTCTTATATTTGGGGGCCAGCAGTTGGCAAGGAGATAGGGTGGCCGAATCTCCCATGGCTGACTGTGCCATTTGAGTCCCAGACTTGGAGGCTTTAAAATCAGGCCAGGTACATTGTGCCTGTGTGCCCAAAATCGCTAGAAGAGAATGGAGAAGAAAGAATTGTGGTGTGGCTATTCCCCCTTTGGGGTGATTTCTCACTTTCCCTCTCTCTCTTTCTCTTTCTGTCTAGAGTACATGGCCTATGGCAAAACTAAAAGAAACAAAAAGGGTTTTTTTGGTTTGTTTGGGTGGGGAGAGAACAAATAATACAGATGTGTTAAGCACAGTTAAAAAAATGGCAAAATATTTTACATGGTCTAGATGAAATTTTTAGTTAGACATCAGGTTCTTTTTCAATTTACACTATAAATAAATGTCCTTAGGGAAAAAGATACTATACCCAACCAATAATGACCATTTTTTACTTAGTGGGCGGAATTGGTTAAGTCCAGACTCTGTCGTGTCTCTGGCATAAATGGTAACCACATTTCAGAGAGACAGCCGAAAAAGATAATGAGAACAGTTTTGATCTTTTTTTTAATTAATATTGATTTTTATGTGTCAGTTTTATGCAGGCAGGGAGACACAATTATGCCCTGAGTGCAGTAAGTCATACCCTTCACAGATTTTGACAGACAGAAGGAGTAATTTTAGTGGTAGGAGTTAATTTGCACTGGCATTAATGCATGAAAAAGTTGGTGATCATGTCTAATTGTTTCCTTTGTTACTAGTTCAACTAAAAATAAGGTTCATGAACCAGGCTGTGGGAAGTTATCGATTATGACAGTTTCTCCAAAAGTGAATTGCTTAATGTTATTCTTCTTAATAATCAATTTCCGATGCCAAAATTAACTGTTTTTCCATCATTTCTCTTCCCTCATCCTTCTAAGCTTTCTACATTCAATGTTGAAACATGCACCAAAAGTGGAGAAATCTATAACCTACTATAATTCTGCCAAGAAAGAAATACTATGAAAAATTCATTTAAAAAAGTCATCCTTGGGGCCAGCAGGTGGTATGGAGGCTAAGGAGCTGGATTCCAAGTGTCCAGCTATGTTCTTCAAGTCCTGGACAGGGCAGCTTGAAAATTATGCTGGGTGCGTGTGCAAGTGTGCCCAAAGTTCTGAGAGAAGAATGAAGGAGAAGGGATTGCAGCATGGCCATCCCTGTAGAGAGTGATTTCTCACTTTTTCTTCTCTTTCTGTCTCTCTTTGGCAAGTGCACATACCCTATGCAAAAACTCATAATAAATAAATCAATCATTAACCACCTTATTGAGATTTCATATAATATAAATAGGCATACACACATACATATGTTCATGCAAAAACACACACAAAATCTGCCCTTTTTTTAGTAAGTTTCAGAGCATCTACTTTACATACGTACAATTTTTTCTCAGGTGTTATAAGCCAGTTTCACTGGTTTTTTTAAAGGTTCAACTCCATCATATTGCAGTGCAATTGTTCATTCAATTCCTATTCATATACTTAATGACGATTTCATGACCATTTACTCTTTTTATTTTTCGAAGAATTATTTTAGCTAACTTTATTTATTTATTTTAGTTTGACCAGAGAGGAACAGACTCAGAGAGAGAGAGAGAGAGAGAGAGAGAGAGAGAGAGAGAGAGAGAGAGAGAGAGAAAGTGAGAAAGCAACCTGCCCGTTCTGGGACTTGAACCTCAGTTGGCCATATGGCAGTTTAGCGCCCTTAACCACCATGCCACATGCTGGTCCCAACCATTTACTCTTTACTTTGCAATATCCTGCTATTTGCCAGAGTCTTATGACATGAGATTGACAGAAAGGTGTTAAACTGGCCCAAATAGCACCACCAAGGAGATATTCCTGGGCCAGGCTGAACACATTGGGCTTGCATGTGCCTATGATCCTAGCTAGCTGGGAGGTTAGGGCAGGAGGATTGTGGCATAGCCAGATCTCGACAGAAATGCCTATCTCTATCTTCCTTCTCTCTCTCTCTCTCTTTCTCTGTCTCTCTCGCTCTCTCTCTGTCTCTCTCTGTCATTCTCTCCCTCATAATAATAATAACATAGAAAAGACTTAGATCTTATCAATACAGAATATTCTCCTATTAAAGAAAAAAAAATACACCTGTTCATTATGTCACATGGCCAAAAATCCAGAGGTCATGTGGTTTGATGGAATGGCTTTAGATTTTTTCAGTCTGACTATCTTCACTCTGCTATCTCCAGTATATAGACTTTTGCCCTTATTCTTGTTCCATCGTGATCACAAGAGGAATGTTAAGTAGTTTCATATGTCCTTTATAAATGTATTCTAAGATAGACCAGGACTGTTTACAACTCCTATCCTCACAGAGGGTTCATCCACACCTTGTCATTTTTTTAAATATTGCATGTTTGGAAAATATCTGCCTTCCTTAAATCTTCCTTGATAAAACTTTATCTCTGATATGTTCTTTTGTTTTGTTTAGCTCATTACTCGACCCTCAGATCTGGGCAGTGATGTTCTATGTAGAGATAAATACCATGTTCAAGGTTCCCATGGTATTTTTGGAGGCATGAGAGAATACAAATAAGAGATTGGTGTAGCTGTAGTACAGGTTGCAAGGAAACAGTTGTTTGAAATGTGATTGAAATGGTATTTTCTTTCACTATCAAGCCTTATACACCATATTAAATAGTTTTGCTTTTATTTTAAAATAGTAAGGAGACCCTATCCAAGGCTTTGTGAAGAACTATTACCAAATTTGCTTTCTCATATTTGAAGGATTTGGAATTAATTTCGGAGGGTCCATTAAAAAGCCATTACAGAGGTCAGAAGGTAGTATGGTAGTTAAGGCACTGGACTCCCACATAGCTGGCCATGATCAAGTCCTGGAGCTGGTGGCTTGAAACTCATGCTGAGCACAGGTACATGCATGCCCAAAATCCTAGGAGGAGAATAGAGAAGGGACTGCCATGTGGCCACCCCCCAAGGGGATGATTTCTCACTTTCCCTTTCACAGTTTCTCTCTCTCTCTGTCTCTCTGTGTCTCCCCCGACCCAATCCTAGCGAGTCTGCATGCCCTATGGCACAAGCCTGAAAAGAAGAAAAAAAAAGGGGGGGGGGGGACAGATGATGGCTGAGGCACTGATCTCCCACATGGCTGATTGTGGTTCGAGTCCTGGACCTGGACCTGGACCTGGTAGCTTGCTTTCTCTCTTTCTCTCTCTCTCTCTGGTCAAATTTAAAATAATAATAAATAAAATTAAATAAATAATTCTTTAAAAGAAGATATTGCAGTAATTCCTGTTAGAATTTCCTGGACCTAAATAGAGATAGTGAAGACAGAAAGCTAAGCAATATTATCTCAGGATTATAGAAGGAAGCAAAGCAAAGGGAGATATCAAGCAAAACAGTAGCAGCGTCTTGAGATTATAAAAGAGATGATGCCAGGAATAGTTGGATATGTAAATCTGGACCAGAGGAAATATATCTCTACTTGGATAGTGCATTTGTGAGGCATCAAGGTGTGGACACTAAAGGAGGTTTTTGCTTTGTAACAGAATTGGGTTGTTTTTTAGATAAGACAATGTAAAGAGACAAGAGTGTTATTAAAATGAGGAACGACGATATTTTAGTTGGTTGTGGGGTATTCTGAGCTCATATTTTATTGTCATTTATAGAGAGATAATCTGATATTTCAAAAATTTCTAGTTTCTTGTAAAAGTGTTCTGGATAAAGGAGAGATACCATGTATAACATATTGGTCTCATTCACTCCAGTGTCCTTTTGGAATTCCCCAAAGTAATCTATTTATCTCTCTCTTTCCATTTTCTACAAACATTTAAAAATTTTTGTTTAAATAAACAAAAATCAAATATGTAAGGCACGTCTAACGTAGCCAGAACAGTAAGTTGTATGCTCTTTACTTCAGTTTCTATCTCATCATTCTTATTTTCCCCTTTGCTTATTACATTTTTAGTTAAATTAAGTGCATTTTAAAATTTCTTTCTTTCTTGCTAATGATGTTCATCTTTGTAAGCCATAAGTGATGTATAAAAATAACTTTTGAGGGACCAGCAGATCGCATAGTGGTTACATCAATGGACTCCTACATAGTTGACCATGGTTCAAGTCCCTAACCTGGTGGCTTGAAACTCATGCTTGGGCATGTGTGTGTGCATGTCCAAGATCCCAATAGGAGAATGGAAGAGCAGTGATTGTGGCATGGCCATCTCCCTGGGGGGGTGGGGGGGTAGGTTGTTTCTCATTTCTGTCTGTCTCTCTGGTGAGTGCACGTGCTTTTTAGCAAAATATCTCTCCCCCTAAAAAAATAATTTTTGAGGGTCCAGCAGGTGGTGTGGTGATTAAGGCAATGGAATCCTTCATGTCTGACTGCAGTTTTTTGTCCTGAATCTGGTGACTTAAAAATCATGCTGAGCACATGTGTGTGCATACTCAAGATACCAAGAGGAGAGTGAAGGAGAAGGGACTGCAGTATGGCCATCTCCCCGGTGGTTATTTCTAACTCACCCTCTCTCTGTCTCTATCTCTGTCTCTTTCTTTCTGGCAAGTGCATGCCCCTATGGCAAAAAATCTTAATCATAAATTTTGAAACATAATTATAAAAAAAACATAAAATACAAATTTGATTTGGTGCAATATTCTGGTGAAATTTCTCCTAAATATTTTATAAACCATTTAGTAAACTTGCTGAAAGTTGATTGCCTTTAACCTCACTTTCAGTGGTTGATCATTATCATAACTGTATTATCAAGTATTAACATTCTCCTAGATTAACAAATTTGGGAGATCTTGTCAATTATTAGTCCACAATGTAGCCTGATAAAAGCTAGTAAGTCAGAAGATGGCAGGTGGTGTGGTGGTTGAGGCACTGGACTTCCACATGGCTGACCATGGTTTGAGTCCCGGACCTACTTTCTATCTCTCTCTTCTCTTCTCTTCTCTTCTCTCTCTCTCTCTCTCTCTCTCTCTCTCTCTCTCTCTGTATGTGTGTGTATGTCTGATAAAAATAAATGAATAAATAAGTAAAATGAAATAATTAAAAAAGAAAAAACTATTAAGTCGTGGAGCCAACTCTGTGGCCTGGTGGTTAAGGGAGCTGAATCCCACATGGCCAACTGAGCACTTAAAGTTCCAGATGAGGTGGATTGAGAAATATGGAGGATGCATGTGCATGCCTGCCCAAAATCTGGAAAGGAGAGAGAATGGAGGAGAAGAGATCACAATATGATCTTTCTCCATGGGTGATTTCTCCTCTTCCTCTCTCTTTCAGTGTCTCTTTCTCTGGTGAGCACATATGCCTTCTAGTATATTTTAGAAATGACTTATAAATCACAGCTGTATTTACTTTATCATCATTAAATTCATTTATTTCCAAAGAAATAAAATATTATAAGGAAACAGATGTCTGTATAGAGATAACTATTCATTTATTACTTTTGGGCATCGTAACTTAATGCTGATTTCCTATCTCAAATAGAGCCATCATTAGAAAGTTTTTGTTGGGGCCAGCAGATAGCATAGCAGATATGTTTCTCTACTCCCTCATGGCCAACCATGGTAGGGGTCCTAAACCCGGTGGCTTGAAGCTCACTCCAGGTACCCTAGATCCCAGGAGGAGAATGAAGGAGAAGGCATTGTGGAGTGGCCACCCCCCTGGTGAGTGATTTCTCACTGTCTCTCTCTCTCTCTCTCTCTCTCTCTCTTTCTCTCTGGCAAGTGCATATGCCCTAAGACAAAAACCTCTAAAAAGAAGGGGAAGTTCCTTGTTGTTGTTTACATTCATTTATTATAGTATAAGAGAAATACAAATTAAATTGAAAAAATTTGACTCTGTGATGTGAGCAATAAAAATAAACTATTTCCCAAATTTTATTTTTCCTGGGTTGGTTTATTTTTATCAATGAATTTACCCGATTTATTTTGATTTTTCTATAAGTGTGCTGATCCATTGCCTGGCAACCTTACAATCTGCTGATCCAATCAACAGTAAAAACAAGTTTCATTCTACACAAATATTTTGCTCTGTTGCATCATTTAAATCTCTGAAATGTTAAATTTTATTTACAGTATAATTAACAGAG
This sequence comes from Tupaia tana, assembly GCA_026018925.1. Lineage (NCBI taxonomy): Eukaryota > Metazoa > Chordata > Mammalia > Scandentia > Tupaiidae > Tupaia > Tupaia tana. The sequence goes on from JAKSZU010000003.1 coordinate 183,663,931, forward strand.
GCTTTTCCCTCATTAGACATTTCACTCAGTGAATGACAGAATAGTTCTATTAACATCTCTATTCTTGGGGTAACTTGCCATAATTTTAGTTAGGAAATGGAAACTAATGTCTAGTTTTGAGGCTATCATCCACACTGGAATCTGAGCTAATTGATGCAATAATACAGAAATCTTTGTGAATCAGAAAACAGAATTATGTGTACTAGAAACCAATCAACTGGGATCAGATTTCTGTTTCTATGTTCAGCTTCCGATGCCTCTATTTTTAAGTTAAATTTAGGACTATTGTGGATGATGATAATAGAAATGAATCCTGCAGATATAAAACACCAGAGTTCTAGCATACATGGAAGTCATGGCCAGCAGTAAGGACCACTAGCTATAGAACCGTCTGTTGACTGACATAGTCCTTCCTTGACTGCTATACTTTGAGAGGTAAAATTAAGAGAAAATTAAGATCAAACTAGTATTATTCTATTTTGCATTCAATCTGGGAAGAGTTCAGCTTTCTTTTCATAAAACGTAGAGTACAAGAGCCTTGTAAGTATACAAGTCTTCTAAGTGTCTATCTGTAATTCAAACAAGGTGTAAGATTTTTAAAAGATACAATATACTCAATATTTTATTTAGTAAAATGTACAGATTGTTCTTCTCTGCTTATTTAGTACTGTTATTTTCCCCATGTTGATGATACTAACAATGACCATATCTCTTGGCACTGATCACTGCCTACAGGCAAGGCCTGAAATTTCTATTCCAAAGGTCCTTATGATAGTCAATTATGACTGAGAACATTAATTGGCCACAGGAGTTCCAGACATTTCCCTTCTCTTCTTTCATTCAGGTGATTATTTCTTTTTTTTTTTTTACTTATGTTTTTTCTTTAGTCCAGAATGAAAACCACAGAAATGTTTGTCTATACAAACATACATATAAGAATATGGGAAATTGAATGAGAAATCAACTCAGGGAAGAGGGAGGTTGGCCATGCTATAATCTCTTCTCCTGTAGTCTAATCTCCGGATTTTGAGCACACACATAAAGACCTGAGCATGACTTTTTTTTTTTTTTAAGGTTTTGCCATCAGGTGTGTACACTTGCCCGAGAGAAAGAGAGAGAGAGAGAGAGAGAGAGAGAGAGAGAGAGAGAGAGAGAGAGAGAAAGAAAGAAAGTGGGTAAGAAACCATCCCCCAGAGGGGATGGTCATGCCTCAATCCTTCCTCCTCCATTCTCCTCTCAAGATTTTGGGCATGCACACACAAATGCTTGGCATGATTTTCAAGCCACTGGGTCTGGAACTCAAACTGTAATTAGCCATGTGGTAGTCTAGCACCTCAACCACCACCCCACCCATGGACCCCTGGGGCATGATTTTCAAGCCACTAGGTCTGGGACTCGAACTTTGCAGTTGGCCATGTGAGATCCAGCACCTTAACATCTGCACCACCTGCTGGCCCCAGGAAATGAATTGTGTTTCTAAATATTCATATAGTTTTAGAAAGTGCATATGGTTTTATGTCCAGCCTAACCAGTGATGTATGTATATGTATGTGTGTGTGTGTGTATGTGTATATATATACATACACACACACACACATACCCATTGGACACATATGTATATTTGTGATATTGACATGTTTTTAAGGAAATATGAAGTACTTAAAGGTCACACTAACTTTTATCACCCAGATAGAGGCAGATACTTGAAATGAGATTGAAATTAGCCTTTTCTCTGACAGGAAGAGGTCGTAAGTCACATATAAAATGAAGAACTTGGCACACCACCCAAGTAACCAAAAGAAAGTAAGGCATGCTTAGTACAAATCAGGCATCTTGATAGAAAAATTTTTAATGTACAAAAGTAAAAACTCTGTTGGCACCTTTTCTTTTCTTTTTCTTTTTAACTATTTATTCAGTTTTATTTAGTAATAGTATTCCATTTTACCAGAGAGAGAGGGAGAGTGATAGTGAGAAAGCAAGCCACCAGGTCCGGGACTTGAACTGTGGTGGTCAGCCATGTGGCAGTCCAGTGCCCTTAACCACCATGACCCCTGTTGGGCACCTTTTATTTTATTTTATTATCTATTGGGTATTTGAAAAAGTCATGATGTATTTTTTTTTCTGTGTTTTTCTGTACAAAAATGCATCATGACTTTTCTGACAACACAATATAAATTGTTAGCTTTGAAAAAATTTCTAATTTGGTTGTACAGTCACCTGGAAAGCTTCATTGAAATGCAGATTCTGAGTTCCTCTCTGAGATTCTGACACAATTGACCAGAGGTGAATTCTTTGATGCACCTCTTAATAATCAAATACAGTGGTGCACATTGTCCTTAACCATATATTGAGAACCACATGCCATCATTCTGATCACTGGTGCTCCTGACCTTGCTCAGGTCTCAGAGACCTTGCATTCTGTTCCTCCATCTCCTTCATAGCATCTTTTCTGACTCAGATTTTAAAATCTCCATTCACCAAGACCAGCAGGTGGCATAGTAGATAAGTCACTGGACTCCCACATGGTTAACCATGGTTCAAGTCCCAGACCTGGCAGCTTGAAAATCATGCTGGGTGAGTACGTTTGTGTGCCCCAAACCCCAAAAGAACAATGGAGGAAAAGTGATTGTGGTGTCACCCTTCCCCCTAGAGGGTGATTTCTCACTTTACCACTCTCTATCTCCCTCCAATGAACACATATACGCTATGGCAAAAACAAAAATCAAACACACAAAAAAATCCATTCACCAAAGCTATTTCTCTGAATTTGGTAGTTTATATAAGTGCCTTTAAAATGCCAGACAATGAATGTGCAAACAAATAATCAGAATACAACTTATTTTTAACTTGGAAACTTACTGCTGGTTTTACAGTAAATTCAGTACTTCTGATATTTTAGAAAAATCATCCCAGTTATTAATTTTTCCCAAGGTCTTATTTTAATTTTGTATCATTTTTATTTGAATTGGTGCTTTTTTATTTTGGATAAGAAAATTATGGGGTCAGCAGGTGGCATGGTGGTTAAGGCACTGGTCTCCCACGTGGCCGACCATGCTTGAGCCTCAGACCTCACGTCTTGCTTTCTCCCTCCCCTTACACCTCATCTCTCTTTGGTGAGTACACATGCCCTATAACAAATTTTTTAAAATATTGATAATATTGAATATTTTTAAAAATATATATTATGTGAAAGTAGTAACCAAAGTTTACTTTCATTGCTGTTTCTTAAAAATTTAAATTCATTGAGCTATCCTTGTAGCCTAATGGTTAAGGAACCGTATCCCACAAAACTGACCAGTTTGAATCTCAGTTCCAGCAGCCTGAAAAACATGCCCAGGCACTTTTGTGTGCCTGCCCCCAATCCTAATAGGAAAGAAATATGGAAGAGAAGAAACTGTGGAATGACCATGTCTCACTAGAGAGGTTGTTTTATCTCTCTGTCTCTCTCTCCATTCTGAGTGAATATCTCCTCTGGCAATTAAAAAAAGTTAATTCACTGTTGTCAGGACTAAGCAAACATTGCGAAAGAAGACTAGGAAACAGAGTCAGAAACTTAAAGGAGGTTGTAACAAATGCTTTGAGTTGCAATCAAGTTGAAACAATACGTCTCAGTAAATGCAATCACAGTAAGAGAAAATGTAAGTCAAAATAACAGGAAAACTGAAAAAAAAAAAAAAACATAGGCAAACATATTACATCTCAATGAACTATGTACCTCCTGGGAGATGGAGGAAGTCTCCTTTGGTTCTCTTTCTGAAGGCTATGCTTGTCAACAGGCAGATAATGGCAGAAGGTGGGACTGAGTTCTGGTTCTCTGAATGACTACCCATAAGGAATAAGTTTCCTAAAGGCAAAAACATATAGTCTGAGAAATCTCATTAAAGTTAAACCCAATTCTCTTTTATACTATAAATAGTCTCTAGGGACATGGTATTTCATTGTGACCCTAAGAACTCTTGCTCAGATCCGACAATACTGATGTCATTCACAGTGTCAGTCAGACAGACAATAGAAAATTTCAAAAAATACATAGAACACAAGAACCTTCCAAAAATGATACAAAAACATAACTTCTCTTTGTTAAGAAAAAAGGAATTTGTTTGGAGAGAACACTGGCAAGATCATCTTGCAGAGTTCTGTTGTAAAATGTGAACAAACTTTTCTTCAATGTCATCCTGGAGATACTGGCCTGTGTTCTATTAATAATATGTAAATGTTATGGAAATAGAACATGCTGGGCGCCTCATCTGTCTCAGAGAGTGGTTACAAGATGACAAAGGTAAAGAGAAGAAGGCCTTTAGAAAGGATGAAATCTCATTCAGTAGCATCCTGTGCATAATGGACTTGGGCCTCTATGTCACTGTGTGAATGTGAGGGATCGACAGCCTTAGAGATCAAAAATTTTGAGACTCACTTTCAAAACCAAACCTAAAGAGAATTGTGAGTCTGAAGCAGACAGGCTGATGAATAGAGTTGTCAGGGAGAATGCAAAGCAAGGTGTGAGTTTCCTCAGTGTCAGATAGCAGCTCTCTAATTCCCTCAGGGATGCTGCTCTTTGTGCTGATGAGACGATGAGTAGTGCTGATAGATAAAAGAAAGGCCCAGAGACAGTGGAGCAAATCATAGAGGACAACTCGGAAGGATTCATTCATTATTGTCCATGTCATTTGGAATTGCCATATCACTGTCCCTCAGAACATCCACAGAAACTCCAATGCAGAGGTAATCTAGCATAATCTACCTGAACTCAAATCCTAAAAGATTATGAGTACAATGTCATGTGGATCAAATGAGACAAGCATGTAGCAAATCGAGAGGCATAATAAAATCCCTAAATAAACATTAGCTAATTTCTAGACCAAGAATCTAGTTACAGAGATCTTCCAGTTCTCAGAGAATTTATCATCAAAGAAAGAGTGATAATAACAGTAAAGATAATTATTGGAAATTTTTAAGTAGGAGAACATAAGACTGTGATTTTTAGGGCCAGTTGGTGGTGTGGTAGTTAAAACTGCTGAATCCCATGAGGCCATCTGTATGGTTCAAGTCCTGGACTCGATGACTTGAGGAAACTGTTGGGTATATATAAGTGCATGCCCAAAATCCAAGAAGAAATGGAGGAAAAGGGATTATGGTGTAGTCATCACTCCTAGGGAATGCTTTCTCACTTTCTCTCTTTGTCTCTCTCTGGTGAGTGCCTATGCCTTAAATTAAAATTAGCAAAATTATTTTCTTCTTAAACATTATTTAAAAAAATATATCTCCGAAGGAAAAACAAATTAGGGATTATAATAGATTGGAGTGAGTATAATGTCGTGTCCAGTTCAGATATGTATTATATAATTAGCATTAAAAGGATGTTATTTTACAGATGTCAGGGAAATAAAGATTTCACAGGATATGAGACCCTTCCAAAAATGATGGCTAATAATTACCTTTGGTACAGTGTGTTAAACAAACTGTTAAAAGCCATATACTCAAACCTTTGTGTCAGAGTAAAGGAGAATTTAGTAAACATACTAGTTCTTTAATCTTGACACTAGTTTTCTAAAACACACTAGCACTCATTTTAATGAAATGCTGCTCCTTCAACTGATCGGTGGAAGTTTTATGTCGAGTCAGAACTGCCATATGGAAACAGTAGGCCCTTCAGAGCCATGTTGCAAGTGGCCAGCCATGTTGCCTCATGGGCTCTGTACTTAGCAGGCAGTCATTGTCTGAATCTTTTAGACACCAAGTGACTACCAATGTTTCAAAGAACTAATATATCCAATAAAGACAGTCAGAAACAAGAAAAGATACTCAAATCAAAATGTAATTTACATGTTAAGGTAGGCTAATGTCAAACACTATTTCAGGGAAATAAGGAAGGGGAAGAATAAGGTCATGTTTATTTACATACACATGCATACACACCCACACATTGTTGATGGTTTTCTGCAAGTTTGGGAAGAGCAATTTATTACGTTAAGTGTAATTCAAATGCTAGTTTATAAAGTTTGTGACCCTCAGAAATGGGCTGTCTTATATATAGGTAAAGCAGATTATTAGGATTTTCATGGAAATGCTAACAAACTAGGACTTAAGTTTTCTGAAAGATTATTCATAGGAAAACTTTCAGGTATTTTCTTAATAGTAAAAGGACGTTGTGGGACATACATGAATGTGTCAAGATGAAGAAGTTTCTGTCCCGAATGCAACACCCAGACCTGCGCATATGGTTGTACAGTGTATGATGTCAGCACGTCCAGTAGGGACACTGTTTGCATCCAGATACCGTATATACGTTATTACAGCAATCTTAAGGCAGATGATGATGTCAAATCTGGCTCCAGCAAAATAAATCTGTTATAACAATGAAAATAAGGGGTCTTAATAAAGGGAAGCCTCTCCCTAACTTGTAAAAAGACATGACGCGTGGATTAACAGGAATCTTGACCATAATTGAGAGATTTGTCAATGGGATGGGCTCTTAGCTAAACTTAATATTATTCTCCCCTCACCCCATCCACCTTTTCTTTTTTTTTTTAATTCAATGCCCCTTTCTGATTTCTTGATTCCTAGAATGTGAGCATTAAGTATGATAGTGGACTCAGGGTCTTCTGGATTGCCTTGGTAGTTAATTTAATTAAAAAATATGTCATTTTAGTAAATTGAAGACCTTAGAGATGTTTGTGAATACTTCCACTTCCTCAGTGTGATAGTATTTTAATTCTCATATTTGAAAATCATGGGGCCAAAGATGGCATGGCAGTTACATCACTGGGTAGCTTGAAACTCACGCCTGGTGCTTATAAGTTTGCCCAAGGGAAGAAAATGGAAGAGAAGGGATTGAGCCGTGGCCATCCTCTGGCGCGGGGGGGGGGGGGGGGTGATTTCTCAGCTTTTATTGAATCTAATTATGGCCCAGGCATTAACATTATGGTTTTAAAACATTGACTCTTTCTTCAGAAAATATGTACGTTGGGGCTGGCAGGTGGCATGGTGGTTAAGGCACCCACGTGGCTGACCATGGTTTGGGTCCTGAACCTGCAGCTTGAAAAGCATACTGGGAGCATGTGCAGACTTTTCCAAAATCTCAGGAGAAGAATGGAGGAGAAGATATGCCTTTTGAATAATCACCCCCAGGGGTGATTTCCTCCTTTCTGTCTCTGTTTCACCAGCAAGTGCACATACCCCATAGCACAAACCTAATATATATATGTATATATATATATATATATATATATATATATATATATATACATATATATACACACACACACACACACACATACTGTGATTAGAATCTTGATTAGAATAAAATAGGAATTAATATGTGACTTCATGAGCAGCAGTTTTAGAAAAAAAATATTTTAAATGTAATTTAATAATTATTTTTCTTCAAGCATATGGCTTTTAAATAAAAATCTTTTTAATAATATTTGATAATTCGTTCCTCATAGGTTTAAAAAAAACCTGGTTTTCTTTTGTGAAATGCAGAGTTTCATAATGTCAGCCTCTTTTTTTTCTACCCCCTTCTAGTTCTGTGAGCTCCCAAAAGCATTTTTAAGTGCTTAGAATGCTTCTTACTCATTTCATTCTCTTGCCCACTTCTTTTCTTTTTCTTTCTTTTTTGTTTTCTGTTCTTATTCTTTTTGTTTAAAATTTCTTTCTTTCATGAAAAAATAGGAACAGATAGAGACAGAGAGACAGAAAGTGAGAGGCAGGCATCCCCAGTATAATCTTCCACAATGCTAGCCCCCCTTCTCCTTAGCTAGTGTGGATCATGAGCACACATATGTGTGCCTGGAATGTACAAGAAGGCCTCGGTATGTGAACCAAGGGCCGTCCCCCATGAGCCTGATGTTGTTAGCTGTTAGGTTTTGGCCACTAACTAACCTTCTTGCCTAGCTCTTTCTTTTAAAAGAAATTTTTCTGATTTCTTTTAAGTTGGACAAAAGAAATTCATGACTATGATATATGCTATTGATGAATCAAGGATTAGTCCTAATTGTTTATTTTTCTTTAAGTACAAATTGAAGTGACATATTTAGAATTAACAGAATTGCTGTTGGATAATTTATGTCATTTCTCTTTCATTCAGGATTTGAAATGACTATATTGGAGTCTAATTGAAACAATGTCAATGTGAAAATGTTTTTGTAGACAGCAGGAATTAACACAATGGCTAATTTTTGATAGCTCCCATCACTACTTAATCTCTCACTTTCTGCATAACCTTCAGCAAATTATTTTTGTCTTTTTATGATTCATTTCTTCCATCATAAAACAGGGTTAATAAATGAACTTATTCTGTAGGGTTACTATAAGGTTTAAGTGAATTAACTTACATAATACAAATATAATAAAAATATTATAAAAGACCAACAAACTTGACTGTCCTCCTCCTCATCATTATATATCATTTAAACTTCACAAATAACTTGGGATGAGGTTATTCTTCCCATCTTATAGATGAGGAAACTGAGGCTCAGAAAGCCGGATGTCTCTGTTATCTACTTCAAAGACATGTTTGAGAATTAAACACCACAATGGAAACCAATATTCTTTTGAAAACATGAATTACAGTACAAATAAAATTAGTTAAGGGGTTATTTGCGCTAAAGAGAACAAAGAGTACTACAATCACATTAACAGGTATATGCTCGATATACAAGAATTGAAGTGTATGAGAAGCAATTTTCTCACATGGCCTCTAATTTATGGGAAATATGATCCTCACCAACTTTAAAATCATAAATTGTGCCCAGATAACTGAAGGCAAGCTTCTATAGTACTGGGACTAACAGCTCTTTTTTTTTTTTTTTTTTTTTTTTTTTTTTTTCTCTTTTTTTAAGGATTATTTTGTTTTATGTAACTTTATTTATTTATTTTAATTTGACTAGAGAGGGACAGAGTGTGTGTGTGTGTCGGGGGGTGGGGGAGAGAGAAAGTGAGAAAGCAAGTCTCCAGGTCCAGGACTTGAACCACAGTTGGCCATGTGGGAGTCCAGCACCCTTAACCACCACATCACCTACTGGCCCCAAGACTAACTGCTCTTTAATATGATATCACTTTGGGGCCAGCAGATGACATAGTGGTATGATGCTTGACTCTCACATGGCCAACCACGTTTTGAGTCCTGACCTGGTGGCTTGAAACTCGCGCTGGGTGAATGTGAGTATAAGCCCAAGATCCTGAGATGAGAATGGAGAAGTAATTATGGTGTCATCATAATCCCAGGGGTGATTTCTCACTTTCCTTCTCTATGTCTCTATCTCTGTCTTTCTCTCTCTCTCTCTGATGAGCTCATGTGCCCTAAGACAAAAACCTCTACCAAAAAAAAAAAAAAAAAAAAAAAAATATATATATATATATATATATATATATATATATATATATACACACACATACATATATAGATATAGATAGTAGATGTAGGTATATATAGATATATATATTGCCACTTAATTTAAGTCACAAATGAGTAACAAATTCCATTTTACAGTCAACGTAGTGCTCTGTTGTTCTTTAAATAATCCAAACATGACTAATTCAAAGATTTTTATTATTATTACCTTCAGTATTAGTGAGGTTTTTTTGGTCCATATCTATATGAAACAGGCATTTGAGATTTCTTTTTGTTGTTGTTCTTTACTCTGTTAAAAAAGAAAAAAAAGACTAAAAAAATAAAGACTCGCCAAAAAATCTATCATTCTGTGGAGGTAACTTGTGTGTTAAAATATAATTTGGGGTTTTGTTTTGGTTTTGCTTCTTTTATTTGACAGAATAACCTCAGAATCATTGTTGTAAGAAGTCCATTTTCTGTGCGTGCCATTCAACTGATTATGTTTTTTAAAAACACATTTACCCCTATGTTGGAAAAATTATCCAGTTAACACCATGATAATAGTGGTGATTTTTACGGAAGCATTGTGGGTCCTTTTCTCTGTAATTTATTTGCTGTTTCTGACAACCCTTCACAATAGCTGTAATGAGTGTGGTGATTTTTCCCATAAACTTTGCCCTTAGCTGCCCATCACTGCCTCACTTAACGCATTTAAAAGCACTATACTCCTTTCTCAGTTAGTTGTTGATTGCAACTAGTTGGGGCTTTTTTTTTTTTTTTTTTAAGTTACTGAGAACTTCAATTTATACACATTACAAACATAAAATAAAACATTTTTCTCTGAGCAGAAAACATACAATTGCAAAAATGTGTAGTTTAAATGGATGTCAGAAATCATCTAGTCTTAGCAACGGACATTTTTAATAGATTAATAAAGGGTTTTTCAGAGGTTAAATGTCAAGGCCAAAGTTACATAGAGATTACATTAGAAACCAGATCTTCTGATTCTTTTTCCATTGCCCTGTAATTCACACATAAATTGGCTTGGTATTAAAAGCGAGCTAAGCCAAATGTGCAAATCCAGATTGCTTAGCCTGATAATCAGAAAGCTGCAAGAGGGCATATGCTCTGACTTTTTAAAATTCACTGTTACACTTCTGCTACCTAAAATAAGCCCATCCCGTATCAGATGCTCCAAAAATATTTTTGAGTAAATGAATGAATGGATGAATAACATCCCGTCACATACACCTATATACTTTCCTTTCTCTTTAATTTCCTGGATTTTGAGATAGTATTCATTAAATTTTATTCAGCTTCTTTAGTGTTCAGGCAATTTATTTTTCTTTTGTACATAGTATATGTAATCTCACAGCTAGGTTTAAAGTGTAATATTCATCTAGCCAGCCAGTGTTTTACCATATGAAGTTACACTACTTGTGATTGGTATTTTTACAGTTAATATTCTCTAGTTGATTTAGTGCTTTCACTCACTCACTCACTAATATGGATAAGGCAGGTTAATTTTGTCATGTCAAGAGCTACAACTAAAAATAATTGTTGAGATTATGAGTCATGGGTTAAAAATCTCTAAAATTAAATCTTGCTGGTTTTGAGAGTGTCAATGAGGAAACGGAAGTTTAGAACCATTTGCCTGCAGAGTAAAACTATTCCTAAAATCTCGTCCCTATCATGGGCTTCACTGCCTTTGAAACAATTTCCCAGGAACATTTTACCTTTTTTGTTTTCCTTCATCAGGAGAAAGTAGGCATCTTGTATAATATATGCCCCATTGTTCTCACCCAGTATGATTTTTTGTTTTGTATCAGATACCAGACCCCGGAGATATCTTGGCTTAAAATACAAATTCTTTGTAGCTTAATTTAGAGAGTGTCACCCTAGAAAATCTTTTGATTAAGCACTACCATAGGTTTTAGTGTAACAAAAGCAATAAAGATCATCACAATGAATCTCATAGTTGAGTAAACATCTGAAATGGTGTGCAGGCTCCGTTCATTTACTAACCAAAAAAAAAAAAAAAAACACTTAGATGAGAGAAGAGAAAAAATATGCAGGAACCGGTGTTCCTGTCATCTCTTTGCTTTAGTGTTGAATTAACAAGCTGGTGATATATGAACATGGATAAATTATGCTGTTTTTCAGTGCACACTGGAGCACACACACACACACACACACTCAGTGGTTGGTATGCAGCAGATCACTCACAGTCTTCCCCAGAAGCAGTCTCCTTTTTCACTGAGTCTGCTGTTGGTACCCTGGCCACGTTGTGTCTGCAGGCCAGGCTGCAGTAGGGTCTGGCCACAGCCACCAGGTTGCAAATGATCTGAGCTGATGATCTGTGCTCAGCCACTGGCAGATGCTTGCCCTTTCCCCAGGCTTTCTGGGGAACTTTGTAAGTGAAAGCCATTCTCCAGTTTTTGAATTCAGAGAAGCTGACCCAGAGGCGTTAAAAGGCTTCCCGAGGGACCAGCAGTTAGCATAATGGCTATGTCACTGGACTCCCATGTAGTTGACCGTGGTTCGAGTCCTGGACCTGGTGGCTTAAATTCACTCTGGGTGCGTGTGTGTGCGTGCCCAAGATCCCAAGAGGAGAATGAAGGAGAAGGGATTGTGGTGTGGCCATCCCCCTTGGGGGGTGATTTCTCGCTTTCTGTCTCTCTGTCTTTCTGGTGAACGCACGCACCCTATAGCAAAAACCTTTAAAAAAAAAAAGGCTTCCCAAGATTCTGACTCTTTTCCTAGATTCATTGGTAGTTAATAATCCTGACTTCCTAACTAATACCAATAATTCAAGGGACCGACAGGTGGCATGGCGATAAAGGCACTGGACTTCCCATAACAAACAAATAAGTTAAATAAATTCATTCTAAAAAATACACAATAATTCCAACTGTTCTTCCACACTTCTCAGTAGCACAGCACAGTGTGTGTGAGCCATCAAAATGTCAGCCATCAAAACACTGGACTTCAAAGACAAACACACCTGGGCATTTTGACTATAATTAAATGGAAAGCTTTGTGTAGCAGTTCTCTTAAGCCTAACAAGGCACACAATCCTTGGCTAGTTCCTAAAACTTTTACTAACAGAGAATGGTTAGAAACTTTTACATTTCTGGTCTTGTTTTCCATTTAATCTTAATGACAACTGTCCTTACGCTTCTTTCCTGGGGTTTGTCCAGTTACAGATCTTGAAGGATTCTTGACTTTGTTTTCTTTTTTCACATCTTCAGGAATTTACACCAAAACAGAGAGCATAGAAGCTCCACATTTCTTGGTAGGAGAAGTATGTTATGTGGGTTGTAAAAGGAACCAGCTTTTCACCCACTGGATAATAATGATCTATCTAATGATTCACTTTTGAAAGCTGGCAAGCGGGAGAGCCACTTTAGTTCACTGCTCCACGCTTGAAAGGCCTTTAAGATTAAGGCAAAGGAGTTGGAGCAAGGCAAGATGCCACACCTGGTATGATACTGAAATACTGAGTTGGAATTCAAGATCAAAAGAATGATAAGAATGAGGCATTTGGAACTCATGAGATCATCTGTGGAAATAAATCTTAAGTGTGGTAGGAATTTTATTTTCTTCAATTTGAAGAAATGTCAATTTGTTTTTTGTGATGTTGTTAAGTCTTTGCTAACATTATTTATTTGATCTTTTAAAAATAAAATGTATTGAATTTTTCTTCCAGTTGTACAAAAGCACATTCCTTGCAGAAAACTTAGCAAACATAAAAAGGCCAAAAGATGAAGGGATAATGATTCTAACCTTTACATAATCTTTATTAATATTTGCTGATATATTCACTCTTCCATACATTTTTAAAGAGATTTTTGGAATAGGGCACATGCGTTCACTAGAGAGACAGACGAACAGCTAGCCAGAAAGCCAGAAATCACCCTGCAGGGGGTATGGCCATACCGCAGTCCCTTCTCTTCCATTCTCCTTTCTGGATTTTGAGCACACACACACACATGCCTGGCATGAGGTTTAAGCCACTGGGTCTGGGACTGCATGGGAGTCCAGTGATGTTAACTTTACGCCATCTGCTGGTCTCTTTCCATATTTTTTTTAAAATAAAATTATATTATTTATATTTTAGAACTTACTTGTTCAGTTAATATAGACCAAAAACATTCCAAAGTTATTAGGTACTGTACTAGGCTATGATTATTAATAGCTATTTTATATTCTATTGTGCAGATATAGCATCACTAACCTAAGTAGTATCTTATTGTTCATTTAGTTTGCTTCCAATTCACCACTGGTATTCCTTCTTTCTTTATGCTCTTGTAGTTTTCTGCTTATACTGTGAATATATCAGATTTAATTATATTATGATTATTTGTGAATATGTTTATCATCCCCTTTTGCTGTGAAAACGTTCTGTTTTGGAATTCTATATATCTTTTAAATAATTATTTTATTTATCTTCCTTCATTTATGTATGTATGTATTTATTTATTTAAATTTGACTAAAGAAGTACAGAGAGAGAGAAATCAAGCCACCAGGTCCAGGACTCGAACTGTGGTTGACCATGTGGGAGTCCAGCACCCTTAGCCAACACATCACTTGCTGGTCCCTGGGATTCTATAATTTAAACTTATTTTGGAACCAGTATCTAGCCAGTAAACAATGAAGTATATGTGATAGATACGTTTAAATTACATGTGTGAACTTAAGAATTTGGTTTGATATACATTTAGATTCTACTAGTTTTGAAG